>JAYMFT010000040.1:221626-245137 GCA_038088735.1 Panulirus argus | reverse complement strand
TATATATATATATATATATATATATATATATATAGATGAAATCCAACATAAGCCAGGTACCAATTTATCGACCAGCCCCGAATTAGAGGATGAACACCTAGGTAAGGTGAGGGCAGACTGTCATGCCCAAGATAAGCAACGGAGAGCAACGCATATTCCGTGTCACAAGACCACAGCCGCGAACCCCTTTGACCTCTCTGACCTCTTGTCAGCCTCGGGTACGCATCATCACATCTAATATTAAGTGAAAGGCCAACTTGCCGTAGGCTCTAAGCTCATCATCTATGTATAGCGATCAGAGAGTAAGTGTGTCGTGGACCCCGTATGTTTCTGGTAGACACGAGTCGTAACCTTATTATTTACACCAACCAGCTTACTGTTGTAGGTAAACGGTAACTGGTGTTACGTGACTGGTTCTGTCTGGTGGTACGTAGCTTGGGTCAACGGGTGGTGTATAACTGGTGCTAACTGGCGGTAGAAGAAACTCACTTGGGGCTAACTGGTGGTAAAAGGAACCTCACATTAGACTGGAAACGAGAAATTTACTGACGGCATTAAACTAGAGATCGTGTAAACGGCCGACAAACACGTTTGCAAGGGCGTTTTCGACACAGAAACCTTGAGCCAGAGTGTGTGTGTGTAGAGACCCAGTCCCTGGCCGTCTGTTAGGGAACAGCATTTGATTGATGGTTCTCACTGGGCTGTTGGCGCCAAGGAATAGGAAACCTTTGCGGTCCTCATGCTGAAAACAATGAACTTAATTAAATTATCGATTACTGGAACATTACACGGAATATGGCGATCTTAGGGCGTAGACTCGGTGGCTTGCTGGTCCTCCCTTCAAACCTGGGCCGCTCACTGCTGACGCCCACGACCAGTGAGGGGCACGGCGTCTTGCCTAAGTATACGGGAGCAGCGGAGGAAAAAAGATAACACAAGACCTGTTATCCTATGTTTGATATTATCTACTAGTTATGTAGTTTAATGATAACTTGTTATCTATGTCTGGTTGGTGAGGTTAGGACGGAACAGGGTGATGGAAGGGAAGAAGAATGGGAGGAAAACTATGCATTGATGAGGTGACATGATCTCGGAATGGGTAAGCAAGCAGCCTGCTTAAGTTCAACAGTAATAAAGTGCCATTTTTCCCCATGTCTCGTACTATGTGCCACTTGTTTCCCTCCTTTCATTTGAACACCTCGACTCAACCCTGTGAAAACATTGGCATGTTCGACATAACCATACCCTCTGTTCTATCCTGAAACCCCCACATAATCAGCATCACGAAGTCTGCTTCTGAAAAGATGGGAGTGTTTTTCTTGTGAGCAGGTATTGTGATGTGCTGCTCGCATATCTGGGGTAGCTCTTCGTCCGGGTCTTTACAAGCAAGTAACACTGAAAGACAAATATATATATATATATATATGTGTGTGTGTGTGTGTGTGTGTGTGTGTGTGTGTGTGTATTCGTCTTTCAGTGTTACTGCAAGTGAAATGTCACCTTTGCCGAGGCTGTATTATAAGAAGTACAATCTCGTCAAGGAATTTCTCACTCCAAAGGAGTCCACATTTCCCTTATTCTGGAAGTATTGCAGCCTTGGGGTGCAGGAGCCTTGATAAGGAGGCCCTGGGCAACACCAGGATACCTTCTTAAATGAGATCCCACGGTAAATATAAATGATAGATAAATTTCTTCATTCTGCGCATTTAGTAGATACGCAGATTGATGAAATATTTGTCCAATCAGTTCTTGAAGGTATTTACAGTCTTTGCACTTCTAAAATTTGACGTAAACTTATTCCTGTGTTGCTAGGACTGGGTTAGGATGGCAGTTGTTTAACGCTTGTTGGGCCATTAAGGAGAGCATACAATTTGTCAGTGACTTGTTGATTGAGGTGTGGTGGAAGGATCTGAACGTACAGGTTGCCGAGGTGTGGTAGGGATGTGCATTTTAATTCTAACAGGGGGTTGGTGATTTGTTCTGAAACGGTCATGATGGTTTGACAGAGCTGAGTGTTGAGCATACTTGAGCTGAGGTTGTACTGCAGGTAATTTTGTTCCATTGTGTAGGTGTTGAGGGTTTGCGTTTGCAAGGCAGCCGGTGATTGTTCTGAGTGCTTTAGTGACTGTGGCTTGCAGTATCGTTATATTTGCTTTTGACATGGGTAGATGACCAGGCTGGTTATACACTATGTAACCCTTTTCCTGTCCAGAGCTGGCGGCAGTAAATGATTTTTTGTGGGTGTTTAGTTCTTTCATGTCTTTTATGTTGATGTATGCGACGTGAGGAGCGAACGTCAAATGTATTTAAGTCGCACGTTGTATAAACCCAGTGTGGTTGGGGATTCGCTCAGTGGGAGTGGGTTGACCATTCAGGGTCATGGGAGGGTAGACGTTGGACTCGTGTGTGTCAGGGGTTTAAGAAGGTGAAAGCCGGTTTCTCTGGCGATGCGTTCTGATACCCCAAGAAAATGATGGTGCTTATCTGAGCTTGTCTAACTCTGGAGTGACAGGAACACACACACACACACACACAAAATAAACTCCTTTTACCTTGGATTGAACTGTCACTACCAGCCCAAATATGACAAGCTTGACATTACAAGGAAGACTAGACCTACTCTACCAGTCCCCCTTTTCAGACTGGAACAATACGAACAAAACTTACTATCAAATGTTAATCTTCCAGAACAATTTACAGCCAGATGCACACGGCTGTGGAACCGTATATAGATGAGTTCCCTCGCGAACCCCTTCACCTCGGTAACGGAGCAGAACTTAAAAAAAGAAATTGAGGATATGATCTTCATGGAAGAAACCTTAGAAACGAATTCAACACCATCTTATTTGGCAGGTAACTTACGTGTCATCAGGACATAATAGGTATCTCCTCTCAGCCAAGGGACTCAAAGATCTGAACTGGTGCTAGCAAACAGAACGATTCACACATTCTTTTCCTGCTAGTGAAATAAGATATAGTTTCTCCTTTTCACACACGAACGACCAACTATCTTGCGTAACCTACGAAGATCTGCTATTGACATCTATTAACCCCTGCATACGAAAAGTGGGAGGGAGAGTTTCATTAGATATCATAAAGAGAAACACCAAATGCAAGAGACTCAGAGAATAAAAGTCTGAGCTACACCGTCTTCTATAGGAACCATAGAGTCAGCGGCCTTATCATGAAGAATAGGTGACGCGACTGTACTCTCTCTCTCGTCAACTGACGGTGGCATAGCCTTGCCAAAGGTAATTTCTTCACTCTCGGTGGAAAAAATCAAGCAGGTGGGAGTCCTGCAGCTGAGAGTGGACACTCTCCTGCTGAACTCAACCTCTGAGTGTACCAATCAGTTTTCCTGCGTTAGGTGTGTGGCTACACTAGTGGCAGTGAAGCAGATGTGGTATTACGGGTCTGAGTGTACGTAACTGATTTGATAATTGATAAATGTACGTACATCACTTATCGTATATCACAGGCTTATGTACATCACTGGTTGTAGTACAGGTGTATATACATTCACTAGTGTATTACAGGTGTATATACATCTCTGATTGTATTGCATGTAAATGTAAATCACTGAGTGTATTACAGGTGTATGAATAACAATGGTTGTACTACAGGTGCATGTACATTTACTTGTTCTATTACATGTGCATATACCTCACTGATTTCATTACAGGAGTATATGCATCACAGAGTGTATTACAGATGTATGTACATCTATGATAGTATTACAGGTGTATGTGCATCACAGGTTGTGACACAGGTGTTTGTACATCACTGACTGTATGAAGAGTATATGTACATTGATGGGTACAAGTATATGAACATCACTGGTTGTATTACAAGTGTATGTACATCACTAGTTGTATGAAGGGTGTAGCACAACACCGCTTGTATTACAGGTGCATGTGCGTCACTGATTGCATTTCAGGTGTAGGTACATCAGTGGTTGTATAATTGGTGTATATACACCAGTAATTGTATTAAAGGTGTATGTGCATCGCTGGCTGTATTACGGGTGCATGTACACAACTGGTTGAATCACAGGTGTTTGTACATCACTGGTTATATTACCCGTGCTTGTACGTCATTGGTTATAGTACAGGTTTACGCACTTCACTGGTTATGTTACAGGTGTATGAATGTACACACATTATAAAAACGATCTCTGCGCTTTCAAAGTGACATAATATGACATAAGGACGAAAAATTCTGAGAGCATACCAACCTCTTAAACTTAACAGGTGATCATTTTGACACCTGCCGTTCACTGGTAGAAAGATCGTTTTTGTGCTGTATTTTTACGTCATTATATAAATGACAGGTGTATACAACATTACTGGTTGCATTACGAGTGCATGTACGTCATTGTTTGCATTACAGGTGTATGTACTTCACTGATTGTATAACAGGTGTATGTACATCATTGGTTGTAGTACAGGTGTATGTACATCACTGGTTGTATTACAGGTATACGTACATCACTGATTGTATTACAGGTGTATGTACATCACTGGTTAAAATACAGGCACTTGTGCATCACTTGCTGTGATGTAGGCTCATATATACACCTGAAAATATTCCACTTGTATTTCTAAATCAGAGATTGTATTAGTATTCAACTCTCAGCGTTATGCTAGAGACATCATCTGACACCCATTACAGATTTTACACACATTTCACACAAAACCCAGCAGGCATTGTGCACCTAAACACACCATATGTACCTTACATGCCTATTACACCTTTGACACCTTATATACCTTACGCAGTGTGTACTTTTTACACATATACCTTACACACCCTATATACCTTGCACACTGTATGCAATTCACACACCTTGTACACTTAACACACCCTCTAAACCTTACACAGATTATACAACTTTCACTCCTTATACATTATACACCATCGAACAGTGCAAGCTATAACTAACAAAAACCAGCTAATCTGCTTTGTTTTGTTTTTGGATGTGTCTACATTATCTAGGTTCCATTAATCTTTAGGCCAGACTCGAAGACTTCATCATCACCACTAATAACTTTACAAACACCAGCAGGAGTTGTAGGAGAGAGACGGGAGACATTTATTTATGAACTGGACGATGAAGTGTTTCTGGAGACGTGACCAAGTGCTGGCAGCTGGAGACCACCGCCCGCCCCCTCCTTCCAACCCCTCCCCACCCTATATTCACCCTTAGTGTTCTTTACCTAACCTCGCTCTGTTCGCCTCAATCCCCCCAGCCCCCACCCTCCACCAAGCCTGACCTGCTTGTAACACCTCTACAGGAAACACCAACACGTTGGCCAACACCCCAGAACACTCCTAGGCATTAGTGGTAATAATTCCCAGACAGTTAAGTGAAAGGAAGGATTGGTGTGTGTGTGTGTGTGTGTGTGTGCCTTGAGAGAGCCCCCATTCTCCTTCTCCTCTCCCTCTCCCCCCTTGCCTCTCCCTCTCCCTTTCCCTGGATCCGCATCTGACAGTCGTAGGCTAACAATGCCCCAAGGGCTCCCACGACTTGTAACCAATGTTGCCAGAGTAGGCTCAAACCCCGCTATCTGGACCATCTCTCTAATACCCGTCAGCCGACGTTGCCTCCGTCGGGCCAAAAGGACTCGTCCACACGTCTTGTGGGTCTCGTCCTCTCGCGCACTCCGGAAGCACGAGTGAATCCTGAGTGGGACTCGGGCAATGCACGTCGGTGTAGCGAATTCGCCTTCTGCTGGTTTATTGGTAGCACTGCCTGCACCAGCCAGTAACGGCCTTCCAGAAATTCAGAGGACAATGTCTTGCATCAGAATCCAGATTTCTAGCGTGGAGCAAAGGGAGAATTCGACTATAGTGATTTTCCACGCCGAGGAGGAGGAGGAGGGACACCCCTCACTTATATGCCAGGCACGTCCATCGTCCCACTGGACCCCACGCCCCCCCTCCCCCCCTTCCCTCCCTCCTCCTCCTCCCCCCTTGGCCATGCTACCTTGATCTGGCATCTGTATATGCATCTCCTGCAGGATTAGCGGAGCAATTAGGATATTAGTAAACAGAGAATTATTAATCAATGGAAACATATAATATATATATACACACAAACGCTCTCAGATTGGTACAGTAAATAATGAAGTACGAATATGAAAACTCCTTATATCCTTCTTGCGAATAAACTACACTTTAGGGGGGGAAAAGATACGACCGGACAGGAAAGAATCTCCCTATCGATTTTGCTGTCTACCTTCCTCATTTGCGTTCTGTTAAGCATCTAGAACCCAAGTCGTCAGAGGAAGGACTCTACCGGATAAACTCGGCTTCACTAATCACGCGAGTGTAGGCGATGATTATAACTCCCTCCCATCCTCAGGTTTTAAATGCCTATCAAGTCCCGAATTCGATACGTGAAATACAACACATATTCTAATAATGTGAAATGTGTGGAGAGAGCCCAACATGACAATAGGGAACATTCATTAGTGAGAGGTAGCATCAATTGCGGCCTGTGGCTCCCAACGCTGCCGCTGACGACGGCCCCCCCACCACCCCAACCACTCATCTTGCCACATGTAAAACAACCACGTTTTTCCCCACCACATCCCGAGTTCCTGCCGTCTTCCTCTCGACTTGCGACGATAGAACGGTAGTTCAGGGGTGTGTTCGTAGGCGGTGAGACCGGGCAGAGATCGGCTTGTCGCTCGCGAAATAAATGATTAACGAAGGTAGTGGCGATTGCAGCGGCAGGGAGGTGGACAACACCCCGGCAGATACTCCGCCCCTGCTCTCTGATTGGCGGACGATGGCCGCCCGAGTAGCCCGGGGGCGCCCGTAGGCCTTCCCTGACAGCTCCTTCACTCGCCTCGCCTTCAGTAATTATGTACACGGCGAGGGAGAAGGAGCGAGGTCTGCGTGCACGCTCTGCTAATTATGAGACATCTTCTCTCCTCTCCTTCTCCTCCTCCTCCCTCCCTCCCTCCCCCACACGACGACTCGAGAATCAGCGTCCTCGAGTCAAGTGATTCGCTAATACGCCCTCTGGGGCAAGATAATGATTTATCATTTACGAGGTGGACATGTATTCGTACGCTGTGTACCATAATGTTTTTCCTGAATGCGATTTCTTTACACTTCTCGAGTAGATTGGCTTATACGATAGAGTCATTAAGAAACTTGCTGCACACGCATGTGTAAAAAAACTAACACGAGGAGCGTTCATTGGAGGAGAGGTCTTTGGATATAGGAGTTCAAATGTTTACCTCCCAATACAAAATATCGATATAGAAAATGAAAACTTGTTAACGTTTTTTACATTTTCTTAATTAAGAACACCGAAACAAGTCAAAGCCCTCCCTCTCTCTCACGTATATGCATACATAAATACAGAACAAATTGCCACAAAAAGCACTTTCAAACACACATATACACATGCATGTGTATATACATACACAAATGCCCCCATGCAGACTCGCAAATAGTCAGACGAGCACATCCTTCAACAAACAGTTTGTCTGTTTAACATCCCCATTTTATAGTTCCCTGTTTACTGCTGTATATATATGCCTGTGGCTGCAGCTAGTTCAGCAGACTGCTGATCATTATTACTTTAAACACATACACAGATAGACAAAGAGATCTACTGTATCCCATAAACATGCATATACACAGGAATTACATGAATACACATACATTTCTCCTGTACTCTCTCTTTATATATATATATATATATATATATATATATATTCCCAAATAAATCTTCTCCAGGGGTTCCTGCAGCCTCGAGACTGCGCTACAACCAGTAGCAAGGAAGGGAAGTACTCCTCTCGAGTGAGAAATTCTTTGACGAGATTGTACACCTGTGATACAACTTCATCGAAGGTGACTTTTATCACGGGGAGTAACCACAAACAGGCGATGTCTTGTAAGGCATATATATATATATATATATATATATATATATATATATATATATATATAATCTTTATTTCTGCCAGGGAGAGCTTGTTATGATGAAAGGAAAAAAATATATAATCCCCCTTCCCCCAAATGCTGAATATTTATATGTGAAGACCATCGCTCAAGTGACGGCAGCCGACCATATATATTCCATAGAGATTAAGAGAGCAATGGTGCGGGACGACATGTAAAAGTTTTCTCGTTCTTTCCAACGACGACGGAGGGGAGAGGTTCCTGAAGGAGGAGGAGTGTGGTGGATGTGAGAGAGAGAGAGAGAGACTACTGCTCCCACAGCATCAATGGGCGACCCTCTCGTGGGGAGCAGTAAATCTGTTGAGTTTATTTAGGTTTTACCGATATACAGCTATCAATAAACGTATGTGCTTCATGGATTTATCATGAAAATAAGTTATATACAAGTCAACGTCCTCTGCGAGTAATATGTCATCATGTTCGTCAATCTCGTCTTCATCTCCTTCCCGCCTCATCCTCCTTTGCGCCGGTACTCACATTCTCCCAAAGAGATTCATGCTCATCACTTTCTCACACCGTCCCTCACTCCAAGACGCGCGCGTTTGGACCTCGTGTTACATACAAACCCGGGAAGGAAGTAAGAGGCAACAACTCCGTCTGGCCCGGATGTTTGTGACCAAGCCAACTCCGCCATCGCCAGCAGCCAGCAGCCGGGCATTTCTGAACGCATTTCCCTGCTTAGCAGGTACGGAATGAGCTGCACTGTTTTGGGGCAGTCGAGCGCGTAAGCCTATGGGGGACTGGAGCGTAAGGCGTTGGGGAGAAGTGGGTAAGGGTAGGGGGTGTGGGGTGTGGGGGGGGGATGGTGTAGGCAGGAGAGACCAACAGGGTGTGGGTTGAGAGAGGGTAGTGGGAGGCGGGCAAGAGAGGGGGTAGATATGGTGGACGTGGGCAGTTGTGGGATAGGTTGAAGACTAGGAAGATGCTGCTATAGCGGCAGGATGGATAGGGTATTGTGAGAGGAGCCATGGGACTGCGATATGAATTCATGGGTTAAGGAGCGACTGAATGGGTAGGAGGAGACGGCTTGGGGTGGGGGAGATAAGGGTGGCACGGATGAGGGACAGAGAGATGGTGGAAGGGGACGTGGGGAGTTGGGATCACTGAAGGGATGGTGGTAGCCTGGAATGGCGACGTGGGGAGAAGGGGGCATGTGCCAGGGTGCTCGAATATTGCTGAAAGGTTGAAGATGATGAGGAAGACGTTGAGTTATAGGGGCAGGGGGCGAGGATTAAGCCACAGACGATGCAGAGGAGGATATTCAAGGGCGCAGAAAGGGAGAGGAGGGTGAGGGGGGAGGGGGGAAGCGATAACTCTCTTCTCCCCCTCCTCCCTCCTCACACACACACACACACACACACACCTCAGCCATAGGCCTATGTTTGGAGGGGGGCAGCAAAGAGGGAGGAGGGAACGAGGCTTTGGTCATTGCTGATAT
This sequence comes from Panulirus argus, assembly GCA_038088735.1. Lineage (NCBI taxonomy): Eukaryota > Metazoa > Arthropoda > Malacostraca > Decapoda > Palinuridae > Panulirus > Panulirus argus. The sequence goes on along the minus strand of JAYMFT010000040.1, from coordinate 235,719 downwards.
CAAACAGGATGTTGGAGAAGGGGGGATGAGAGGGGACCCCAAGAATCCCCCTTCCCCCTATAGGCTGATGCGAAGGGGGGGTAAGGGGACGACGATCCCCTCGGCATCAAATAGCGAGGGTGGAGATCCATTTAGAAATCGCCGGGTGATTGGGCCAACACGGTGTGAATCATTTAATATTCCGAAAGGCAAAGAATTTATATGCAAATGTTATGCTTTTGCTCGACATAACTTGCACTTTATAGGATGACCGAGCCGGAGGAGGGGGTGATGGAGGTAGGGGTGGGTGGGGGGGTTGGGGGTGGTTCTTCCATTGTTTACTCGCTTTAACTAAGAGGTTTAGTTCTGCTGAAGAATATTCCTTTTTCTTCTGCAATTACACTTCGGAGATTTAAGGAGTAGAGATAGATAACGGGAAGAAAAGCATTCAGTCTTTACAGTAAATAGTTTTTATACTTTATTAGTAATGAAATGAATTATGAAAATAAGGTATATTGTTACTGGGACTTCCTTTTTCTGTTTACTTCAGGGACTATCCGGGTTGTTTGCCAAGAGAATCGCGTCGATGTGTTTGTCTTGATTCGACTACATGGTGTCATTCAGAAGACACGTGTCATATTGCAAAGTAAATGCTGCATTTGTTAGCACTGTGAGGAGAGATGTAGACTGATATTCTGCACGCCGTGGAGTTTTATGTTCTCATGCAAGAGGAGAAAAGAAGGGACGAGACGTTTCTTTCAAAATTATACTTTTCACACAAAAAATGGATATTCGTCTCCATGTTCTTTCTTCATGGTTCATTCAAACAGTTGGATGAACTACAAATACATGTCAGTTGACAAGCTATAGAATAAATTGCAGGTGCACTACAATAAATGATGTTTTCACTGAAAAGAAAGAAGATATGGGTGTTTTCTGGAAAGATCTTAAGAACGATAGTGATGAAATAGAGTTAGGCTCTTTAAGAGTGATAGCAGATTAGTTGTTGCTACTCTTTGGCTTCATTCCAAATTCAGGCGACAAGTTCCGTGGTAAGGATAGAGGATGACATATCACGTGTCGGCAAGAATTATGGAGGTTGGCTGAGATAGATTTAATGCTCCCGGATGCAACTTTGGGATAGTACTGATTGTAAAGTCCTCAAACATGGAACACATCTTGAAGACAGTAGCTTGAAGACAAGTTTAGATAACAGAGTATTATTTGGAAGGGGCACTGAATGAAGATAAGATGGTTTGGTAAAGGGGTATAGCACAGCGAGCCTTCTCTACAAAATGGATCGTATTATTGAACAAGAGTTTATTTATAAAAGGATGTAGATGCTGCTGATGTTTGGTGGTCATGAAGCTACATACAAATCCTGTCTCTTGCTTCCTGGACTCTGTAGCAGTTCCCTCAAAGGCTGGATCTGTCTGAACAACCCATGGCCACTTCAATGCTGAGGTGTCTTTGATATCCTCTTGATTCCTGTTACTTTACTACCACTGGGTTAAGATGTCTTGTTCAGGGTTGATGAAGTTTGTCTCCACTGCTTAGAAGAGAGGACTATAAGGGTCTTGAAAGCGAGGAGATTTTCCAGGAAAGAAATAAGAGTGGTACAGTACTCCAGGGGTTACATGATGTCTCACGTCTGGCGTACGGATTGCACTCCACCTAGAACGCGAACTGGCTTACCAGTATTTAAATAGTAAGAGAGCTGCAGCAACTTCCTGGAACTCCTGCTGCTGGTACACTGGGTCCCAAATAAAAAGATGTAGAGTGTGGAAGTAGGGCTTTCTTGGACAAAGGCTAAGATTCGAGTATATGGATATTAAACGACGTCATGATGATGCCTGATCCGTCCATGATTGTAAGGAGAACGTGTAAAGTACTGAAGAGGTTTATGTACTTTAGATGTGAAGATTATAGCAACAGAGGTTGATGAATGCTTGTGTTATAACAGACACACCCAAACTGAAGTCCAAGGCAATGGTGTTCCCTTAGCATAATAATCATAGGTTGATGCATTTGAAGGAACTTAGGTGAATGAGACTTTGCTTTCCACACTTCGTCACAACCTTGTTCCTTATACTACTCTACAAGTGTGAGACTAGAGAACCGAATGCTAGCCATGGGAAATGGCTGAATCCCTTTTGTACCAAGTAATCGTACCAGGTCATAAGATCTGACCAAAGTGAATTTGAGCGACGCCAGAGATTCTTCTGTTCGAAAGGAGCAAGCTGCCCTCCTCTCTCCCCTCCAGGAATACCTTCTGCAACAATATGAACAGGTGTTTAAAGTTCCAGAAATTGAGCCTTCTCCTGTGGTCACCAAATTAGTGGAGAATGTCAAGGATTTAACAAACAAGGCTCCTGGATGAAGACAGTCGACCACTACTCGAAGCAGACAAAGAAACGGGCAAAGTGTTTGATTTCGGAGGCTGAGACTTTTGGATTCTAAGGGAGTCTTGCACGGCGCTGCCTCTACCCACACTTTTTGGGTATCTCCTGCTTGTTCTTGGCTGTGCTAGATTTCTCTCTTATCATCTGTTATTGTCCTTGCTGTCTGTGTTTCTTAAAGAGTAAACTTCTTGTCATTTAAGACTGCTCATCGTGTCCAAATTTTGGCTACGATTGTCTTGGTGCCAGTGTTTTGTTTTCGACCTAAGTGTCCTTATGTTACTTCTGATTGCACTGGGTTTCTCTATGCTGCTTGACAAGTGACTGTCATGGGTGTGTCTATGTGGCTTATGATTGTCCTGAGTGTCATTATGTTGCTTCTGCTTGTCCTGAGTGTCATTATGTTGCTTCTGCTTGTCCTGGGTGTGTCTGCTGCTTCTGATTGTCCTTAGTGTCCGTTGCTTCTGATTGTTCTGGGTGTCTCTGTGTTCTTTATGACTGTCTTGGGTGTGCTGTTAATCTGCCGTTTTCCTGAAATCATTTTGGGCATTTAAGTACAGTGTTCGTTTTTCCCTGGATGTGTCTTAGCTGTTCATAATTGTTCTCAGCGCCACCTGGCGTTTATGGGCGTCACGAATGGCTCCTCACTATCCGTAATTGGTCTGGGCGTCTTTCAAGGGGGGAGGCCCCCTCTGGTATCTCCTCCTGTGCCACGGGTCTGATGATGCTGAAGACCGTCTGTATCTTCAAGGTGTTCGAGGTACTCGATCCTTGATTTCTCTTGACTGGCTTCTTTGGGGGGGTGTTTCCAAGTTATGATCTACTGCCCACGGTGCCTCCCTGTTCATCGATGATTGCCGTAAGTGTCTTCTTATAGTTAGCGACTGTCCTGGTGTCTCCTAGCTTTTCACTCTCATCCGTGCTGATACCTAGTTTGTCATAGATCGTCCTCGGGGTTTCTTAGCTTTCCATTATTGTCGACAGTGACCTCTAATTCCTCATGACTGTCCTGGTTGTCTCGTAGTTGTTTATCATTATCCCTAGTGACTCCTAGTTGTTTACATCTTTTCTGGGAGTCGTCTAGTTATTTCATTATTGTCCTGAGTGACTCCTGGTTCTTCATGATTGTCCTGGGTGCTTGTACGTGTTCTGTACGTCTCCCTGGGTGTCTTATAATTGTCTTTGGGTATTCGGTAGGTTATTTAGGTTCCGTAGCTTATTTTCTGTGGCTGCTGATTTGTCCTGGGTAACCACTGGTTGTCGAGAGTGCCTAACAGTTCTCCTGTGTACCATCTCATCTTTAGGTGTTTACTTGGGTGTTGTTAATGCCTTTGATTGTCCTGGTTAGTCTACCCCCTTTTCTCTAAGCTGTCTAACACCTCTCAAAAGTGTCTTTAGTTGTCCTAGGGATCTGTTCCGTGGTTCAACTAGCTGTGATTAATGTCTGATTATCCTGGGTCTCTTTATTAACTATGATTAATGTCTGATTATCCTGGGTGTCTTTAACAGCTGTGATTAATGTCTGATTATCCTGGGTGTCTTTACTAGCTGTGATTAATGTCTGATTATCCTGGGTCTCTTTATTAGCTATGATTAATGTCTGATTATCCTTGGTGTCTTTAACAGCTGTGATTAATATCTGATTATCCTGGGTGTCTTTACTAGCTGTGATTAATGTCTGATTATCCTGGGTGTCTTTACTAGCGTCCAGAGGTAGTCCTAGCCACGAGGGATGTCTTCTGGACGCGTTTGCATCTTCGGTTGGTCATTGTCGTCTTTACTTTGATTTCCCTGTTTGCTTGTGGCGCAAGGTGTCTCACGAATGCCTTTGGTGTCTACTGGTTTTCCTGGGCGTTTGCTGCTTGTCACTGGCGTCTCGGCTTTGTTCTGGGTGTATGCAGGTTGTCTTCAGTGCCTGTTGGCCGTCCTGGGTATCTACTAGTTGTATTAATTGTCTAACACCATGAACGTGGAGGTCAAGAGAGGGAGGATCTCCGGTTCTAAGGAACGTGCAGGACGAGGGAGGGATAGGACCTCTGGCTTCAGGAAGGTAGAGGAGGAGGGGAGAGGGGGGAGGGATATGACCTCTGGCTTCAGGAACGTGGAGGAGGAGAGGAGATTGGGGAGGGATATGACCTCTGGCGCCAGGGAACGTAAATTTGGCTCTTATTTTTCCGTTAGCTGACCACTTCATCACCATCAAAAACACACAAAATCAGTTTTCACTGTGATGGACGTTCTGATCATGAATAGAGATTCTGATTCAACCCGGTGGTGCGGTTAAGCAGTCGCCAGCAACAGTAACCATAAACGGTAGGATGAGTCCTTCGCCACGATCACCACCTTCAGGGTAACGCCATCACCAACACCTCCTTGAAGGGGAAGTAGCACACCCTCGCACAACTGGGAACTACAACGGGCCAGCGTTCGTCGTCCGTTGCTGAAGGTGGTTTTGGTGAATCCGGATGTGACGGGAAAGGCAAAAATGGGTTAACAACGGATTCAATCGATTCATTCCTAGTGACAGCGTCCGCTTATAGAAATGTACTTATCAGGAGGGCTTCTGACCTACAAAATTATCGTTGAATGTTAAATTGCCTTGAAGTTAGAGTCTGTGTGTAAGACTAAAGATAATTGGTAAGGGCTCAGTGGTGAATGGCCTTCGCATGTGCATAATAAAAGTGAACATATAGGGGGAAAGTAAGAACAAGATTGTTAAATGAGAGAAGAATGTCAAAACCTGAATGAAATGAGAATTCAGTTCTGATATATATATATATATATATATATATATATATATATATATAAAACCTGCTTATATCTACAACAGAACTAGAAAATGAAACCCCTCCAAGGTAATCTAAAAGTAATGGGCTTGGGGGGCCTGAGCACGTCTAAGTACTACAAAACACTCAACACCAAGAGAGAAGCAGAAGCCGGCTACATTGCTAGTGCAAACAGCTGAGTTCGAGGGGAAAGAAAAGAAGCAACACTGTTGGTACGAAGAGTGGCGCTGTTCGGTACGAAAAATAGCACTGTTGGTGGGAAGAGTTACAACGTCGGCAGGAAGAGTAGCACTGTCGGTGCGAGGAGTAGTACTGGTGCAAAAAGTAGCTCTATTGGTGCGAAAAGTAGTAATGTTGATAGGAGGAGTAGCACTGTTGGTACGAAGGGTAATACTGTTAATACGAACATTCACACTTGCTAGATATATCAATACTGTGTTACACCAATGACTATATCAATATATTTGTTACTGTATATACTCTCAGTACTCATAGTTACACTGTCACAAACAGTGATAGTAATAAAGCCTTTATTGCAACTTAAAAAAAAGGCTGTAATACAATACAAATGGAAGGATATATGAAGGAAGGAGAAACATGATTTTAAACACTAAGTTATTGGTAAACCTTGAATAAAAGAATAACATCAAATGAAGAGCTATCCCCTAGTCTTTCTTGGCGTCAGCTCCATCCTGTTAGTCTCTGCTTCGCATTGATACATCCCCAGGGACCACATCCATCCCCAAAGCATATAGGTGAAGGAGGTGTGGACACGGGGAGAGCATGTCCTCAATAGGCATCTGTGGTGGCCGGTTCGCACCCTCCGTCCTCAACTCCCCTTCCACGCTCAGTCCAGTGACTTGCTGAATGTTTCATAATGTCGCAAGTCCCATATAGACGGTGTTTTGGGTTTTTAGCGAGCTTGCGTTCGCGCTCATAGAGATATTACCCAAAACGAGAATGGGTTTATATAGTATTTTCCTTCTGGTTGGTGAGTTACAATTCGACAGAAGGAAAGAACAGAGAAGGAAACATGGGGAGTAGAACGTGGGACAGAAAGTTCAAACTAAGTGACAGAAATAATCTAAGAGTATAAACTTACGATGAGTAATCACTACTGACGAGCAATTACCATACGCCAAGCAATTATCCCACTCTCTGTAATTACCATACGATCAGCAATTAGCACTGCTAAAGTCATGATTACATTGTGGGTGGAACCGGTAGTAAGGGACTGTGGGAGTCAGGTGTGTATGAACCCTGGGGAGGAAAAAGACTGACTTCCAAGCCTCCAGTGTCACGTATGATTTGCGCTCCCCCAGATTTTCACTCCCCAGCATACGTATGCCACTCTCCCCAGTCTATGTCATGCATACAGTGTATATTTCTCCCCCAGTCTGTATGTTTAATACGCAATGCAATGGGTATGGCACGTTTAATACCCACTCCCGTCATCAAATTTATGTAGAGTTTGTTTAAATTTGTCCGACAAAGATACAGCTGTAGAGACGTTGGTCTAAGATCGCCAGCGTACGTATATTTGTGGAACTCCGTCGCGCAAATTTAACAACAGATCAGCTGTTCTATCAAGGAATAAAGTACTAAAACTGAATTGAGTTAACGAGGTAATCATTGCTCGTATTGTCCAGTGTCTTTACATTCAGGGAAACATTAGCAGGTGGTCGGACTGACATTTCCGTAAATCATTATTTTCGGAGTTTATTTACGTCTGTATGACGAACTTAACAACTCATCAGTTACAGGAAAGCTAGCTTTCCCTGTTGTTTTTCAGTTCGGTATCACTGGTGCCTAATTAGTACTCTTCATTTGTCTGATTTGATGGTTTAAAAAAGAATAAAAGGTGAATGGCAACTTTACGTGGGCGGTGGAGTCGACAGGACCGGCTCTGGACGGTTGGGCACTAGAGAAGGTAGGGTTTGTACGCTGCATGCCACCTTTCTCATACCTTACGCCCTATACCAACAATTAATAGTATATTTTGTGAAGTGGTTAGATTCAGTGTTTCGTTGACCGTTGGTGATATTTCGTAGATCTGAAAGGGGACGTCAAATGAAGAATCTAGCGAGAGCATGAAGGTATGTGTAGAGACGCGAGCAATATTTATGGCTAGGATATTCATGGTTTAAGGCAATACTTATGACTTATGTATATGCTAGATGTAGCAAATTTTATCTGTAATTGAATATGTTGATCAGTAGGCGTTTCTTGTGAGACATTACATATTACGTATGATAAATGACTAGGGGGTGGATATTGTGGGAGTGCCTATTCAAAGTTACACTAGAACTAGGCAGGCGAAGGTGATGATCCCAGAGTCTGCGTACAGAACTTTCTAAGGTTGTGTGTATATATATATATATATATATATATATATATATATATATATATATATATATATATATATATATAATTATACATGCAAAAAGTACACAAGTAGCGAGTGTACATAAGACGCAGATAAAACCGCAAGGAAACGGAAAATACGAAGTGCCAAACGCTTAAGTATAAATTATGTCGCATTATACGAAAGAACTTGACACTGTATTTCCCGTTTCATAGTGGTTATATATATATATATATATATATATATACACACACACAAACATATACACTTTCCGAGGCAGGAAGTATGTATACGTTATAAGTTGCCGCTCTCATCCCAGTTTCGTTTTGAGGTTGTCACAGAAGCATTGTTGTCACCATCCCACTTTACTTTTGCTTACGATTCTAATGACCTTAAGCACGTATATAATGAACTGCACCGTGGACGATACCCCGTCTCACCCGCTGTTTTTTTACTGAATCGTTTTTTTTTTTTTCATTACTAATAGGTGTTTTTGTTTATGCAGGGAATATAAGAACTTGTCATTTTTTTTTTTAGCTGGTCATTTACGCCATATTTTGATAAGCATTGTCCTTAATTTCCATTTCATTTCGGCATCAAGAGTATGCTGTTGCAGATTAAGAAATAGTGTGTAATGCTCAACGTCAAAGTCGTATACCTGAAACATAATTTGTCGAATTGCAAAGATTATATCTGTTGTTATTGTGTTCTTATGGATGCCATACAGCCTTTTCTCCTCATTCTGATTCGAGTATATCTAGTTCTTCGCTCTAATATTCTTTAGTACAGAGGTATGGCTTGTCAAAGAAATTCCACTGTAATTCTCACATTCCCCTGAAACGTCCTTTGCAAATATTGGGTAATACTGCTCGTGTACTGTGGTCAACTGGTAGTTTTCCTTCATTCCAAATTTACTCGTACCACTCAGCACTTACGCCTGTCGTTTTGAATAAGGCGATGGGTATATCATTACTTATAATCTTCAAGTATTGACCCACTTCAGCGTTAGTTAGAGATCCCATGGGTGGTCAGAGTATATTATGTTCTCCCTCGCGTGAGTCTTCCTGTGGTACATTTAATACATTCTTGAATTAGAAATCTGTCCATTTTTCGTTGAGTTCATCTGGAACCAACAAAAACTCATCATTCTCATAAATGAATCGTCTTTTGTGCTCTAATTTACCTAAAAGTCCTTATTGATTTTATATATAAACATATTTTGAGATTTTTTGTTTGTTTTCGTTTTAAACTTTCTTAAACTCAAAGCTTTTGCCCCACATTTTTTTTTTCTAGTCATGATGGCATACGTCCTAATCTAATGAAAGTTCTCTCTCCTAACCTAGCTTAGTGGATGAATGTTCCTAGCCGGTAGCTTCTAGAAAATAGATCTATCGATTGTAAATACCAAAAATATCGTAGCTTACTTGGGACGTATAAAGTGTAGAAATGCCAAGACTCTCTACGTTTCTCTTGTTAGTGACATACTTTACAATAGTTTCAGAAGTCTGCCTTAACCATTTTCTCAGTTATTTGCTTCACGTTTTTTTTTTTTTTTTTGTGATCCTCTGTGCACGAAAGTGTACGTTGATCTCGAAGTACCTCCCATGATCTATTGTATCCCAGGCGTCCTTTGCATTCTTATTCATCTCGTTTTTCAGCGTCTTCCAAGCATTTTGCGAACTCGCAGCGTCTTCAGCCTCAGTTAAACTATATTTTCCATATAATCATTTCATTAAAAGAACCTGTTATGAGGGTTTTCAACTTTTCTCTTTTGCTTTTTTGATTTTCGTTTTTTTTTTTGTGTGTTCTTGGGTGACTAATTCAAGAAATAGTCGATGGACACAAATTATATGAGTAGTATAAACAGACGTTTCCCGTTCCGGCCTATGTGTTGCATAGTTGCAGAAAAAGGAAAAGATTATGTTGATAGGTGAAATAATAGATGGCATCAAGAAAGCATACTGTACATTTGTGATAGAGAAGGCTTTGAGTGCGGGGATGGAATCTGTTAGTTAATGGTTTTCAGACGATAACTTGTCATTGCATTCAAACAACGAGTGAAATAATGTCTATTCCAAGAATGTATCGTATTACACAAACGATGTTTAATCGAAATCACACGTAAACTCTTAAAACGTAACGTTAGATCATTCATGGCCGGGCGACAGTATCGCATCTGAATTATTATAAGTTCATATAAACTGAAAGTTCTTAATACGTACACTCGCAAATTCGATCTGGAAAAAAAGAAAAAGACTTCTGGTATCGGCTCTAATTCAGTGTCATTTCGATCCTGCTTGTTCATTGTGGTATAACAGTCTTATCAAAAAATCTTGAGGGCAGGATGCAGATTATACAAATTAACATAAGATGTACCCGGTTCTCCTAGAACTCGTACTGGCTTTCATGAAAGGTTTGGTTTGGCTCGCATACTTCCAGTAGAGTAGAGGGTAGAACAGTTGAAATATGGACATTTGCATAACATCGTTAATGGTCGTGACCCCGTTGAGTATATTATGAGACGTAACGTTCATGATCAACGCTGCTATGGAACAAGAGCTAGTGTTTCGTCGTGTATTGTGCCTAGAGTTAGAGGTTTTCTCAAAAGTTGTCCATGCAAACAGGTTTAGTCTTATGGAAAACAATGTAGAACGAAAGATGTTTATTAGAAACAAGTCGTTCCTGTGAAATAAGTTGTGTTAATGATCTTAATGTGTATGCAAATAATTCTTTATTCTTTACATATTAGTTTTTAGTCACTGTGAAATAATTTTGATTTTGTATCTAGTTCGGCTGTATTATTGTACATGACCACAGTGGCCATGAGTGTTAGATGCCTTTTAAGTCATTCTTAGAAACATTTTATACATATTTTCATTTATATATTTACTGGCAAATAAATCGTATGAAAATTATAAAAAGAATAAGTAGACCGTATTCTAAGTTTCGCGTAGGATGAACATGCTATGTAAGTTTACCCTTTCAAATAGGCTCAGTGACCTACCCAACCGCTCGCGTTTTCTCTGGAGCTCGTTGGTTCTGTACATTTTCTATGATAATATCTTAGAGGCTACACTATGATACTTATGTTGTGTTTTGGATGCGTGGATAAACTGAGAGACTGTATGCACTTGACCTACCTACGAAAAACAAAAATGGTGTTAATTCTAATGATCAACTAGACAGAGCCTCCGTCATGCTCTACCGAGGGCAAACGAAACAAAGATTAGAAGTATAATTATCATAATGCTCTGAAAGAACTTGACCTCAACAGAGGATTTATTCAATCCAGCGTTCAATATACTGTATATATTCATTCTGCAAATACACAGTCGGCTGAAGATTGTATAATTCGGTGATGGCTTTCTGAAATTACTTACCAGTTCATTGTATTTTCATCATATTCAAATAGTCAACAACGAATTGCATTTCCGAAACAGAACCGTAAATGAGAAACGTCCATTTCAGGCTGTAGGCCTTTCCCATGCGTTTTTATAAAGGATTTAAAGGCCAAGAGAATATGTAGACAAGCCAGACACTAGGCATGACATTTTTCATATAATTTCGGTGGAGGATAAAAAAGGAATGAAATATACAGGAGTCCTTAACTCCTGCAGTGTAAACATAGATTGAATACCTTAGTAAGCATAAGGTCGGCGGCATAATCCTCTTGACACACACACACACACACACACACACACACACATGCAAGATGTTTACACCACAATCCTTTTCGTCCTAGACCGCAGTGGTAGGAGTTCTACTTTTCAAAAATCCACTTCGTCTTCTGGTTGAGGATCTTCGTCGACACTCTGCTTCATCTAGGGCAATCTTGCGCCATAATCTCTTCACACTGTGATACCTCGTTTGACCATACCTGTACATCTAGTCGAAATATCTTTCACTCGTTCTTACCAGTAGAGATGACAGTTCCTCTGGACGTTTTTTATGAATGCTTCAACGTCACGAGCACAACAATGCGACTCGTGAGCACGGGGGCACGAGATCTTTGATGGTGACTGGAGGAAGGCATGGTCGATGACCTGATCCTTGTGGGTTCAGGTTAAAGGTCACGCCACTGTACCCAAAAGCCGTACCATCGTGTCTTGGAGGTTAAAACAGCTTGTCAGTGATTCCTGCGCGACTTGGAAAGTACTCAGTAGTGACAGTGATTACAGTGTCGTTCATCCAACATTTAATCGAAGTTTCGCAATCTATGTTCATCAATAACACCATCATAGTTGTTGCATTCTGAGGAGAATGTGCAGACAATAGACATTAGCGTTTGTTGTGTCTAGAACTCAAAGAATTGGAAGGTTTGCAGTATAGAGCTTACGCTATATTCATCACTGTAGAGTTTCCCTTCAGTCTCTCCATGAGTTTCAATTCATCTTCCGTTTAGGACTAGGTACAAGACTAGTGTACCCCGTAGTGTATCACCAGTTACTGGTTTAAACTTCTCAAGTTTATGTCTTTATAATCTTCAGTATACGTCGTCTTTCTTGCTACTTATCGTTGCTTTCTATCGCTTCTCTCATCACCACCACCATTCATTCCTGTATTCGCCACTTCTCGGTGTGTTAATATGCCATACTTCGTCTTCCACTGTCCACAAGACTCCTCTCCCATCCCTGTCATTTCACAGTTGCACACACACACACTCTCACAACAACATCCACTTCATCCTCATGCTCCTGCACTGTCCACCTGCCTCTTCCTCCTCCTATTCATTATCTTACTTCATACATAACGTATATTCGTGCCACTTTACCCCTCCGTATGTTAACTCCCTCTCTACTCTTTACAGAGAAGCTCTTCCCCATTTCACGAAGAGTGTTTACCACACACAGCACTGTTCTTCCTTGTGAACCGAAAGATAAGCTTCATCCAACTTTGTATTTTCGTGACCTCTTCTTCAGCTAACAATTACGTGGTGAAGATGTGACTTACACACACACACACCTCCTCTCCATCATATCCCATCCTTATCGTTAGCTTTATGGCATTTATTGTGATTATTATTAACTTTATTTTTTTTACTCCACATCACCACCTCATGCAGACATTTTTCTCTCTATAAGTCATCGGTCCTGTGGCCTTGTTGTAAACTTTAATCCTCCCCTTGAGTTGTCTCAGTGGCTTGTTCCTTTCCCAGACATCCTACAGTGTCACAAGCTGTCCTTAACTCGCTTCAGTGGCTCCTTTCACTTGTCCTTTGACCGCACGCTTATTCTTTTTATTCTTAATTTTCTTTCGCTCAAATACTCTTCGCATGTTACACTTACATGATCATCATCATAATCATCATCATCATCATCATCATCATACATAAACTTCTTCGAAGTATGATTTTTTTCCTATCTTTTACAACAATTTTAACCATTCAGTATCCATTCATGTATCTAGATACGGTACTGTCCAAGACAGTCATATTCTTCTGTCTACCATATGAAAAGTATTCCTGTATTTTCTCTTTTTCTCTTTCTACCTGAGGATCCAATACGTATGCCTTCACCCTACGTTTTATATTGAAGAGGTAGTAAGTACAAAGATTTTTGAAGAATTTCTCTGTGATCATTGAATGAATTATTAGTGATTTATTTTCATCATATGATTAGACTGATTGATATTCAGAAACTGTAACTAATTCATTATTATTATTTCTATTATCATTATTATTTTTCATTATATTATCATTATTATTATTATGATCATCATTATTGCTATTATCATTATTGCTATTATCATTATTGCTATTATCATTATTGCTATGATCATTATTGCTATGATCATTATTGCTATTATCATTATTGCTATTATCATTATTGCTATTATCATTATTGCTATTACCATTATTGCTATTGTCATTATTACGATCATTATTATTATTACTATTATTATTAAAGGTCTCCAACGACTTCATCAGTACCCCCATAAGCTCATGAAAATGATTATTAAAATCGATTTATACAAAATGTTAGGGTACCATCATGTGTTAACCATGGGTTCTTGATGCCATGGGTTCTTGATGATATGGGTTCTTGATACCTTTGGATCTTGAGCAACATCAGGTGTTACCATGGGTTCTTGTGCACCATCAGGTGTTACTATGGGTTATTAACACCATCAGGTTTTATTGTGGGTTCTTGAACACCATCAGGTGTTACTATGGGTTCTTGAACACCATCAGGTGTTACTATGGGTTCTTGAACACCATCAGGTGTTACTATGGGTTCTTGAGCACCATCAGGTGTTACTATGGGTTCTTGAGCACCATCAGGTGTTGCTATGGGTTCTTGAGCACCATCAGGTGTTACTATGGGTTCTTGAGCACAATCAGGTGTTAACATGGGTTCCTGAGCACCATCAGGTGTTACCATGGGTTCTTGTGCACCATCAGGTGCTACTGTGGGTTCTTGAACACTATCAGGTGCTACTGTGGGTTCTTGAACACCATCAGGTGTTACTGTGGGTTCTTGAACACCATCAGGTGTTACTGTGGGTTCTTGAGCACCAACAGGTGTTACTGTGGGTTCTTGAGCACCAACAGGTGTTACTGTGGGT
>JAYMFT010000040.1:211288-221526 GCA_038088735.1 Panulirus argus | reverse complement strand
TATATATACATATATATATATATATATATATATATATATATATATATATATATATATATATATATATATATATATTTGTTTAGGAAACAGTTGACTAACGCCAGCAGAGGATCGAGCGATTGATTGCATCCTACGAAAAAAAAAAGGTTTTATTTTTTTTTTTTTTGGGTTGCACCATCAATAAGAAGCATGTTACACGCGGGTTTTGTTTTGAAACTGCAGAAACTAAGTGGTCGTGTGCTTCCTTCTCGTGCCATACAGAACACCTCCAGAGGCTTCCAGGGAGATGGAGTCCCTCCTATCCCCCTTCTTTTTTTTTTTATTCTTCTCTTAACCTGTCCCTCCCTCCCTCCATCCATCCCTCCTCCTCCTCCTCCTCCCCTTCCTCCCGGTTTTCAAGATGTTGAGGGAGGGAGGGAGGGAGGGAGGAAGGGAGGTAGGGTGTGTGTGTGTGTGTTTTGGGGACCCCATCTCGCGAGGTCTCTTGAGGTTCACATTGACAGAGCAGGTACAAGCGTTTTGGTCACTTAAGGTCAGCAACGCCAACGAGTTCTCTTCAGTTCTTATTTTTATTTTACTAATAACACTAAGAAGGTTTCTGCTTCACAATGATTGTAAACAACATTAATAAAAATCAGTATTCGGTACAGTCAGTTTTTTTGTTTTTTACAAGTATGATCAGTATTCATTTCACTACCTTACTTACAATAAAAACTGTGCATACAATTAACAACGGGTTGACCCCAGTTCAAGAAATACAGAACACAGATGTTTTACACAGTAGCTCTGAGCGAGTGAGGCAGCTAGCTAGCAGAGACGGGCACGTTGAAAACGGTCTGCCCGGCCTGGGCGTCTCCATCTACTTGGCCAAGCGTCTGACCGCTTGGCCCACGTACCACGTCGACCCCACAGGCCGGGTACGGTGGAGTCACTCGAGTCTCTCGTCGACGTCTTTTTGGTCATCGTCATAGTCGTCATCTCCTGCTCCTCCTTCTCCTTTCCCTCCCCCTCGAGGTCGAGGTTGGATCCTCTACCGGGGCGAGGAGGAGGTGTCCGTCGGGTTGAGTGCACCACTCACTGGGGAGCTCCCTAAGCAAAGTGGCTCGAGTCCCTTCGGCTGGACGGCTGTCCGTCCAACTTGAAGTGAATAGATACCTAGCCGATCGTACCAACCTATCCCCAGGTACCTATCCATTAACTCTTTGGTAGCCACTCGGCCAAGGGCCTGTCCAACTAACCAGTCTGTCCATGAAGCCAGAAAAAAAAATATTTTGGCTGGAGAGTCTGCTGTGTGTAGCAGCACGCGCTTGCCTCAGCCTTACCCTGTCGCTTTACCCTTCTGGACAGTGACGTGGTGCGCGCCAAAAAAGTGCTGCGCACGTGCCGAGAGCCGCGAGCTCGCGGCCGGCCCTGAATACCACAGCTGTTGTGATGCCCGACGTCGGCCCCTCAAGATCCTAAGCCATCTACAGGTGGTGGTGGTGTTTTGTTTTTTTTCCGTATTCACAACAAAGCTAAAATAACCTCTTTTGGAATAGGATCTCTCGAAGGCTGACGTCCCATGTAACCAAATGGATATAGCTTTAATCCTACGTGCAAGTTTTAAGATCTATTTCCAACAGACTTTCACGGAAGAAATTCTTCATCCAGATATAGATTTGAAAAAAAAAAAGAAAGAAACACTTTGAAAATCATTGTTAACACGATAAAAAAAATGGGGACAGTTATTTGGTGCAGAGATGTGTGTCTTTGTGGTATAGTGTCGGCAAAACCATTGATTGTACAAATTTGGGATAAAGTTCATATCAGTTTATAATCTATCGTTACATATACAAATATAAACTATCTTATGTACACTATATACAAGACAGAACTGGTCCAAAATGCCACCCTGGCAAACGCCGCCCCGCCCGACAACGATGGGCGAGGCTCCCGTCTCGCCGGAGTGCATTTTAGCCCTTATCTTTGGTTTTATTATGAACTGCGTCAGCCCCACTTTTGACGGTGGTCCTGAAACACGCATTATGAAAAGCCCGAAGCCCCCCACACGAAGGACCTGGAGACCACAGTATGAAAAGACCGGACCTCCATTCTGAGAGGCTTGGGCCCCACATGAAATGCGAGGCCCTGAAACCAGACGATCAGTGAAGGACCCACAGCCTTCATACGGTTGGCCTGATGCTTCGATGTGGAGGGCCGGAAGCCCACATTATGAAGAGCCCGAAGCCCACTTTAAACTGATAATTAAAGCCCAGAACACTAAAATGCTTTCGCAATGAAGATATCAAAAAGTACAGGAAAAAAAAAAGAAATAAAGAAAAATAATCGAGAAGATATCATTGATGTGACCCCAGAACAGAGCCTCAGCAAGAGATGCGATTCTCATTATTCTCCAGAGAAAAAGTGGTCGATTCTCTATCGGGGTTTTGAAAGAGGTCGTCCAAGCCTCTCTCTCTACTCCAGTACTGGCAAGTGAAAGTCGTCCTAATATGGCACTTACTAACCTTCTTCGTGAGAGAGCGACAAATAATTTTGATTATTAAGAATAATTCACAGAACTTTGAGAAAAAAAAAAATAATACATTTAGCGAAAAAAGATAATTATAATAATACCTACATGATAAACGAAATATTGGAATCCTAGAAGTACGAAAAATAACTTTTTTTAAATAATCAGAGTAAATAATAAAAGGAATGTAGCCAAAAGGAAACGAAAGGAATTGATACATTTGGCGCCACAACGGTGGCGCCAGCGGGAAGACGAGAAACTAAAACAAGTTTATAAAATAAAATAATACTGATACGACCAGCGTCGAGGAGAGACGTGAGGTTAGGTTTTTTTCCCAAGCCTTTCCTTCTCCAAATCCACACCTGATCATTGACCCTTCCATTATATATATATATGTAATGTATGTAATGCAATATCTTATTTTTTCTTTTCGCCTTTACGAACCACGGCAGCAAAACTGGAGAGAGGAAGTCGTAAAATTTTGGAAAGGTCAATACAGTGAATCTATGAACTAGATCAACAGTCCAGTTTATGTCTTGCGTGCCACCTAGCAAAGCCACACCTCCCGATTAGGTGGCATCGCCGAATTCGACCGTGCCACCTAACACGCCCCTGCGTCACCTGTCATAGCCCCGTCGATTTCGTTTTGTTTTAGGTACGAGCGACACTTGATGGCAACTTTGTTTAATTATGCTTTGAACGCTTAGTTTTCACTCGGCCTTCATTTTGATCGACTGTCAAATGATTCTGAGGGAATCTGACCGTATATTCTGTAAATTGGAACAACAGAAAATATAACCCGATTGAGCGAGAATTGTAAGCAACTTATCCGTCCTCTTTATCAACATAAGTGTACTGATCTTGTCACTTAGATGGACCTTGTATGTCCGCTTGGTGCCGGACTGCGGGAGACGTGTGGCACAGGTGTCAGTTAACGTGCGTGGCACAGGCTGCGCGTGGCAGAGGTGTCAGCGACGCGTGGCACCAGCGATAACTCCGCGTGACACAGATGTCAACTTCGGCTAATTGTCTCATTTTGTGTTGGTGATTGCGTCAGGGGAATCATTAACCTGTCTAATAGGTAGGTACGAAAAGTGGAAGCAACAGCTAGGGACTCGTTCGTCTCAACTGGTTTCGACAATGTCTTCTTCGTCATTATTCTCCTGAAGAGGACGTTGACGAGAGGGGTCGAGAGAGATACACATTCCTGGCTCTTTAAGCTTCCAGTTTTCGTTTCAACTGTTTCATAAACCCAATTTGTCGCTATGGATAGAAATCAATCATTAACCTGTCTAAATGTGCGGTTTCAAATATCCCTAATTACGTCATATGAGAGTTTTCTAATAAAGCAAAATGTGTGAGATGGTAAAATGGTGGAGAAAAGGAAAAATATATAAAAAAGAAAAGGCAGTTGTAATATAACTATGAACCTCGGTACGACTAGGTGATGGAGGAGGGCGACGGACTTCGTCCACCACACACACACCTGACACGCTCACTGAGGTCTCCTGTCGGCTTGTTATAGACTGTGTTATTATTTCACGTGTTCTGGCTGAGAACAATAACATTTGATTATTTATAAAGTCGGCAACCACCCGAGATAATAGACGCGACGTCCCTGAGGTGAGGGGGGGTGGGGGGTGAGGGAAGAGGGGAAAGGGGGGGGAGGGGAATATAGCCATCTTTGCACCAAATACCTATGATTTTCTCTCTCTCTCTCTCTCTCTATCTCTATCTCTCTTTCTCTCTCTGACTAAAGCATTACGAACTCGCCTGACCCACCATGGACACAACTCCATGAGATATCTGGTGAAGAAACACAGCTGTGGGAGGGGGGGTGGGAGTGTGTGTGTGTGTGTGTGTGTGTGGTATGGTTGGAGGAGGAGGGGTGGTGGTGTTTGTTTCCCCTCCTTCAGGAGGGGGGCGGCCCCCCACTCTCTCTCTATCTCTTTCCTCCCGCCGCGTAGGACCTGAATGATGTTTTGAGGATGTCTCGCCTCCACATCACACGTGTTGAGCAACATCACTTAGAAGATTAGGGCTTGGTTTATATGTAAATGAAGGACACGACTTGGGTGTTGGCTCCTCTGTTTTCTTGTAGGATGAGCCGTTGGGACTGTCGGTGCAGATCAAGCCGTCGGTAGCTATTTCTGGCACTGCTTTGGGTCAGTTTGGTGGCACTAGTGTGGAGGAGTCGGCTGCTGGGTGGCGCTATTGGGGGGGGGGTCATCTTTGGGCGGCACTGGTGTGTGTGTGTGTGTGGGGTGTGGGCTTAAAAAACTGTTGGTAGCGCTGGCTCGTGAGGTCATCCCGTTGGTATCACTGGTGGGGTGGTGTGTCAGCTGTTGGCGGCACTGGTTTGTGGGTTGGGGGTTGTTGGGGGTTGTTGGTTGGGGGGAGGGTCAGCTGTTGGCGGCACTGGCGTGGGTCAGCTGTCGGCGGCACTGGCACTTTTGGGCTGACACTGCCTGCCATTTGTGACCAGACAAGGTAGGACAACATACACTACACAACACATAACATCAATAGGAACAATGGGCCGAGTGTGGGCGTGCTGCTGCTGCTGCTGCTCTCACCGTCGCACAACACACAGGACTAGCTTGCTCAGGCGCCCACTGCCGCGCGCGAGGGGAGGCGGCGGGGCGGTACGGGCGCCGCTCACTGGGAAGTCACGTGACGCGAGGTGTGGGAATGTGCGGGCTACGCCACCCGCCCTGCTGCTGCTGCTGCCGCTGCCGCTGGTCAGGTGGGCGGTGCCGGGGCTCTGGGTGGCGTCCCGGGGGGCCGCGGTGCCACGGGCGACGTCCAGGGCGGCGCCGTTGGAGCCAGGGGACCAGACACCCCCCTCAGCAAGAGCGGGGGCGGCGGGCGGCTAGAGGCCACCCAAGGGTGAGTGGCCGCCCTGGGAAACCCAAGAGTCGGTGGGGTGAGCCCCTGGGTCCCTGGCGGCGGCAGGTGGGGCGCTACCAGGGGGGCCCAGTCTCAAGATCCGGGTCCCGACAGATTTGAGGAATCTCCTGTGTCGTCGTTGGAGGTGTTGGCGGCGGTGGCGGCGGCGTTGAAGTGGGGGGAGAAAAGCCCCCCGGACTTGGAGGAGTCGTCGCTGATGACGGGCGTGAAGTGGAGGCCCTTGTAGGAGTCCAGGCCGTCGTGGGAGCCGGCTGAGAGCGGGGGGAACAACGCCTTCTTATTTTGATTCACAACACATTTTCGCATATGCTTTTCTAGCGTGGAGGCGACACTGAAGGGCATATCGCAGAAACGACAGCGGTACACATCCTTGCCCATGCGGCCGTGCGTCTTCATATGCCGCGTTAGCTTTGAACTTTGGGCGCAGGCGTAACTACACAGGTCGCACTTGTAGGGCTTCTCCCCTGTGTGGGAGCGTCGGTGCACTGTTAGGTTCGAGCAGTTTTTGAACACTTTGCCACAGAACTCGCAAGTGTCGTTCCTCTTGCTGTCCTTCCTCGGCGGGACGAGGGAGATGGGCGTCCCCGGCGCCGAACTCGTGCCGGGCTTCACCAGACCCACGGGGACCTCGCTGGGCTTGATGGAACTGTCGGTCAAGAGCTTTCGCTGCAGGAAGCTCCCGTCCGCCTGCGGCACCCCGTGGAACAGGTCTTTCGGGGTGGTTCCCGTTCCCGCGAGGTTGGGGAGCCATAGCCCCGCGTACAGGCTCCCGTCCCTCTGGGCCGCAGCCAGGCGTTTCTGGGCATCGTACGGGTTGTCGAAGGCTCCCAGGAGCGTCTGGTGGGCCACGTCCAGCGTTGGCTGAGCGCCTATCAACCCTTTGGTCAGGTCGTCTCTCAGCTTCAGCTTTTCGATGCCGTTCGTGTGGATCTTCTCGCCGTCTTTCCTGATCTGGTAGTGGGAGAGACACCCGGATTCTTTTAAGGCCTGGTGGTAAGCCTCGCTGTAAGCGGAGATGTTCGCCAGGCCAAATTTGTCCATGAGTTCTCCCACGACCGACTTCTGCTGGTCTCCCCTCGACAGTTTGTGGTTGTCTGCGGTGCTGGAGGACACGCTCTGTGAGGTGGGCACCGGGGTAGACTTCGAGGTAGTGGAGAGGTCCTCGGGTTCGTCGTCCTCCACGTCTTCTTCCACGATGTCCTCCTCTTCTTCGTCCCCGCTATCACAAATGGAAGGGTTGTCGTCGTCGTCGTCGACTTCCTCCTCCTCCTCCTCTTCCTCCTCCTCCTCTTCCTCGTCGTTATCATCCTCCGTCTGAGGACGTGAGGAGTCTGGAGAATTGCTCTCCGTGCTTGAACTCTTCCTGTGTGCTTTCATGTGCATGCGTAGCTTTTGTGGTGTTGGTACGGCTTCCTGGCACTTCGGGCAGCGGTAGTCCTTCTCACCTGTGTGGAGTCTCTGGTGGATGGCGAGGTTGCTCTCCCACCGAAAGCACTTGCAGCAGGTCATGCACTTGAATCGTCTCTCCGGCACGTTCATGGCTGGTTCGCTGCGGGTGGAGGTGGGTGTCTGCGAGGGTGCCAGGTTGGAGGGCGTGGGCGCACTGGGCGACGCGAAGGGAGGCGTTGGGAGAGGTTTGCGGGGCGAGGTGGAGCTGGTCGGGCTGGTTGTGCCCGCCAGCTGCCGTAGCCGCTGGGAGTAGAAGTCGAGGTTTGGGTCACCGCCAGAAGTTAGGGGCGTGGGCGCCGAATGGCGGGGTGCGCCCAGCCCGGGGTCAAGAAAGGGCGGCCGTTCGAAGTGCGGAGGAAGCAGGCCGGGGTTGAGGCGCAGTCCCTCCTGCAGGAGCTGGTCCATTCGGAAGTCGTGGCCCGGGCGCACGAACGGCGGGGTGAGGCCTGGCGGGAAGGGCGCGCGGGCGTCTCCGATGGGCATTCGGAGGAGATTGAAGGGGTGGCTGGGGTCCAGCAGGGGCGCCGTCACCGGCGGGTGAGGTGGGAGGGGCGTGGTCCCCGACGTTACCGGCGGCGTTATCTTACTCAAGTCCACTTTGGACAAGTCCACCTTCGTGATGTCCACTTTGCTCAGGTCCACTTTGGTGGGATCCAGCAGGTGGAGCGGCGGTGGGTGGGGCCCCGAGGCCGTGGTGGCCGTGGAGGACACCGAGGCCAAGGGGGAGGAGTGCGAGGGCCTGGGCAGACCCGGGGGCGTGGAGGGCGCGGAGACGGGCGTGGCCCCGGGTGCCTCCTGGTAGATGATGATGCCGTGAGAAGACTGAACGTGCTGCACGAGCGACCACGCCGACCCCAGCACGGCGCCGCACGTACCACACACGTACCGAGCGGGTTCTGTAATGCAAGGGACCATTTAGTATTGTCGTAGGCCACAGGTAAACAGAATAGACATAATAAAACATCTAAATACCACACGATAGAATATCCAGATACCACATAACAGAATATCCAGATACCACATAACAGAATATTTAGATCCCACATAACAGAATGTCTAGATACCACCTAATAGAATATCTAAATACCACATAGTAGAATATTTAAGTACCACATAACAGAATATCTAAATACCACATAACCACAAAATAGAATTTGTAAATACCTTCAGGAAACAACACAAAAATACATCTGCATCAAAAAATTAATATGAATACAAGAATTATACAATTTCTTACCAATAACATCTTTAAAATCCGAGAAAACAGAAAGGCCACCAATTTCGACTGAAAACAGTGTGTTTCCCTTCATAAAACACCTTAATTACAGCTTTGTACCAAGACTCACCAACATCACAAAGACCTACGGTAGTGACCCGAACCAAAATTTCCCACATGTATAAATACTGTAAAATTTGGGAGGCTTTGTTTAACCTTCGAACTCACAGATCTTTCAAAAAGGCTTAAATCAAACTGGGGTCGAATCCGTAAGACGCCAACTCTTTTCCTTAAGTGGTAGAGGGGGGTGGGTGAGCGCAACCATAATGCATTCCAGTTATCGGATCCTTGACCTCTGACCACCTTGAAAACCTTAGATAAAGAGTTAGGCTTCGAGTGTGGGCGTTTCAGACCAAAGCACACGAGCTCTAAGTTTCAAGCCACTCTACCCAAAAATGAATGGCGCTGTGCGATTGATTGACAGAATAAAATCACCAGAAAGACAGCAAAAATACTATGTTCCCCTTTCCTACGGTCAAGGACAAGAAGAAATTATAAGAAAACTGAAGGCAAATATGTATTAAAAAATCCACGAGACCCCTGTCTATGATATGGTTTCAGACCCGCCACACACACACACACACACACACACACACACACACACTCGTGGAGAACCAAACAAGACCAGAAAGATATTAAGGACGCGAGACGTCGTCCAGCGTTGGTGGCAGTCCACAAGGCCCGCCGCCGGCCCTCCTACGCGTAGTATCCAGCCGAAGCCAATCTACCGCGCCTCCCTCGAGACGCCGTTGTCCTGTCGATACAATTCTACCATGAAAGGACAATGCAATTTCCACTCGTCTCCGCCACCTACTTATACAACTGACCAAGGATAATGCATCAGGCCTGCGGGGGGGGAGGAGGAAGAAGAAGGACTCGCACGACGTCTCGATCTCTGACCGTCTGGCTCGGATAATGTGCTCACTCGCCACTCCTCCTGACTAGCAAGAACAGAGACGTCTGGCTCGATTTCGTGTCGTCATTTTACTAAATAACGCAAACGGAACTCTGTAAAAGCTTTAGGAAACGGTAGGATGATAATACAGAAGGTGGAGTACATCCTAGAGTAGTGGCAGTAGTGTGTGTGTATGCGTGTGTGTGTGTGAGGGTCGAGACGAGCGAGTGGGGGCTGTCCCTTGGGCATATTGCTGGCCCTCCTCCTCCTCCTCCCCCTAACTCCAGCAAACTTTCCCGGCCACCACCCAATAAACTCATTCACGTGTTTCCCCTCATGCTCTCACCTAGACCGAGGCCCTCAAGAATAACTAGACGTATCTGTGACTTCTCCAGAATAACTAGACGTATCGAAGACTTCTGAATAACTGGACGTGTTTGTGACTTCTCCAGAATAACTAGACGTAATGAAGACTTCTCCTGAATAACTGGACGTGTTTGTGACTTCTCCAGAATAACTGGACGTTCTTGACTCGAGAATAACTTAGACATATTGAAGACTTTTCAGAATATGTACACGTATATGAGACTCTAGAATAACTAGACTTGTTTGAAACTCTAGAATAACTATACGAATTTGGGTGTCTATAGAATAACTGGACGTATTAAAGATTATCGAGAATAACTAGACGTAATTGAGACGCTAGGATAAATAGACATGATAGAGACTTTAGAATAACTAGACGTGTTCAAGACCCTAGAATAGAGTAGATATATTTAAGGCTGTCTTGAGTAGCTAGCGAGATGTATCTAAGACTCTGGAATAACTAGAAGTATTTTAGATCCTAGAAAGACAAACTTGAGACGATATATGACAACACGTAACTGCGACCCTTGAGAATGAGTAAAGAATTTGAATAATTAGATTTACTGACGACTGACTATAGTTAGAAGGAGGCTATGAGATTGTTTAGAATTGCTGAACGTGTGTGAAACTGTCTACTTAGAATAGCTAGACATATTAGAGATCTCTAGATTACTTTTATATATATATATATATATATATATATATATATATATCTTTTTTTTTTTTTTTTATGTTAGCTGAGACGGCACGGGCAGATACGGCCCTAATCAAGGCCATCCCATTAACGCTTTATATATATATATACCCTGAGCCAGGTACCCATTTTATCGACC
>JAYMFT010000040.1:182328-200007 GCA_038088735.1 Panulirus argus | reverse complement strand
CCACACTCCCACCACCGCCCCCACTAACTCCATATTCACCCCCCTGTCTCTCTCTCTCTCTCTCTCTCTCTCTCTCTCTCTCTCTCTCTCTCTTTCACATGTCTCTCCCGTTTCTTACCCTCCTCTTCTGTCTTCTTGCTCTTACCCCGTCTCTCGTCTCTCTCTCTCTTTCACATGTCTCTCCCGTCTCTTACGTGCTTTCTAGTGACTTGTTTGATATTTATTATTTCTCTCAATCTCCTTCTTTTATGCCCTTCTCTATTGCGTCTCTTCATCCGACCATTTTCCTTTCTGCATCACCCATTTTCTCCTCATCCTGTTTTCTTCACATTCTGTCATTTTTCCCTCCCTCTTCGTTGGTTCCCTCCTTTTTCCCTCCCTCTTCGTTGGTTCCCTCCTTTTTCCCTCCCTCTTCGTTGGTTCCCTCACTCTCCAGCACGCACGTAAGCCGCAAAGGTAACTAATCGCGCCACATATTACAAAAAAAAAAAAGAGAGAGATCTAGGGCCCCCTGCTGCCGCGCCGTGTACCTCGTAATAAAAGACACTCGCATAATCCTCTTCCAGGGACCCAAATCTACTCATTATTGACCCTGGACTCCGGCTGTCAGATAAAGCATCGCTGGAAAGAAATTAGTTCCTTATTCCGGCAGGAGGGCTATGGAGGGCTGGCCTGGAAGGGGCGAGGCTACTTGTGCTGGTGGGAGTTGGTCTTGGTAGGCGGGGATGCCGAGGGAGGGATGGCAGTGGTAAAGGAAATGGTGGAGGGGTTGAGGAAGGGGCTGGAATGGAAGTGGTGAGGAAGTGGCGGTGTGTAGGTGCTAGTGGGTGCTGTGTGTTGGAGGCTAGGGAGTGTAGCATGGTGGTGTTAAGTGTAACGTGGGGGTGGGTTTTTTTTTGTGTGGGGAAGGATGATGGTCTATTACTGTGTTATGGCTGTCGCTTATGTGATCATATGGAAGAGGAGAATGTAGTAGTGTCTACACTGGTGTTGGAGAAGATGACTCTGTCAGCAGTATTGGTGGAGAGAGAGAGAGGAGGTTGATGTCTTTAAGGTGTTGGGGATTGTGGTGGTGGTGGTAGTGGTGTGTGGGAGTCGCAATTGCTGTGCAGGGCAACTAGAATAGATGGCTAACGTGAAAACCTCGGTGCTTAAGGTCAGCTTTGCTCTATTTCAAGATACTAAAAATACGAATTCACACTCTTTGGTTTCAATAATTAGAAAGTAATTACTGATTTCGCCAACATCGTCATTAGCACTCGACGAAATGTAGAGATTCATTTCGTAAATTAGTGAAACATCCGTGGAACGTTATATTTTTAAACGGAATTTCTTTATTCGCACCTTCCCACGCTATCAAGCGTGCCGGCCTTGACTCTCGGCGATCTGTCACTCCCGAGACGGAGCTTATCGTAACGTGATAACATTCATCAGGCGTCCTGACGGAGCCAGGTGTCACCAGGCAACTCCTCGTTGTTCTGCGAGGCGCCAACATCACCACCGCCATCAACAGCAGCAGCAGCAGCAACAGGCGGCATTAGAAAACTTGCAGCGGCCAAGTCTACGGTCTGTGTCTGCCCAGTTTCAGTAAAAATCGATAATTAGATTTATTCCATACGAGTGTCTCAAAGCGAACCTGTTCCTCGCTAACGCATTCATTAGGTCATGTAATTAAGGGCGGTTTTGTTTTGGGCGATGTTGTGACTGTCGCCAACATTTTGGACTATGTTGTGACTGTCGCCAACATCTTGAATTATGTTGTGACTGTCGCCAACATCTTGGATTATGTTGTGACTGTCGCCAACAATATGGATCTTGTTGTGACCGCCACTATCATTTTGGACTGTGTTGTGGCCGTCGCAAACATTTTGGGCTATGTTATGGCCGTCGTCTGCGTTTTTGACTGTGCTGTGACGAAGGCCAACGTCTTGGTAGGTGCTGTGACTGGTTAGTAACGTTTCGGACTGTGCGCTGACTGGCTGGTAACGTTTCGGACTGTGCGCTGACTGTGTGCACAAAGTTTCGAGATGTGTTGTGACTGTCGCCAACTTTTTATACCGTGCTGTAACTATACTGTTAACGCTTTTAGACTCTGTTGTGATTGTTGGCAGGTTTTTGTACTCTGCTGTGACTGCGTTGTCATCTTCTGGACTGAGCTGTGACTATTTGACTGTTGACAGCATTTTGAACTGTGTTGTCACTGAAGACAAAGTTTTGGCCTGAGCTGTGAGAGTGTCAGCGATATTTTGGACTGTGTGGTGAATATGCGGAGAACGTTTTTCCAGTGTGTAGTGACCTTTTGCAACGTCTTGGACTGTGTTGTGACTGTCGCCAAAGTTTTGAACAAAATATTGTACTCATTTCGTGAACGATAAGTTTTTAGAAACACATGAAGCAAATGATTTCCTTCAAGTGCACCAGTCTAGAATCTTAGACTATATATGAATTCGAAAGATACAAGCCTCGTTATACTCTCCTGCCTTTATCTATTCAGCTTAAGAATTTAGCATACAGCTGCAGACCTCCAGCAGATAACCTCGTTGTAGACCATCAAGGTCTTCGGCTGTCTGGCTTTTCCCTCGTACCAACACGTAATATCTGTAACCTCCAGCAGATATCATCGTCATAGACCATCAATTCGTTTACCGTCTCGGCTTTCCCGCGTATAAAGTACTCTCACGCACAAGTAGTGCAATCAGAGAATAGCCAGACAACCAAAGGGCACGGCTGCTGCGAGCGATCGTGAATGTACATCTTGCAGACCCTCGGGGAGAACATTAATAATGGCAATATCTTGATGGGCGTCCCCATGTCTGTGAGCTGGAGCAGACGGACTCGTGTTCCTGCAGGAGTTAGTTGGCACTGCAGGGGGTGCCAGGCGGCTGTGCCACTACCTCCTCCCCCCCCCTTCCCTCAGCCATTGTTGCCACTTGGACCTTGCCTCCTGTGATTATTACTTGCAGCTCCATATTGTTCCTCTCCGCCACCCCAACAAAGAAATAGTCACTGAGCAAGGCTGCTGTGGGGATCTTTCGATGTAATTTCCACGTCTCTAGCCCTATGGGGACATTAAGCTCAGGTTAATCCATGTGTGATTCGTTCAACACTTGCGAACACACACACACACACACACACACAAACACACGCGTGTGTATATATATATATATATATATATATATATATATATATATATATATATATATATGTTGAAATAGATAGATAGATAGATAGAGAGGGAGAGAGAGTGAGAGGCAGAAATCTGTAACGTTTGTTTTCTTTTGGTTTAGCGTATCTGTACTTTGAAATCCCTGATGTGCAGGTACTCGCAATACACTGCATCATTTAGTGAGTGCATGTCATTCAAAATTTATGTCGCGATCAAATAAGTATCACTGATTAATGACAAGCTCTAATCAAATATCGACATAACTGAAACCCGAAACGTGTGTACGTTATCGGTGAATGAATTCACCAGTGGTATAACACAGAGCCCAATAAACCACCCTCCTCCTCCTCCTCCTCCCTCCAAAACAAGGGTTTCCACCCACCCCCTTCTGGTGTGTTTAGATTTCCAGTTCCGCGTCTGTAGTGTCCGGACCTCCTTCGATTCCCGGTAAGCCTGCGCCAGCTGCCGTATTGTCCCGGGTTCAATTTACACGGCTGGCTGGTTGAAGCCTACCTGATATATTGGAGTGGTTTGGGAGAGTCGTGTACAAACAAGGGATTATGCGGATAGCGGCTACTAATTATCAACAAGCACGGCCAATTGTCTAGCTGTGTGGATAGTCGCAAGACGTCTGTGGATCCAAGGCAACGGTGTAGTCTGTAGGCGATAATTACCGAAGCGTACCATGTTGTGGTGGGTGTGTGAGAGTGTGTGTGTGTGTGTGGGGGGGGGGTGCGTGTGTGTGTGTGTGTGTTCGGGTGTTATGTGAGTGTGTTTGGGTGATATGTGGCTGTTTGTATGCACATGTCGTTCGGATGAGGTGTGTGGGTGTTTGTGTGTGTCTTGTCGCGCAACGCTTACGAACACACAGTGACTTAAGATGCTAAATAAATGGGCAAGTATTAGCCTTGGGTGATCGACGTAATGACACGGAAAAGATGTTGGTCTCTTGAAACTAATTAGATACCGGTATTTCTTAAGGGACTGGACGCCCGTCGCCTCAACTGAATAACGAAAAAGCGACAAAAGAAATCGAAACAGATTGACTTTTACTTAAAGAAAACAAAGCATCGTTTCAAAAATCACAGACACCTAATATGTTGATATTCTCTTTTGTTTTGGATTAATTCAAGTCAACAATTTCATCCCAAGAAGAAAATAATAGACTAAGATAATCCGGCTGATGAAATGTCGATTTGAATAATAGATTTCGACTATTTGCTGTCAACGATTTCACCATCCAATGAACAAAAGACTTGCGGACACTTCCGCTTATGTGATAGCCATTTGAATAATAGATTCTGACGACTGAAATAGAACCCAGAACACGGGAGAACAAGGAATGTCTTCTTTTTTTTTTCTTACAGAACTGTTGGAGGGATATCGAAAATATAAAGGATCGAACTCTTTTCGTAAATTGCGAGACAGTAGGAGTGAAGGAGGCGTCACGACGTTAAGTACGTGAAAGCGCACGCGAGGGATAATGTTGTCTGTGCTTAACGTATGCTTTTTACGACGCCTTTGGAGGTCTCCCATCCCATAGAGCTCTGTTCCTGGACCGAGGGAGAAAGAAAGGCCTTTTGATGGAAAAGGTGGTGGTGGAAGAGGGGTCAGAGAGAGAGAGAGAGAGAGAGGGAAAGAGGGGGGGAGAGAGGTGTTCGTCGCCAGAGAGAGATTGGAAGGGATGGGCTGGGACAACACAGATCAGGTTAATAATGACACCTGGGCTACCGGGGTTAATTGGGGCGCGTGTGTGGGTAATCTGCATCCCGTTATTAGCTCGTAGGGTAACCAGGTGGGAGGTTCGCGTGGGCCGTAGGATCTACCGCGCAGCCCATCACCCGCTCGCTACTGCTTCCTTTGTTAACCTGTGGTCTTGTTACATGTAGCCTCGTTGCCTTATAGCTTTGTTACATGTAGCCTCGTTGCCTTATGGCTTTGGTACGTGTAGCCTCGTTGCCTTATAGCTTTGTTACGTGTAGCCTCGTTGCCTTATAGCTTTGTTAC
Organism: Panulirus argus; assembly: GCA_038088735.1. Lineage (NCBI taxonomy): Eukaryota > Metazoa > Arthropoda > Malacostraca > Decapoda > Palinuridae > Panulirus > Panulirus argus. Next base: position 194,834 of record JAYMFT010000040.1, on the reverse strand, counting down.
ATGTAACCTCGTTGCCTTATAGCTTTGTTACATGTAGCCTCGTTGCCTTATAGCTTTGTTACATGTAGCCTCGTTACCTTATGGCTTTGTTACATGTAGCCTCGTTACCTTATGGCTTTGTTACATGAAGCCTCGTTACCTTATGGCTTTGTTACATGTAGCCTCGTTACCTTATAGCTTTGTTACATGTAGCCTCGTTACCTTATAGCTTTGTTACATGTAGCCTCGTTACCTTATAGCTTTGTTGCCTGTAAGCCTTGTTTACTTTAGCCTCGTTATCTGTACACTTGTTACCTCGTTATGAATCAGGAGCAGTCGTTTGTTTGGGCCAGTGACACTGTCGTGTTCCTCCTCTTTATCATGATACATTCATCATCGCGAGTCCTCGTATTCATCGTCACTGTCGCTATCGCTGTATTCATCATCTTCCGTCAGTCAACCTCACCATCCCTCGGCTGTGTCATCAGATTCATCGTCGCTCACGCTTGGGGCCATCAATATCATAACCAGTTATTTTTTTTTTTTTGGGGGGGGGTTGATTATCATCATTATCATCATCAACTTCACCACCCTCAGCGTTATTAAGGGAAATTATTCCCCCTCCTCATCACTCTTATCAAAATCAGTATCGTCAAAATCAACATCTCTTCGTCCACTTGTTTCTATATAGCGATTACCTCCTCTATGAATGACTCGCTTCCGTAGAGCGAACACCTCTCTCTCTCTGGGGGATTACCTCCTCTCTAACGACCGTCTCGTTAAGAAGATCGCCTCCCTACGCCGATTTCCCCTTTACAACGACCCTCTTTCCTATAATGACCACAATCCTATGGCAATAACCTCCCCCTACTCACCTTCCAATAACAATTACCTTGCTCCAGCGGCCACCTCCCTTTAGTAAACCTCTTGCTTTCGGCGACCACTTCCTAGATCAACCATCTCCTTTTTCGCGACCACCTCCCAGGGATGGCCTACCTCAAGCGACCACCTCTCTATAGAAACCTCATTCTATGGAAGCCCATAAAAGGAAAAGTCCTCCTACGAATACCGTCTCCTTTTTAAAACGGCCATGTTACTATAAAGAAAATCTCTTTTATAGCGACCGCTTCACTACGAAGGCCAGAACGCGGCAGCTAAATATCACGCTTGTCGCGTTCCATCGTGTGTTTGTAAGAATACGACTAAGGGAAGACCGGCATCATCACCTTCCTTACGACACACCACTGGTCTCCCACCATCACCCTCCTCGCCATCCAACCCCCCACCACCAACATAGCTGCTCCAGCTCCGTCATCTTCGCTAAAAGTAGCATCATCACTATCTCCAACACACCGAAAGCATCACTTTCATCATAATTCGGACAACTAGCTTATCATCATCATCACTATCATCATCATCTCCACCACTTAGCACCATCGCCTACTCTGCACATAATTAACACCTTCATCACCACCACATAGTATCATCTCCAACATTCAGAATCTTCACTATCCCCTCGAAAACGGGTCCTCACCGTCATCTCCATCATTACGCAAAACATCCATTATAATCAGAACTAAATAGCAGCAGCAGCAGCAGCACGATCATGAACCTCCATCATCTCCAACATTACATGGAATCGCCCTCATTCACCAAACTCATTGCGTCTTCACCACCAACAGCACCAGTTGCATCACTTATCCCTATCACCACCAGACGGTGTTATCATCCTCAGATCACCACCGGTCTATGTCATTACCCTCAGACCATCACCACCAACCACCACCACCACCAGCATCCTCATCACCATCACACAGCATCACCACCAACCAGTTAAACCGTCACCACGTCACCATTAACCCCCGTCACTGCCCGGCACACGCGCGTGGAAAACCTTCCCCGGCAAACAACCATTCATTACTACCTTGTCACGCTGGCTGACTACTCCCCCCCTCCCCCTCCCCCCCTCCTCCTCCGCCGCTCATCGCCTCCATCATCACCACCACCACTACCGCCGCCACGCATCATCACTACCATTCCACTGCCCGTATCGTGACCATCAACACCAGCCATCGTCATCTCTCTCTCTCTCCCTCTCTCTCTCTCTCTCTCTCTCTCTCTACCAGCATCATCATCATCATCGCTACTGCGATAAAAAGCGGACGCATAAATCTCTAAAAGCTGGAGAATCATAGGCCTATCGTAATCTTTCACGGCCTCCGGGCTGCAAAAATATTCCCCCGAGGGACGGGTGAGTGTGTGGAGGGTGGGGAGTCCGAGGGAGAGGGAGGGGGGGTAATACAAGCAATACATAGCGTCATTATGAATCTTACGGTGTACTGTACCCAGCAGTCCAGCCCACACGATATACAACGCTAAACAAGATACAGGGGAGGTATTATCATTTTTCATGGCGAGCTCTCCGCTTAGAAACAAGAGCTCTTATTCTCGACAGTTATTTAATGAAGCCAAATTTTTGCTGATGAAACTGCTTCCGAAGGCAACAGAGAGAGAGAGAGAGAGAGAGAGAGAGAGGTGTGCTTGCAGGCGAAATTCCGTTCCATAGCACGGAGGTCATTACTTCGCCAACGTCATGTGAAAGTCTCGTTAACATTTAGAATATAATTCGCCTTAGAAATATCGATAAGCCATAATCGCTCCTGTGAGAAAGGCTTAGACTCCGAGCTGATCGCAAAATCGGCACACCTCATTTCACCAAAGCGCGAGCACTGACTATCTCGGCTCCGACCCGTGAATCAGGGAGTCAGCCGTCAGTGAGCGGGACCGACTGTGTATCAGCGGTCAGTCTACCTCTCCACCGCCAAGCGACTTCATACCCCTAAGCCTCGCTGACGGTTATGGCGGACTCGAACAATTTCGAGATAATTCATGATTTACAGATTTCCAAACTATTTTATATATGACTCACTTGAAACCTGTAACTCGGATGAAAACTTATAATCTGCTCGTCTTCTCAAAACTAGCTTCTCGTTTGTATGATTAATGGATTTTTACTCCGCTGTGGCTTGACTGGTGATGTTAGTTTTGGCGGAAGGGGTACCGCAGGGTTGTGTTTTGGGACCTACTATTTTTACACTCACGGTCAAAGACACAGCGGAGCCCGTGCGCGTATTTACAGCCCTCTGGACATTTCACATTCTCAACAGCAAGACTTAGAAGACTAGTTCCGTAACAAAACGCATCACACTGGAACCACATATAATGAAAATTAAATACAGTGAGCATAAAAGCTTCGGGTATGTAATCTCGGGAAATATTTAAAGGTGATGTTTATGCCATTCCTTCCGCGCAAACATACTTTCTTTAATCGATCAGAACATCGAGTGCTCACTCACAGCTCAACCCTCAACCGGTATGCACACAACTGACATTCCCCAGAAGACCGAACAAATTCAACCCCGAGCAAACGAGGAGGTGGAGATAGACCGGTCGTAATCACCTACCTTTGAGAAGTCTGTGATGTGGAGTTTTCCTTGCAGTGTAGATGTAGCAAGGACAGAAGGGGGAAGGGAAGACCCCCTCGCTAGGGGACTTTACTAAGAAGTTGTCTAAAGAGCAGGGTCAATAAGCAACGCATCGACACAGAGGTATAGGTACATCAATATAGTCTACAGCCATATCTACTTCACTTCAAAAGTGTTCTAATTTCAGTGGAAAATTGCGTTACTTTACAGACAATTGTAGCCTATCAACCGAATTTACGACAAACGGACGTTGAAGGTGCTAGAGAATATGAACAGGTATAGGAAACTCCTTGTTGTACTGGGATAAATCCTCCTAAGTTTCGTACAGTGAATTTCTATCTATTGCAATCAGACTATAAGATATATATATATATATATATATATATATATATATATATATATATATATATAATTCAACTAAAGATCAATTATACTGATGACGGAGGTAACGCCAACAGAAAGAGAACATGCAATCAAACTCGTGAAATGGACTAATGAATGTTTTCCAATTATTTTGCGACAGTGGATCATGACGTACAAGACTGAACCCACAGATTGCATATCTGGGTAATTTTATCGACAGCCTAGAGTGGGCACAACATGGACGCAGCCTTTTTATAGCCCCAGTTGAACAAGAGATCATAAGCTGTTAAAGCAACGACATATATATGTATATATACGCCATAAGTCTTCTGCTATTCCCTTTTTATGGTTCGTGTGGAAAAGGTACTCTTATCCTATACATCAAGTCACGCTCGGGGGGCATTCATCACACCATCTTCATCTGCACACGCTGGCTCGCCGGACAACAAATTTCCTTTAATCATTTCGTCTTGAAACGATCTGAAAAATGATTAAAGTCTGGGGTGGGAGGGGTTAAGACTGGGTCTGCCGGTAAACAAAGAAAGTTTCGAACCATTAAATCGAAGAGGAAAAGAAGAAGCCTGCTGAATGGACACAGACTCGGAGGTTTTCATTGGTGGAAACCGGTGCTAATAATTTTGGACGGACTTTAATGCACACTTAAATCCTCCTCTGTGATTGGCTCTCCCAGGCCGTAATGTCGTTAACTAGGGGGCCTTTGTCCAGCGGGTCTGCGCTCGCGGTCCAAATGGAGCCCTCGCGGGTCTCTATGTATGCGGTCAGTAACGCAATTTGCAACACGTGGATCGCTTCCCCGGCCCCTGTGATTGCGATTCTTGCAAGGGCAGGAACAAACATTTGTGTTTCGACGCTAAAAAGCTGAAGCTTTTCGAAGCAGTTCGATAAGCGTTTCCTTCGTCGTCGTCGTCGCCGTCGCCCCCGGTGGCTGAAGAGGAGCCTGTCATGTATATGCTCCTTCGTCAGGCAGCAGAGTGAAGATTTTTTTTTTTCTTTCCCCGAAAAACAAAATGTTGAACGAACTTATTCCGACAGATGGGTTAACAGCGTGGGTGGGTGGGAGTTTGGTAGGAGGGGCAGAGGTGTGTGTGTGTGTGTGTGTGTGTGGGGAGGGAGGGAGAGGTGGGTGGGTGGGTGGTGTCGGAGTTTGGGGGGGCAGTACGGACGGGAGGGGGGACGGGAGGGGTGGGGGTCAACTGGTTGGGGTGGGTAGGGAGAGGAGGAGGAGGAGGAGGAGTAGTAGGAGGAGGTTGGGGATCGAGAGGTCGCGAGAAAACGGGAAGAATGGCGTGAAACTCCCGCAGGTTTTAACCACGACGTGGCCGACGACGCCAACGCTCCGGGCGTGGGGCGGGTGCACATGGGATCCCTTGGCTGGCGTGTACGCGCGCACACACACACGCACACACACACACACACACACGCGGAAGAGTGCTTGATAGTAAAAATCCATAATGATCAATTAGTGCTAATTAGTAATCAATTAAACATACCTCAAAAGGATCAAATAGTCCAGAGTTTTTAAACGCGGCAACGTAAACTGTAATTTGCAGGAATAAACACATTTGTTTTGCTAATATATATATATATATATATATATATATATATATATATATATATATATAATGTAAAAGATAGCGACTCATGCTAAACTGACTTTGGCTTTGAAATACAACACGTTACATCAGAGGTGGATATACAAGGCGTCCTGAAATACGTGCGGTGGGCAAGACTGCAACCTGGAAGGATGAGGAAGGAGAGCAAAAGATAAGATGAAGAAGATGGATGCCAAAAACAATGCAGATAGAAGAAGGAAAAGAAGACTAGGAAGCCTATGAAGAAAGGGAACAGCCTATGAAGAAGGGGAAGAGAAGAGGGGAACTGATGAGGGTATGGAACAGAAGAGGAGAACTGATGAGGGTATGGAACAGAAGAGGGGAACTGATGAGGGTATGGAACAGATAGGAGAAAAGAAAAGGGAAATAATGAAGATTGGGAAACAGAGAGGACCAGATACAACGAGTAGGGGAAAAGCCAATGGAAAAATAGAATTAGAGGGAAACACTTGAAGACAGCAGACTGCAAAAGGCGGAATCTGAGCCAGATTAGGAGGAAGAAACAGAGCCAGGGGGACGAAGAAGATAACGCAGAGAAATAGACAAGAACGAAGAAGAAAAATACAGAGAATGAAAGAGACTAGAGGTGAGTGAGATCGAGGGGGAGAGCCAGCAAGAGATAGATCGAGAGAGAGAGAGAGAAAAAGAAGGGAGAGGAGACAAGAGAGAGAGAGAGGAGAACCCAGACATTCGCTATCTCACAGGCATCTCTCACAGGCCATAACACAGAGTGACCAATTTACCGTGGTCATATAGACTCCACACACACACACATTAATTTTGCTGGGGTCATCCACAAGCCCTCCATCTTCTCGAGGGGGACGAGTCGAGGGGAATTGAGGGGGTCATTCTCGGTCGCTATTGATGACTGGATTCTTGAGTTGTTCGAATAGGAATGAGGCGCTTGGGAGGGAGAGAGAGAGTGAGACCCACTAGTTGGGGTGGCGCTACGTGTTTCCTGCTACTTTTGGCACATAGGCCTTACTGTCTCTCACCTACAAGTTATTAACAAAATCATCGGAGGTGTTTGTCTTTTTCTCTCTTCTCTCTCTCTCTCTCTAATGCTGCGGTCCGTAGCGGGAAGGACTCCATCCAAAAGGCATCTTTAAGCTGTTAAGGATATCGTCCCAAGGTGGAAGGATGCCGTCGCGAGTGTGTGTATGGAATCCGAAGGATATCCAGTGAACACCACCTATGCATACATGGAGATTACAGGATAAACACGTAAAAACATCTTTAGAAAAAAAGGCCAAAGGATGCCTATTATAGATACTATCCTATATAAAAGCAAATACAGACATTAGCCTTTTATTTTATATCAAAGCATCTATTATATGATGCCTTTTGACCAGTATGTAATGGCGTTCCTTATATGGTATCTGAATTATATTTGAGTTTTATATCTATAACATTTTAGGGGTCATTATACTTCCTTGTGATGACCTTCTGTACTTATAGTACAGAAGGTCATCGCAAGGAAGTACAGGGACCCCTAAAACGTAATAGATATAAAACTCGAATATAATTCAGATACCATATAAGGAACGCCACTACATTATAGATATAAAACTCGAATATAATTCAGATACCATATAAGGAACGCCACTACATTACTTATAATACAGAAGGTCATCACAAGGAAGTACAAGGACCCCTAAAATGTTATAGATATAAAACTCAAATATAATTCAGATACCATATAAGGAACGCCACTACATTACTGGTCAAAAGGCATCATATAATAGTTGCTTTGATATGAAATAAGAGGCTAATGTCTGTATTTGCTTTTATATAGGATAGAAACGATATCATCAACTAGGTGCCTTGATTGGAAAGTTGAGGAATAGCTATTTTATAAGAGGTGCCATTATAAAGAAGTCAGAAGACACTAACGAAACAGCACCTTTATATGGAGGTCAAAATATACCAGTCAATGAAAACTGTATATTCGGTTCTGAAACCATACTACGTTTTTATCCCTAGTTGCAATTATTTACGTTGTAAGGAAATACCTTCACTAAATACATTTCTCCACGATCCAAAATTTCTTAAACTTCGAGGGGAAAAAGTTTTACAAACTTGTGACATAACGAAAGAGTGTTACAGTGAACTTCGCTATTATGGTCAAATACCTAGTAAATAAATCATGAGGCGGGGATTGAGGATAGGAAGTGGACCCCACCGTGTTCCCTTGTAAACTAAATCAGTTTACAAAAGCAATGCACGGGGGGGTCTGTCCGTTTTAGTGTTTACAGTGGCATTCATCAACCATCAGGGCTTTACATAAGACTGTCAACAGGGGTGGGCAGTATCCAGCAATATATCTCGGACAAACGTACTCATTTCCTCGCACCCAAACACACCATTTCCTTCTGCAACAACATGATCAGCTAAACAGCCGGATATATAATACGGCAATTCCACCTTCGGCATCCGGCTAGGAATGCAATCCTGTTAGTCTTCCGGACAATTCGTCAGTGTTTCCCATAAAAATCCAACGTCCCTGAGCTAACGTCTAGCCTCTGGCCTCTCTCTCTTTTACCCTAGCATGCTACTGGGGCCATCCTGTCAATGGATCATCTTTCTTTCGCTGCTAAGCCAAGCAAGATTGAAAAGTTCGGTCCTTACCTTATAAAACACGGTTTCCCTTTTTTCCTCATCAATCCGGCCCTTTTCCCCTTCAACCCCTGCTGTCCATCCCATCAGCGCAGCCCTCCTGCCCATCCTTCAGTGGAGGAAATAAGCAGCAATTAATGTAATTCCCTACACGAGCGGCCCTTGGCTCCCCTCCGCCTGATTGGTCTTGTGGACACGAAGGGCAATGAGCATGATACTAAATTATCCCAGTAACCCTCCCTCGGGGCGTTCGTCCCACTGACCACTCACTGGCAGACTTACTTTATGGGTAATGTTGCTCGAGCCTTTGGTGTTGCTCTCTGCTGCCCTCTGAGCAGGACTACCAGTCGTGTTTTGGTACCGGGTCCTGCTCATGTCTACAGCAGGAGCCATGACGAAATAGCTAGAGCCTCTTGATGTTCTCAATTTAGAGCAACTATCAGGTCGTTTATGTAAATCAGTATCTTGAATCCTGATTACGCAATCGATGTTTATGAAATCTCGTCTTTTGCTTCCTCTGTAAATCACTTCAAACTTCAGAATTTGGAGCCTTCATGCATTCTTTGCGCTAAGAATATTTCATGGGGATGGCCCTCTCTTGTGCTTATATATTCAGTCATGTTACCAATAATACTTGACACACATGGTTGGCAATATGATATATCATTCAGATCACAATACACTCTACCACTGTAGTAAGCCTCAGAGGTTGTTATTTTGCAAATTAGAAATATACAACCTTGAGAATAATGTTGATTAAGATGCTTCACGTGTCATCAAGGTAATTACTGATGGTGGCCTCCCATATATGACACATCAAGCCCCCCAAAAAATATATTTTGCAGTGGGGTTAGATTATAACGTTTTCATCCACGTTCACAGTGAGACATAATGCCGAAACTATAGATTCAAGAGACATGATGACATACTGTTGGTGACATGGAGAGCAGGGGAATTGCTCAACAGCGGTTGGCAGTGTGTGTGTGCGAAATGTGTCCCATCTGACTTGCAATTGTTGCTGAGGTCGTAACGGACGCCTCCACCTCAAACAATGACCAGTCCGCACGATGCTGAGCCAACGGCTCATCTCTCACAAGGGAAAGTCATAGAAGCTCCAGGTTCCTAGCATCGCCGTCGGCCTTTTGTAATAGTGCACTCGCGAAATAATCAGAGCGTCACTTCTGTATCGAACACTGTAAGTCAGAACGCAACGATTAACTTCAGCTCATTATAACACTCGTGTATGTTTCCTATAGGCGTGAGCTATAGGATGTTTTCCTTCCGTACGTCAACGTTTCCTTTGCGTGTCTCGTTCAACCAAAACAGACCGACCTCCTAGTACCTAGCACAGGCTTAGAATCTTGCGAGAATGAATGAGGGCAGGAGCCGGGGCGGCGGCTGGGGCGCGCGTCCACACCCTCCTTATGTGTGTGTGTGTGTGTGTATTTTTTTTTTGCCCGGACGCAACTCGTGCAAAAACCTCGCTGCTGCCGAACGTACGTCACCAATGTGTACCGACGCCCCCGACGTCATCTCTGTGTTATGTAGTGGTTCTTTGTTTTAGGCCACGTGCTGGAGGCCGATCGAGGCTGTGAGAGAGAGAGAGAGAGACGGACAGGATGTGCTCTCCCCTCGAGCTGTGTCGGGGCTGCTCGCAGACGCTGTGGCGAGACTGTGTGTGTGTGTGTGTGTGTGTGTGATGTTGGATTTCACAGCGTCTCCATCTTAGTTTTATTACAAGACTGTCCTCTCTGGAAGAATATATTTTCTACGAAAATTATGATGGTCACGTTTTAAGATTTTCGCGTATTACTGTAGCGGTGAGGGCAGTTTGTTGAGTGACTAAGAATATAATGAAGGAAATTCTTGTCTCTATAAATAAGATGTGTGAACTAAATGGATGGAAAAAAGATTTCAGCAGAACTTGTCACAGGCACAATCAAATCCTCCAAAAGCAACGTGTGGAATGAATAGTTTCAAACTGGTGCGCAAGATGAGACGGGAATGATTTCTAAAATCTTAGAATTCACATTGAGACTGCACAGGATACATGAGAAAAACTGTTTCTTAAAAAATTTCCCCGCTTCTTTTTTCTTGTTATTTCTGAGCCGTTTCCACAGAATTCAGGGGTTATGGCACAGAGCTATTTCAAGGTACACCTAGAAAATAATCACCGGAACTACGAAAGCACCGCAGAGGGACATGTCCGCGTACCATCGGATAATACATGACAGGTTTATATCAGACGGCCCAGCAAGAAGAAGAAGCAGCAGGTGCCAGCAACATCTCCAAAACATTACGCCTCACCTCTCTTTCCCTCGTCCTTCTTGATCTCTCCCTTGTCGGTCTCTGGGTTCTTGAGGAACATGCTCAGCAGAGCCAGATTACCCGGATACAACACTTCCATCTTATCCGAGTCAGGACTGCGGAGTTTCATACAGGAGGTGGCCGCAGTGTCCTCGCCTACCTCAGTATCATGCCCGCACCACCTCCCGCCACACCACCACAGACGTTCTACACCTTTCTTTATTATTTTTTTTTATATATATCTCTCTCTCCTGTAGTGCAATATATTTTTTTTTTCCAATTGCTTTGCTTCACTCGACACAACAAGAAATGGAGTCGGGGGGGAATGTAAATTCCCGGAAAAATCTTCACGTGTGCAGTTGCTTTTCTACATCATTAGATCCATCACCATTGATTTCAAAAGAAGTATCCCGTAATATTTGGTCAGTCCGCAGGGTCAACACACAGGTGAGTCTTGGGGGGGCCAGGTGTGGGGATTGCCACTAATGCGGTGGCAGCGTTAGAGCCGCCGCTGTGTGCCGCCGCCTGGGTCGGGTGTCAGTGGTGGACTGAGCGGCAACTGGGCGGTGCGGCAGGTCCATGCGCCGCTATGTCCGCTGGGTGACTGAGCAGTGCTGGCCGGCGGGTCCTCGGTCCACCCTCCCGCCCTGCCTCAGCGGACCCGCCACGACCCCGCCACACACACACACACACTCACACACACACACACACTCACACAGGCACCCACACATACATACGTACACACACACACGTACACACTCCCCTCATACGCACATTGACACACGTAGATGCATTTTTACCCTTAATTTTTAGCGACCGCGGTATTTCAGCCACACAGGTGTACCGGCGGTAATTACGGAAGGCTGTGGTTCTTGAGTATTTCCCTCCCATATATGAAAAAGGGAGTTTTTAAGTCATTACGCTAGTATTTATACCCACCTCCTAAACGCCTTACGCTACGATCATCTAGTCTTATTCCCTGTGCCCAGCGGATACTTCTAGTAGACTATCATATAGCTGTTTTACTCCCGTGAGCTGAGGGAGGGCTGGCTCTCGGGCAGGTGGGTCTCTGCTGGCTGGGGGTCAGAGCAACGTGAGGGAAACAGCGCGACTCGGGCGGTGGCGGTCTCTAGCGGCGGACGACAGCAACACTCGTCCGTCACCACACACCACACACACACACACTCTCGCTGCGGCCGCCACCACCTCGCCCTGTCTTAACCTCGCTCTAAAACGGGATACAACTTTTGATTTATTGGCCAGGTCGTGGGCGAGGTGTTGGGGGAAGGTGTCCTGGGGTAGGTGGGCGAGTGGGAGTATAATATCCCAGGTTGAGAGGCGATTACCATCTTGCAGCGCTATACCCAAGAGCCCACGGTTGTCCAGCGGTGCAATCCAGGTCATGTTGACGCCGAGTTTCCTGCTAGCAGCTTGTCAGGGAGCCTGACAATTCCACGAAACAGAAGATGCAATCTTCTTCGACTATTTTTCTCTTCTGTCGTTCGATCTGAATTATGTCAATGTCCTTCGGGAAACGCAGCTTATCTGAGCATACATTTGTCATCAAACAATGTTGACGGTGAAAAAAAAAAACAATTTGTTCTCGTACACACAATAAAATGAGGTCGAAAAAAAAAGAGGATTTATAGAATAAATATCTCATGATTTACTCATGCAAGTCCTCCCATACAAAGTGGCACACGGGGCTCGGCGTCGGCGTGTTCTCCCCGGCATCAGCAAGCAGGCAGTAACGGGAGCGATCATTTACTACACTACAACAGTCCAGAGTTAGCAGCAAGCTCCCGTGGCGCCGCGTCAAGACCCAGCAACAAACACAGGAGGTGTGTGTGTGTGTGTGTGTGTGTGTGGGGAGGGGGAAGGAGGAGGGAGAGGCGCTCCTCACGCTACGCTACTGTCTTCCCTAAAGAGACTTAACAAGACGGCGAGAAACTTACTTCACGTAAAGTTAACCAGTTTCATTCATAGCGCGACCCCCCCTCTCCCCCACTCCCCTCCTCCTCCTCTCCTCCTCCTCCTCTCTCTCTCTCTCCCCCCGTACCCCACCCCGGTCCCTACCTGCTGTTATCCCGGCCCCCATTTTGGAATCTGCCTGCACCTGTCC
>JAYMFT010000040.1:145863-160019 GCA_038088735.1 Panulirus argus | reverse complement strand
GGACGGACGGAAGGGGGATGCCCCTGTTTTTTTTTTTTTTTTTTTTTTTTTGCGACACCTCCTCTCCAGCCCAGCCCAGCTTAGCTTAGAAAAAGCTTTATTAATAAATCTTTCTCTCTCTCTCTTTCTTTCTTTCTTTAGCCTCCGTGTAGTTTCTAGGAATCTGTGTTACGTGCTGGACATATTGGCCAGAGATGGATGGTTGAGGTGACGACGGGGCCAAGGTTCCTCTGTGGGGTCGCTAGGTAGGCCTACCAGGTCTGCTCGCTCGGTCTCGGGGAGGAGGAGGAAGGAGGAGGAGGAGGAGGAGGTGGTGGTGGTGTTCCTAGCAGCAGGACTGATAATGTATTCATATGAAGATTTGGTCTATTTTCCTCTCGGCGGGAGTCGCTCACGCGAGGACAGAAGAGGAGCCCCAGCGACGTGGCGGGCGAAGAGCCGTGTTCCTGCCGTGTTCCTCCTGCGGCGCCGGCGCTGCTCCTCCTTGCGGGACTCCGCGTCGCAAGCATCGCCACCCAGCTGCTGACGCGAGGGGGGGGGGGGGGGGGGGGGTATGTGGATGGGGTTGGGAAGGGGGGGTTTTAACCAGTGGCATCATCGACCACAGCAGCTGTTGCAATGACCACCCCTACCGCTGTTGGACGCATATGTAGCGTCTCTGTACAGCTCCCTAGGTTTTCACTCGGTCATGATCATTATAAAAGGACTTACTTTAAAAGAGCTTTTCTGGCTGGAGAGTTAGATCGAACGCCTCCCTACACAGACGAGGTTTACTCCCATTGAAACCCTGACGCATGTCATGTAAATTACATAAGAGTAACCTACAATGACCACATACAAAACCACAAAACTGGAAATAGTCAGCAAAAGAAGCCCTTTATTGAGCAGAGTATTTTTGATTTAAACGACATCTTCACCAAAGTTAACCTTGAGATACATATATAGTGTACCTTCTCTTTGGATTCGACCGTCTGAACCACATATCGACCCTCCGAACCACCCGAAGTGTTCATATATTTCACGTAATAGATGCTGTTCATTATCAGGGTTGGGTTCATAACGTCTCCAAAGCCTCTCTGGTGGAGAACGACGCCCTGGGAGGCTCACCATCTGAAGGAGCAGAGGCATACGACACAGAGGGCGAGGCAGACGTCCTCTCTGGCCAGTAACGTGTAAGTGATAACCACGAGTTACTCAGCTGCTGGTCTCTGAGGCTCTCACGTACTATACCACAACATTCATCTTGTTTTCTCATGAACATAAAAATCTTAAATGATAATAGCAGTTATTTCTAATTGTTGGCAATGAATCGTACTTTCTTTCGTTAACACGATCAGAGCTGTTAATGCTTGAAAAATATTATGATTTGACGAGTCACATTAAAAAGTAGAAATTGTGTTTACGTCTTATGTAAATGTGGGAGTCCATGTTTCGTTTCAGCACATTAGGTATACGGTGTGGATGTGTGTGAGTGAATTCAGAGGGTGTATGTACCCGCCTTGATCCGCCCCACGGTGTTTTGCTGTATTAGAACCTCACAGCATAGTAGGGGTTTGTTTTATGAGTTAAGCTCACAATAGTGGAGGAATTTATTGTGTCATTTGAGAAGGTCACAGTACTAAGGAAGTTAGCTATATGGTGGTCACAGCAATGACAAGAGTTTTTTGAATGGTAAAGTCACATTACTGAAAGAGTTCGTTGTGAGGTAAGGTCACAATACTGAGAAAGCTTGCTGTTTGGTAAGGTCACAGCGCTGATTGAGTTCGTTAAGTAGTAAGGTCACAGCGCTGATTTAGTTCGTTATGTAGTAAGAACGCAGCGCTGAGGGAGTTCGTTATGTGGTAAGGCTACACCAACGAGGGAGTTCACTGTGTTGTGATCAGAGCAATGACAGGGTCTCTTTACGTAGTGAGTTCACAGCGTTTGGCGTCAGTTCTTGTGCAGTGAGTTTGATACCAACTGGAAGCGAGTTCTCTGTAGCACAGAACGAGGGGAGGAGAGGACTGGAGGTCTGTTCTGTGTAGCAGGTCAGGGAAGGTGCCTTGATTTTAATCTATCTCTCCTGCAGTCCACATCCATTCATACTCTAACGTACAGAAGTTCTCGTCTGAACCACCTCCTTTATTCCCAGTAAAATCTCTAATTGCTTTCTAAGCAAATTTTGCGCTTATGTACAACATATTTGCCTTCCAAGAGATACTCTTACACAACAAAATCATTGCCTCAATCATTCATTTTTTATTTCTCCTCCAGTAAAACTTTTTCTGATCTTTACGCAAACTTTGCACACGTAAAGAACTTTCCCTGCAGCCCAAGAAACGCTTTGTTCTTCATACCGTTCACCATAAGGGAGAATTTGTTTATAGTTGTTTAAACGTTTAGAATCTACTTCAGTAATTCTTGTAAGACCGTAATCTCAGAAGAGACATTTTTTCAAAAGCGTTTGGCTCATATTGGCTCATATTTTGAGTGTTTGCTACAATGGCGGGCTCCATACGCGCTTGTCAGTTGCCTGTGATGAGAGATAACGTTATCTTTGAGATGTTCTTCGCCAGAGGGAGTCAGTCTGTCCAGTATGGGGTACACGTCTAGAGTAGTTCGTTTTAAAACTGATTCATCAGTATTTAAAAACGTTGAGTTTGGACATTCCAGTTGTCTTATCTGGTAAAAGGCCGTGAGGATTTTTAAGTTTTAAGATGTCTCTCTTGTTTCACACTTGGTCGCTGTTTCCCACTTGAGCGAGGTAGCGAACAAGAAAACTGAAAGTCATACGTACGTCGAATTCTGCTTCATAAAGTCATTGCAGACTTTCTGATCATCAGGTTCATCTTCGACATGATGGAACGACTGGTTGTATGCGCTGAATTATCCTCGTTGTATCAAACTACTGAATAAATGTCTATTGCAGCTTTATCTCCTATCAATTGCACCCATTAATTGCCATTCAATTACCAACGCAAGAGTTCATCATCTCAGTCCTTACGTAGCAACATTTAACATCCAGTGTGTAATGATTTAGTGTGTCTCAGATAGAAAGGTCTATGAATATTGAACTACCCGGAACAGAATGGTCCATGGAGTCTTCTGTGACGAGTGTGAGAATGAGGTGATTTAGTGAACATTTTCCACTATTGGATGTGGTTGTCCTAAGGTAAACAACATCTGGTGGATATCAACATCATCACGTAGCTTTGAAATGCATCTCGTCTGTTTGTATTAAACAGCAGGAACTCCCTTCAGGGGGTTCATATTCTTCTTTCAACACCATACTCACAAATTATGGACTCTGCAGTTTTTGGAAGAGATAAGGTAGTCATTAATGACCGCATAGTGAAGTATTCCAAGGCTCTATTTCTAATCTCTCCAGTGGGCTCAGAGAGTAGTTGAGTGGAGGCAATGGCACAAGTTGCCTTAAGTAGTCAGGGTAGAGGTAACTGGAAAAAAAGAAATGCTACAGGCTCGCTGATTCGAACTAGTGAATGAAACAGTAACACAGACTCGACTCGCCGAGTGCAAACAGTCTAAAATAACTTCACTATCAACTTAACCATATTTTGTCTGGGGAGAATCATCACATCTGTAAGGAAGGTGTTGAATCCAGTCGCTATCGGGTGTTAGATACTCATTCAGCCAGAGCTTAGTTAGCTTACACATTAAACTTAGAGAGTAAAACTCTTAAGCTGGGTCCTTGTGACTCTTTCCCAAGAAAACTAATCCTACATTCTAACAGGAACAGCCAGAGAGGGGAAGATACTGAAGTAGCTTAATCACAAACCTTTAGGGCAATCGGTTTTTTTTCAAGATAGGTATCAATCGGCTGTTGGTAAAATCAGGTACATTATGAGCCTAACGAAACCAAGTTGCTTTATTCTTCACAAAGCTAGATCTAAATGAAAAGTCAGACAAAGTACTGCACCACAGCTAAATCCAGTACAATCGACAACATCATTTTCATCACCAATACGCTTCTCCAACACTCCATACCAACACCGCCACTGTTAACTACGAACATCGTCTCCACCATTACTAACAAGACTACCGCCATCACCAGCATTGACGTTCCACCGACAAACACAAACGCCATCTCCAACGGGATTAACAACAAGATCGTCATCACAATCTCCAACAATAACATCAGCTCCACTATGAGCATTACCACCACCACCACCACAAACACCACCGCAGCCTATCCTACAACCACATTCACCACCACCACAGCTACTGTTTACACTGGTGTGTCACGACCCATAAGGCTAATATGTATGTGGGAGTCGCTGTGCTGGTGACGGCTTGGCTCTGACATGCCCTTCCTTCCATACATCATCTGCAGACCAAACAGGGTAAGAGAGAGAGAGAGAGAGAGAGAGAGAGAGAGAGAGAGAGAGAGAGAGGGAGGGGGGGAGAGAGAGAGAAAAAAAACACAGTAATTCCCCCACCCCTCTCACTTCCTTAGCACCTCAACGGCCACACCATTTTTTATCGTCATTTTTGCATATGGCGGCCTTCGCACGCCTTTGAGGGCTGGGAGTCCTCTCATTTGAATGGCTGATCCTAGTTTTATACCGGCTACAAATAATACCAACGAGATGGTGGCGCTCCAGCAGCCCCCGTACTGGGTGAGGAGGGAGGGAGGAGGGAGGGAGTGGATGGGTTTTGGAAAAAAGGGGAGGGAGGAGGGATGGAGGAGGAGGAATATAGGGTAGAGGAAGGAAGACAGCAGGACCGATGGGTAGGGGAAGGGTTGATGACCTTTAGGCTAGGGTAAGGCAATGGGCTTTTAGGCAAGAGGGAGGAGAGATTGAGGGTAAGTGGGAGGGAGACAGGGAGTGTTTGGGGTGCAGAGGAAGGAAGGGGCAGTTATGGGATAGAAGGAAGAGTGATGGGTTTAAGGGAAAGGAGTTGGTGATGGTTTGAGCGGATGAAGAGGGAGGAATTAGCAGTAGGGAGTATGCTGAGGGATAGGGTAGATGGAAGGTGTTTAGCTGGGATGGAATGGGCTAGGATGAAGCCGAAGGAATGGATAGTAATTGAGGTAAAGGGAGAAGGTGATCGGGCTACAAGGGAAGTGTGGAAACCATGAAAATTGTCCTAAATATTCTTTTCCAAATGTCTGTCTGTCTATCTGTCTGTCTGTCTGCCTGTCTCTCTGTCTGTCTGTCTGTCGGTGCTGGGAGTAGGCGTCTCAGCCAGCCAGGAGGTCTTTGTCAGCGCCATAGCTCGACCTGTTACACTGTCACTCGTACGGGAAAGAATGCGTCGCCTCGACTGAATCCTAAACCCCGTACTCATACGCGCGATCATGACGACTTTGGTGGCACTTGAGCGTCACTGTGGCGCCTAGCGTGAGAAGGAGGTGGAGATTAGACCTTAATTGACGCCATTTTTACATAACAGGTATGGCAGAGGATTGTATATATCAACGTAACTTTGTTGGGCTCTGTCGTCATGCGTAAGCCGTTACCCCAATACTCGAAGAAATGCAGTGAAAAAGAGGAGCACAGAACAGCACATTCGCCATATCTTTTCACCAGTGAAATTACGTTATCAAGCCGTCGTGACAAACGAAGCTGCAATTACCTTTTCAACCCGTCAGTCATGTAGCGGTACAGGTAGGTAGATGGGTGAGCAGCGGAGTGGCAAGCGACGTGGGTTGCCGATGGAGGAGGAGGAGGAGGAGAGGAGGAAGAGGAGGAGAAGGAGGAGGAGGTGGTATCATGGCCTCTCCCACATCCCAACCCAGCTCACACCACTTCACACGCCAGTCAAGAGCTTCGACAACTCTTTTTTTCCTTCATTTCAACAGGTTACTTATTTCCCCCACACACCCTCTACGCTGTATACACACAGCTCTAGCTCTAAGCTGAGAGTCTTTTTAGAAATACGCAAATATTCCCAGGCGCAGATTCGAGCTGCTGAGTCCCCATCGCCAGCAGGACAGTCCGTTGCTAAGGGAAGAAGCAAGGGGAAAAGAAGCTACCGGGGGGAGGCAGCGGGAGCGGGACTCGTCCGCGGCAGTCTTTCGCGCGGTCACAATCCGGACCGCCGGGACAAGAACAATTTTTTTACTGTGACTCAAGCTTTTTTATACCTTTTTATGCAGCATTGTGTCTGGCTTCTCTCTCTCTCTCTTTTTTCTCTCTCTCTCTCTTTTTTTCGCTACCCGACGAATATGCATATGTAGTGTGAACGAAACCGTCCAGCGGGCGACCGCTGGGGGTACATAAATACGCGCTATGTGAAAAAGACGATCGTTTCTGGAAGCGCCAAAAGCCTGGTTGGTGACTTCTCCGTGTGGTTCAGTTCTGGTCGGCAAAATTTCAAGCCTATCTCGATCACCGATATTTATGCGACGGCTGAGCTGTCGGCATTAGACCTGCGCCGTATTTGATTTAGATTTTGATACCGGCGATTCAATTCTCGTGAACGGTCATGGAAAAGTATTTAATAACACACAGCTACTTAAATGGTAATTACCACCGTGAGAGAAAGAGATACTGTACAAAATAGTATTGATAATAGTCTGTTTAAAAGACTATTCCCCATTTAGCTTAAGCATACTGGATGATCCTAGGATATAGTATAGTACTATCCTGAACGCCTCTCGTGATGGCTCGTGACGAAGAGCTGTGGGT
Source organism: Panulirus argus (assembly GCA_038088735.1). NCBI lineage: Eukaryota > Metazoa > Arthropoda > Malacostraca > Decapoda > Palinuridae > Panulirus > Panulirus argus. The sequence goes on along the minus strand of JAYMFT010000040.1, from coordinate 153,387 downwards.
GTAGTGGTTAGCGTAGTCGGCCCACTCCCAACCCAGGCGTTCATCTTCTTCTCGGAGCTGGTCAGTAATTGGGTACCTGGTTTTGCCTGGTGTGTGAGCGTGTGTATATACATATATAGGACTAAAGACATGGCACATATACACATGGTTAAGAGAAAGGAGTGTAAAACTCTCTTCCCCGTAAGACAAACACTAATCACAAACAGTAATCACACACACACACACACACACACACACATCATGCCAATACACACATCTAGCTTTCAGACTACATTTCTCTTGTATTCGTAACCCAGAAATCATAGAATCGTTCTTATTTCTTTCTTTTTTCTATCACCCATCTGCGATCAGGCGTAGGTATAGATGCGGTGATAGAAAGGGTATAGGCACTGCAAGAGGGATAGTTAACATAAGTTGTGCCTTCAAAAGAGACGAGAGCCCCTGCCTGGCATAGACTTGGTGAAAGTCGTAGCAGCAGCAAAGGGAAGAGGAAGTTAGGCATCTTGCATGACCACTTTCCCTCTACTGGGAATGGCTTCCGTACACTGCCCCGACGATCATCCCATGTCGTTCATATTCTTAATCTTTCAAAACCTTACTTAATACCTCAATGAGTCTTTCTCGGTCTTTCGGTCTTTATGATATTTCTTGTCTCTTTTGTAGTCTTTTGGTCTCTATAACTTTTTTGGCCTCTTTGTCGTCTTTTGGAGTCTTTCAATTTTTTTGTCTCTGTAGTATTTTGGTTCCTATGTAGTCTCTTGGTCTTTTGTAGTTTGTTGGTCTCTGTAGTAGTTTGGTCTATTTGTAGTTATTCTTTTTTTTTTCTGGGGGGTCCCCCTTCTAGCCTCTTGGTTTCTCTGTAATCTTTTTATCTCTGTATATTGTCTTCTGGTCTCTCTGTAGTGCTTTGGTTTGTCTGCGGTCTTTTACTCAATCCCAATGGGGTCTTTTGGAAGGAGTCGTGTGTGTGTGTGTGTGTTTTAGTTCCCAGTGTCGTCGTCTGATTCGCCAGGAGTGGGAGAAAGCGAAGACCTGGGTCCTCCTTCGTACGGCTCTGTGCACACACACATAACTCGTCCGTCTGCTGCTGGCGAGACAGTCTCATACCTGAGTCTGTTTGCCCGTCTCTCTGTCTGTCTGTTTGTCTGTCCGTCTCACAGACGTATCACTTGGACCCGATGGAAAGGTGATGAAGACGGCACTCGAGGACAAACGCGAAGAGGATCTAACAGTAAAGCCGAGGAGATGAGAGGCGTATTGAAGACAAAGTAAAGGAATCACTCAATGTATAGATATTATTTAAGGGTACCAGTCATTCATTTACTGTAATCATAAAAAAAGTAATTGATAAATGAATGAGAGAAGCAGATGGGTAGGCAGTCTGCGTAACATACCAACGAGTGACTGTTTATTAAACCTCCTCTTCTGTAACCACAATAACTCTGGCCAAACCAAACAACAGTCAGCGCAGTAGAAACCCCAAGCCAAAGACAATCAACAAAGCAGAAATTCCGGGCGAGGTGGCTCGGCTCCTCTCCTGCCCGTATTTCATCGTGAGAATCGCCTGGATAAGACACCAGTTCTCCCTCCGGCTATAAGAGGAGACTCGTTTCTTCCCGGCCATTACGCGCGCTGCCCCATGTGTCCATGTGTCTCTCCTACCGCTACACCCCTTTCCCTTCCACCGCTCTCTCTCTTTCTCTCTCTCTGTCTATCCCTCTCTCTTGCACTCACCCCTTTTATTTCTACCCACCGGGACAATGAGGGTACGGGAGAGAGAGAGAGTGAGAGAGAGGAAAAAACAACAACATTTTCCACGCATTTGTTCTTTTCTAACTGAGAGTCGCATTTGGTTCCTCAGTTCGTTCAGAACATAACCTTTGTACACATGTTTATTGCTCGGTCATACGAGCAGATCTGATCTACGTATTAAGTTCATTTTAAGCCTTAAATTCCTTTTAAGTCTAGTCTAATTACATTGGGTTGTACGAACGGATATTATTCATCCTTCACTCGTCTTCAGCAGTCAAATTTGGTCAGATATTCTTGTGACACTCTTGAAGAGTGAATGACAGTCTGTTTGGAGGAACTTGCTCCCATTAAAGTCTCTGTTTATTTGTGTTTGGACGTTGCCATTCTGAGAATCTCGCGCTGGAAGAGAGAGCCGGCAGTGAAGAGTTCTTGAGAACGGAAGAACCAAGATGAAGCTATAATTCCTTAAGCTCCATGTATGGTATTTTCCTTTTGAAGTTCGACTACTCGGAAGAGCGAGGTGGATGTCCCTCGGTACAATGAAAGAGGACCTTTATTTACATCTTTGCTAACTTGTAGACTCTGTTCACGTGACATGTTCTCTGCGAATTATCTCCAAGACCGAGGTGAGACGCAGTGTTCGACCCTCTGTCTTTGAGTGAAGGTGGAGGGAGCCATTGGCTGGCCAGGCAGATACGTGCAACATTCTCCAGATACGAGTGTACCTGCTCTTAATTTGTAGAGGGGTCTTCAACAACATCTGATGTCGCCTTATAGTTGTCATTCTTCCTATTGCCGTACTTACTGCGTCCATTGTCATCTGAGAATCAAATACCATTCTCAAAACATCCACACGATCCGTGGTCTCTTCCCACTCTCGCCTGACGCGCCGTGATGCTTGACGATCGACCATCATCATCTGTGTTTTCTGAGAGAGAGAAAAGAAATATGTAAGTGATGTGGCATAGCCATCCCGACGATGACACACATCAGCTGTAAGGCACATCTCGTGAGTGGATAGTAAGGAATGGAGCTTCTCCCTCCTGGCAAAAAATGGAGGAGAACAACATGGAGTGCAGTTCTTTGCCACAGGCCTGGACGTAAGCAACGAAAGGAAGGTAGGTAGTCACGTACGTATACCCATGACTGAGCGCATGACAGTTGCTACTGGCTGACTCGTGGATTCTGCTCCAAAAGGCGCTGCTGTTTGAAAGGGTGCGTCTGCGGAGGCTGGCATATTATGGGCATGGAGCGTCTTGAAGCATTTGTGAGGGCCTTTTAGTGCATACCCACTCAAGGGCTTTAGACACGTCCCGTTCTCGTGATGCTGTGAGAGTTTGTAGCCACGCTCTCTCTTCTCTCTCTCTCTCTCTCTCTCTCTCTCTCTCTCTCTCTCTCCAACACCCGTTTTTTCCCCGAGTTGTTGGGAAATTAAGAGTGAAGTTCGAAATAATCTTGTAAGGTCTTGCCTGGCCTGCCTCCCTCTACTGGCCTCGAGTCGCCGGACCTTATTACTTTTGTCAAGGACTCTGCCATGACTCTGACCAGAAATAGCGGGGTGTACGTATTTCTTCCTGTTGGAGAGGGAAGACATCTTGCACGCTGGTTCCTGATGAGGGCGGTAGAGCAGAGTTGATTCCCAACCAAAAAGCAACTTATTTTAAAAGACGTCTTGGATATAGATGAATATATAGTCTGGTATACAGTTATATAGAAATATACATATATAAAGACAGAGAGAATAGGCTTAATTATTTCTATTCTTCAGAATGGAATCCCAAAAATGAACAGTTTAGTAGATTCGATAGATTATTGAAATGTACATGACATTTCTTGCTTTTTTCAAGAATTCTAATGTTTTTCCATTTGATAGTAGAAGTGTCAGGTGATAAACGAGGTCATCTTTGTGGATCAGTGGGGAACCTAGGAGGTTTACATACATAAGGGGCACAGAGACACGCTTTCGAACCCTTCAGTCTCCCATATAGCTGGAGGTGACTCCACTTCAGGTTCCCTAAAGCATCAGACGCTTACTAAAGAATAAGTGCTTATCTTTTGTCTTCTAGATTGTTCTTGTTCTTAGCAGAATCCTTATATCTTCTACAACACCGGAAGGAAAGGCCAGGAGCATCTCCTACAGCGCGGTAAGAGGTCATGATCTCCTCTTAAAGCACGGTTGGAGATAAGTAGTCATCTTCTCCAGTACTGTCGGAGGCCAACGCCTTCTCTTTCAGAACTGGCATGAAAACAAAACTCTTCTTCAGCTCTGGCAGAAAGCAGAGCCTTCTTCACCAGCATTGCGGCAGTGATCGAATCCTTCTTCTTCAGCAGTGTGGCAGAGACCGCAGTCTCCTTCTTCAGTACTGGCAGAGATCAGCGCCATCTCCTACGGCACCAGGAGGCGTCAAAATCTTCTCTCACAGCGCCGTCAGCGACTACAGCTCCACCTTACAACAACATTAGGGGCTACAATATCCTTCCCCCCCCCCCTTCCACCTGATACCACTTCACATACTGCAACAGTAAGGGGATACATTAGTTCCCCAACAGTAGTACTACATCCTACACAACGACATTAGAGGGGCGATACAGTAGTACCCCCGACTCCAGAACCACTTTCCCTACAACGACATCAGAGGCTACTATAATTCCCCTACGCCAAGAGGAGGGGAAACAACTTGGCTACCGGCCTCTCCTCCCAGAAACATAAGCGGCTAATATTTTCGAATTACAGTCGCCGCGTCGTCAGATGGAGAGGGATAAGGGAGGCGCTTCAGCCTAGTTACCCAGCAGCCGGCTCTACATAGCTAGGTTCCCCTCCTGGCCTGAGTCACCTCAGCCTTCACTAGCTCCCCCAGCTCTCACTCGTCACGTCAAAACCTCTCGTCCTCCACACCTCTCACCCCGTTACACCCCTGTCACCCGTCACACCTCTCACCCATCACCCGTCACGCCTCTCACGCCACTTCCTTCCTTCCACAATACTCAAAAACCTGTTAATAGTCGGAGAGATGCCCCCTCCCGATCCGTGTCAATAAATCACCAAAAGTCGAGTTACATTGTTGGCCTACTCGATGTATTGAGCTGTATCGACACATCCACACACAAAAGTAAACTGGCTGATCCAAGGACTTTCCTCCCATTGTCTTCACGAAACAATAGTCAGATCTGAGACTAATCTCCTCAGCTCTGGTCTTAAGTACAGAACACAAATCCCATTAAAAAAACGAATATTGTTTCCCGATTGTGCATAGAAGCGTAGATAAGAATTCAATAACTCGAATTCTCTGTGTTTGGTGGAGAATGCCGTAAACACGTAAGGCTTTTGTTCTAAAAGTCTTTAAATCCCTTAGAAACATACCCTGTCCTCAATGAAACGGCTAACTTCACACCAGTCTGTTCTCATCACATACCTAACTCCATGATTATTCGTCTCTCGTCACATATGAAACCCTACGACGATTCGTCCTCTTTTAACACACCTAATTCAACGAGGATTTCGTCTTTCGTCAGGTGGTCTTACTACTGCACGACAGTTCGTCGTGCTTCGTCAGATATCTAACCCCACAACTGCCCACGACAGTCCGCTCTTACTGAAGACCCTCGCGAAACCTCAAGCCTCCTCTGCCTCCACCGGGTGTGCGGTAGGTGTGGTAGGACTAGCAAAGCCTTGCCACCACCACCACCACCACCACCAACCTCCCTCCCTCCCTCCCTCCCTTCCTCCCTCCCCTCCCTTAAGCATTTCAAAAGAGCACACAATCCAAATGTAAAAATTTTAAAGTCAAGGCTGAAAACATTTGTATAATGCATTCTCCTCTACAACAGTTGTATTTTTTTTCGTGTGCCGTTTGTCGGGAGTCGTTTTGTTTGGGGGTGATGTTGATTTATCGCTGCCGTGACGTCACACGCCATTTGTTAAATTCTCCATCCGACCAAATGGGAAAAGTAACGCGCGTAAAAAAAAAAAAAAGTGGAAAATACATATATATAAATGGAATTTGCCGTATTCATGCATTTGACGCGCGTTTTTAAAATATGGAACGCGCATTCTAATGGTGGCGCAATATTGGGTGAATTGGCCATAGGTCTATGAGCACTTTGCCACACGTGTGGTATCAAGAAACTAACTTAGAATATCTTTTCTCTTTTCACTTACAAGATAGAGAAGCAATGTCAGTCGTCGGCCAAGGAACTAGAACAAATTCGGCTTACGTAAATATATACACAGATCCGAGCTGTATGGAAGGAGAAGAAATTCCTTTGAAGGGGGGGGTGTGTGGAAGGATATTTTTTTTTGTCTGTTTCTTATATTTTTTTCGAGTTTTTTTTCTGGCGTGTTCCTCTTCGTCCGACGACCAGACGGGCTCCGCGGCTATTGTCCTCCGGTCTTGATTTATCACCCACACCGGGGGGAGGAAGGGAAGGGTTAGCGGGGTGAACGCCAAGCGACGATGAGTGAATGGAGAGAGAAAGAGAGAAAGAAAGAAAGAGAGAGAGAGAGAGAGAGAGAGAGGAAAGAGAAGCTTTCGTGAATAGATATACGCATACGATCCTTCATCAGTCATAACTGGAATGTTCGTATCACTCGCGTAGCATTGCCGACTCTTTAAGAATCAAGACGTACGCACCATCCCTCACCAAAGCTAGCAACATGCCTGATCCGCTGTTGGAGTGATGCTACCTGATTCTTGACTCTCGTTCCACCGTAGTTCTGTGGTAAGCGTCGTCTGGTCCTGTGATTCTAGAACACGAACACGACCATATGAATGTCGTTCAGAGAAGGTACCGTTGTGACAATGTTCTCCACGTATCATAGAACACAATGTTCCTTTTAAGGAGTTTATTAACCGGTGGCTCTTCGGATCCACTACATATCTTGAGTCATTCTTCCACAGGTTAGACTCCTCTCATAGTCACCAGGTCTCCTCATGCTTGCCTCTGAACATCCCTCTTTGGCCTTGCACTCTCTCCCTGACCCCTAGACTCCCCTCTGGAGCAAGCCAGCCTCATCCCGCCTGGCCACCCCCCCCCTCCTCCTCCCCCCCCTCATCAGCGTACGCCACACCATACTTCCCCTCGTTCAGCTGTCAGTCTCCCCTCACAACTTTATCATGAATAAATGAGTCGATCTCAAACTTTCGTGAGACGCCGCAAGAGGTTCCATGTAAGGTGCGGCAGGAACAGGTCCTCCCATCTCCCTGCTATAGTCTCCTCCTCCTCCTCCTCCTCCTCCTCCCCCTCCCACCCACCCACTACTCCCGCCACTTCCCCTCCTCCCCTCTTCACCCTCAAATCCTTAACTTTTCCCCCTGCTCCTCCTCCCTCTCCCTCTCCCTCCCCTTCTCTGCCTCCTTCCTCTCCCCCGACTGCATCATCTAAGACCTACGGCCCTGCCTAGCACTCCGCCTTACCTCACCCTCTGCTCTGTGACTCCCTCAAGCGCCGTTTTGTGAGCCTCCTCTTTTGTCTTCCTTCTGTCATTCCTGTCTTCCCCTTAATTCTCTACCAAACTTCGTCTTTTTTTTTTCTTCTCCTCACATTTACCTCATTTATCCTCATTTAGGTTGTGTCCCTGACTCATGCTTTTGTTTCTCATTTTCTTCTCGCGTTTGACTCCTTTCTTGTCGGATGTCTCGTCACTCTTGGCCTCTCACATCTTCCCTCCCTTCGTTCCCTTCGTATTCCACCCATTCGTCAGCCTGAGCTCAGACTTCTCTCTCTCTCTCTCTCTCTCTCTCTCTCTCTCTCTCTCTCTCTCTCTCTCTTTTT
>JAYMFT010000040.1:90339-104416 GCA_038088735.1 Panulirus argus | reverse complement strand
CTCTCTCTCTCTCTCTCTCTCTCTCTCTCTCTCTCTCTCTCTCTCTCTCTCTCTCTCTCTCTCTCTCTCCCTAGCTCATCCTTTTTTTTTTCAAACCTATTTATTACATGTTGTCTATGCCATTCGGGGTGTAAGCATCGTTCTAATAGCATATATTATGGTTAATAAAGTAGATCCCATGTTAATAGATGAGGTTTGAATGTTAAAAGAAGGTAATATCTGATGTAAGAATGTTGAAAGATGAAAATAGAAATAAGAGCAAGGAGTTAGAGCGACTGCAGCGGATTATTCCACGAACTCTTTCAAGAACGCATTCATTGCAGCAGATCATGCCTTTATCATTTTCTTCCCGAAAGATCTTCCTGTTAACTTACGCCTGTTGTGGTGACTGTCATAGCATGGGCAAAATATTCCCCAGTCACTCCCCAGTCATGACTGTTTCGGATGACTGGAATATAACGAAGAAAATTTAATCCTCAGGTATTAGCAGAACTGACTATTAAAGGTAGAAAGGTATATAGATAGAGCTGAAAGGCGAAAGACTGGAACAGAATTCCGCAGCTTCGCTTTTCAAGGGAAGGAGGAGTCATCGTAATGACCAATCCTCGTGTAGGTGGTTTACCACACTGAAAGTATAGGAAGCAGCGGACCAGACGCCTGTCACAGTCCCACGCCTTGGTGACGGGAATATACGCAGGCAGCTCACAAGAATAGTTACCAAAATGATACCTGTAGAATAGGGAGAAGGTAGCAATATTACCGCAGAGGGAGAGGGGTGATAGCTGGAGAGAGAGAGAGATCATGCCTAGAGGAATGATAGGACACAGGGCTTTTGAAAGATAAAATTTTATATGTACCATAAGAGGCTTGTGGATGGAAGGAGTAGAACCTCTTACTTCGCAGTCTTACTGAGAATTCCTGATAACTGTCGCAGACCGAAAATAGCAGATAAATTTGTACCATGTCGAGAGAAAATATATCAATTGTAATTTGGATTGTAATGTTATAAAGTTAAGATTTAAGTATGAATGTGCTGGTATATATATATATATATATATATATATATATATATATATATATATATACTGTGTCTTTGTGTGTGTGTGTGTGTGGAAAGAGAGAGAGAAAGAGAGAGAGAGAGCAGACAGAAAAATGGAAAAGTTATTTGACCTTTGCAAGACTTTCATTTTTAGCGTCTTTCTCATCTTCTCTCGTAGGTGTTTGTTCCGAACCAAGTTTACACGCCGTCATATTTTTTTCTTTTCTCGTTTCTTGCTTCCTTAAGATTCTTCATCTTTATCCTCTTGTTTTCAGTTTCACTTTACTGTTTTATGCGCCTGCCTGCATGGGAGGGATGCTCTGTATCGTCCGTCTGTCTGTACGTGTATATGTCTGTTTGTTTGAGAGCAGCAGTGATGGATGAGGTCAGTAGGTTCACATTGCCTATACTGATATTGAACCCTGATTCTATACGTCATACCTGACATCAGCGATGTTTACGTCGGCTGGGCAAGCCTTGGCGTGGGTAAGCACCGCCTCGAGCGGGATCAGTATTATTTCTTCCGTTCCTTCATTCGTTTTCTTTACTTTGTTCATCTATTTTAATTTGCGTTCTTGTCGTTCAGCGCTCAGCGCCCGCCAACGGCGTCGTTTATGGCGTTTTCGCATCTTAGTTGAGGTAGGACTGTTGGTGGATGGTCTACTTTGTGTTGCTTTAGTGTTGCGTCCGCCTGAATGAGGTAGTGTTTGCCTCACTGAGCCTGTGTTAGCCTTACTGGGAATGTGTTCGCTTTATTGGAGTGGTGTTCGCCATATTGGGGATGTGTTCACCTTACTGGGATTGTGGTCACTGTACAAGGGCTGGGTATCGCCTTCCTAAGAGCCGCCTCTTCACTTCACTAGCGTTGTCGATGTATACGAATATACATTATTCTCGTTGACGTTCTCCGTGTGCAAGCGGGCAAAGCGGTCAGCTGCTCAAGACCCTGTTATTTTAAAGAGTTTATCTTCCCCGCTTTTGCCGAAGAGGAGCTAAGGAACCACATGGCGTCAGTACCGTAAGAAGCGTAGGTGCAGCAAGTAACACATTTCCAGTTTGGCTTCCTGGCTGGCCGGCCTCCTTCCCGTCACGTTTCTCTCACCGTCTCAGGTAATTTGTTAGCCTCATGTGTCGTCAGAGGCATCCCGGAGTCCTCGTGTGAAAATGTAGACTTAACGGGTGCGATTTACGTCTCCAGACTTTGGACTCGAGTCGGCGAAATAACAAGTGCAAGTTTGGCCGAGGCAGAATATTTCTGATGTACGTCTGGTCTCTCTTCCACAAAGGGTTTCTTACGTAATACGTCTGACGTCTAGTTCCAAAATACCTGAGAGTTAATTATTTCCTTCACTATATATATATATATATATATATATATATATATATATATATATATATATATATATATAATACGCTCTGAGATAGACGTATATCTTAGTACACCTACTTCCCCTTTCGTTCCAGCTTCGCAAATAACCTTTTCTAGACGCAGTCCCCACGTCGACGACAACAGGCTCCAGACCCGTTCATTCTTCTTAATCATTTTCCAGACGAAGGCGTTCTCCAGTCATCGGGTGTATTTCTACGGCACACCCTTTCTCTTTGTTTCCAGACATCGAGTATTTTTCTAAGGCATCCCTTTTCCAGTGTTTCCAGTCATCGGGTATATTCCTAAGGCACCCTTTCCTGTATTTCCAGTCATGGGTATATTTCTAAGGCCCCCTCTCCCTGTGTTTCCAGACATCGAGTATTTTTCTAAGGCACCCCTTTTCTAGTGTTTCCAGTCGTCGGGTATATTTCTAAGGCACCCTTTTCCTGTGTTTCCAGTTGTCGGGTAAATTTCTAAAGCACCCTTTTTCTGTGTTTCTAGTCATCCGGTACATTTCCAAGGTACCCCTTCTTCTGCGTTCTTCTTTACGTACCTCCCCCTCCCCCCTTCCCCCCCTCTCTCTCCCCCCCCCCCCGCTTTGCGACAGCGTGCATCACGTAACAGCCTCGACGACAGACTCCAGACTAGCTCAATTGGGGAGAGAGAGGGAGAGCGTTCGGAAAGGCGCTCATCTGATATCGTTCCAGGATCTCATCTTTCACCTCCCTTAAGCTCCTCACTTCCAGGGCCCTGAAAATTGGATACAGACACCCACCTCAACAAATTGAGCCTCGGGACAGAAGATGGGGGAGAGGGAGGGGGGGGGGGAAGTTGGTTGGTTGGTTGGTTGGTCGGTGGGGGGGAGAGGAGGATTGTATTTTATTTCACTCCGACCACCTTCCACTCGTTTCTTAGCCTCTTGTGTTTTGTTACCTTTTCTTTTTTCTTACTGTAGGAAATCTGCTCAGAATTTCGAGATAACTGCTGCTTGGGATTGCTGGGGATAAGTTACCTATAAGGGTCGTTTCGGTACATACTATTCGAGGTGATGTCTTGCCATTAGCTTTGTGTCTGCCCAACAGGTTCTGGTACCTCTAGGATCTGGTACCTCTAGGCTCTGGCACCTCTAGGATCTGGTACCTCTAGGTTCTGGTACCTCTAGGTTCTGGTACCTCTAGGTTCTGGTACCTTTAGGATCTGGTACCTCTAGGTTCTGGTACCTCTAGGATCTGGTACCTCTAGGATCTGTTACCTCTAGGTTCTGGTACCTCTAGGTTCTGGTACCTCTAGGATCTGGTACCTCTAGGTTCTGCTACCTTTAGTGGGTTAGCTACAACGAGAATACATTGCGTTCTCGATGATGGCGTGTTCATCGTGCAATAAAGAAAGAATTCCCTTCTGCATTACTGGGTTATCTATTTCACATTTATATTCTTTTCTAGCTTCTAGGATTGTTCTGTTTCTAGGAGCGAAGAGTAATTTAGTTTCCTTGTTGCAAATTGTCTCTCTGGATAGTATATTGACCATTTTCATTCATGAAATGATATGATTAGTCTCATTTTTCACTCTGTGTTGGTTGATTGTATAAGGGTAAGAGATACCGATGCAGAAAGATGAAGAGAGGAAGAGGATGATGAAGAAGAAAGGAGAAACTTAAGATACGATTAATTTAAAGAGAGTAGGACCTCATACCGTGAAAGTAGACCTGTATATTACATACAAAGTCTTCGCGATTACAGACAGGAGAGACAGTAAGGTTTTTTGAACAACACATAGCCCACTTTCACAACCTTCTTCCCATCCATATCATTTTCTCTTATCCCAAACGTTCTGCAAACTTTTGCCCTCACCTTCACCAGATAGTATTCAGACATCCCACCAGACGCACCCTCTGAGCACACAGGCATTCAAGGACTGTCGTAACAGTCATGAGGTGTGACTGTAAGGCAGGGCCGACAGACTGATCGCAGACGAGGATTTGTGACTGGAGACAAGACAGGGTGAACGTAAACAAAAATTACGGGCTTCAGAAACTACGAAATTACAAACACAATATGAGACCTTTCTGTCTTTAAGAATATCCTATTAACTTTAAACAGGATAGTTAGACATGTACTTAATATATCTATTGACTGAATAAAGAGCTAGTATCTACGTGAAGGGTTAAACAGGCCATGATAAATGTAAACAGGATCTAGAAACTATAACCTATACATTCTGATTGTAAACAAGACACTGCGGGTATAAAAGAAGCATGGTGATCGTAAATGAATTATCGTAAACAAGACATGAATGTATAGTAGTACAGTTGATAAGGCCAAACAAAACGTGATGACTGTAAATGTAACATGATGACTTTAAGAGTACTGTTGATCAGTAGAGACAAAACATGATGACTGTAAACAAGACACGATGACTGTGTAGAAACAACGTTGACGAGTGCAAACAGAATACTGTGACTGCTGAAAAGTACTCTTGATGAGTGGAGACAAAACATGGTGACTGCATTGTGATGTGTGCCAATAAAAAATGGTGACTGTACTGTTCAAATGTGCAAACAAAACATAGTGACTGCATTGTGATGTGTGCAAACAAAACATGGTGACTACATTGTGATGTTTGCAAACAAAACATGGTGACGGTGCTGGTGATGTGTGCAAACAAAACATGATGACTGGACTGCATTGTGACATATGCAAACAAAACATGGTGACTGTAAACAATATACGTCGAGTAAACAGAACTGATAACCACATGGTACCCATTTTCTGTGAACCGTCATAAGATGTAGACATGGGGCTAAAGAGTATACGTGGGTGAATCCTTACCAAGATCCTCCTCCTCTCCCCTACACCCTCTCCCTTCTGACCTCTCCCTCCCTCCCTCCCTCCCTCCCTCTCTCTCCCTTTCCCTTGCCCTCCCCTCACCTTTCATCCCCTCGGGTTCCCCAAGGCAATACAAGGGGGGTGGGGTGGTGGTTGCTGAGCCTCCAGAACCCCTCGGGTAAGGTATTAAAGTGAGGGACAGGGAATCTTGTGGGAGGGGGAGATGGGAAAGGGGGAGGGAGAGAGAGAGAGAGAGAGAGAGAGAGAGAGAGAGAGAGAGAGAGAGAGAGAGAGAGAGAAACGGGAGGAGGGGAATTACTAGGTAGGAAGCTGATTAGGGGAAGTAACTAGGGAGTGGTGGGTAGGGAGATGACGTTAGGGTAAGACTAGGAAAGGTAGCAAAAGCATCGATGAAGGTCCGGGTGAAAGACAGTGACCGATGAACCCAGAGGAGACAGAAAGGTGAACCAGACGGGAAGGAGGAATGAATCGTAGGGAAGACAAAATAGTACAGAAGAGGAAGAAAACGATGAGGAAACAGTTGGAATGGAACGATGTCGTATATCCAAAAGGTGAAAGCGGAAAGTAGTGTAGAGAGATGAGAAAAAATAACTAAAAGTGATAACTAATGCATTGCTACAAAACGAAGTTTGATTTAAAAAGAAAAAGCATAATTTGAGAAGGGAGGATGTACTATAAGGATGCGAGATGAATTTTTGAAAGTGCTGCGAGAGGATGCTGTTAAAAAGTATTCTGAAGGGATGCTGTAGAGGCAACCATCTGAAAGGATATTAAGCAGACACTTTACAAGGAAGAAATCCCGTGAGTGAACACTACAGCAGAATTCCGTATCAGGATGCTGTGAAGATGATTGTGTAAGAGATATGTCAGTGACTCAAGAGATTCATTACGAAAGTCCTTTCATTAAACGCTCCAATGTAGAGACGACAACAGAAAGGCTGTCTCAGAAGTAGACAGTAAGGATGCACAAGATTATAGTCTTAATGCATACACAGTTGAGTGTCTCCACAGAATATAGCTTAGGTTGCTGTTCTGACACCAGCTACCTTTCAGCACTTGGGGAGCTGGACGAAGGAACTATGAGCGAATTGCAAAGTCTTGTCGTGTTGTCATGGATCCTTAAAAGAAAAAATATGTCATTGTTCTGCTTCATGGCTTCAGTTAAATGAAGCATTTCATCGGAATCACAAGACAGTGTCAAGAAGAGACGTGAAACCGAAGCAGGAACCACTTTGGAGAGTAGATGAAATAAGCTAAGGGTATAAGGGCTGGAACCATGGTAAATAGAGGTAATGTGAAAGGTAGATAATGCACGCGACAAATCAGTTAGTACTGGAACGGACACTGTCATGCACGGCGTTACTTCTCAGGATCAACAGACCAAATTTCCTCTCGATTACGTGAAAGTACAGATCAAAAAGCACAGATCCCGAAATATCTGTAGTGTGTGCGCGTATCACATAGCCCTTTTTCTCTCATTCAACTTGAATTACCGCCAAGACGTTGCTTCCTAAAATCTCCGTTACTCTCTTATATAAATGTCAGGTTGTAATATGAAGCTTGTAGTGTAGTGTAGTGTGGTGTAGTGATAGTACTATCAGCAAAGAACTCTATCCTACCAAAAGACATGATGTACGAAAAGTATGCCAGAAAAAGACTGAAAGGTAATAGGAGTGGAGCTCCTCTGTGCAGAAGGAGCCGTAGACGAGGATGACGACACCGCCACATCTACCCCTATGGTTGTGTCCCCACGACAGTGAACGAGGCTAGAGTGTCCTAGGGACCTCAATGAAGGAGGCCTCCTCCCCAAGCCTGCCTCTCACGCCCGACCAAACCCACCAGGAACAAGTTGTTCATTAGAACAAAAAAGAAGAAGAAGGAAAAATGATCTGGCGCAACTTGCTACTACTGCTGCTGGCAGCCAGCGTTCACCCGTTGGGTAACTCCCGGAGGAATTACCGATAAAACTAATACAAAAATGGAGATAGAGCGCCGGGGTCTCTAACCGCCCGTCGACAGCGGATGGGAGAGAGCCATTGACAAGCTGTGTAATGGCTGGCGATAAATTTTCACAGATTGAGCGCCTCTCATTTACATTTTATTTGCCGGTCCTCCCCAGATTTATTGTTGTTCTTCATTTTTGAGGAGGGAAGAGGAGAGAGAGACGTAACTTGTGCGGTGAACGCGGGCGAGACTCTCGCTCCTCTGCTGCCGGAACGCGAGGCCGGAAATTCTTCGCCTGCCTGGAAATACGGGGGCGTCCATTGTCGACGGGATTTCCAGCATGTTTTGTGGGTTTGCGGTAATTTTGTGTGTATTGGTCATAACATGTAAAATGCCGCTGGAATATATGATATCGACGGAAAAGATTAATGTCGGAGCTATTAAACTCGTCTGGGTTGTGACACGTCCCCAGCTGCTGGGGATATGGGGCCCCCCGGCGTCGAAGGGGAAGTCCACCTGCGGAAGAATGACGGAGAGTAAGACGAGAACTGGAACGACGTAGATAAAACCTAGCAACACTAAACTATCTTGAAATGTAGAATGAGGTATAAGATAATGCATCGTAACGAAGATAAGAAAATGTAAGAAAATGCATGGATAATTAGAAGACAATTCATGTATATGATGATGGATATGTTGATAATTACAAGGTAACATAGCTAATTGCTTTCTCCCTCTGTGTCACTTGATAGGTGATGATTCCCATTCGTTTCACGAGCAGGGGCACCAAATTCTTGTCACCGCTCTGGAATATCTGTCTTCAGGCTAATATTTTCACATCTACTATTCTATGACTATTAACTGGAAATATTCTTTAAGTCCTAACTGATTCTGACATCCCTTGTAAAAATTTCTTACGTTGATTTTGATGACTTAGGATTTTATTTATCATCTTCCCCTTATCCTATAATTTTTAGCAACACCATGTAACACCTCATCTTATCAGTAGTTTTTAAACTTTTCTGATACTGGCTTATAAATTATTGTAATCTAAAAATCCATTATTAATGGTATTTTTTTAATTCACACTTCAGTAACTTTCTATTAGGCGTTTTTGCAAGTCCTCAAACGTCTTATGTTCATAAGAATCTTGAGCATTCTCTCTAAATGGTCCTCTTTCATTGCATGTGACTTCCCTTCCCATTACAGTACTGCACGTGAATGTCCTTCCCATCACAGCATTTTATGCGACTATCCCTCCCATCATAACATGACATTTGACCGTCCTTTCCATGACAGTATGGCATTTTATTGCCCTCTTCATCTGAATGTCATGCAGTTGCCCTTTCCACTATAGCATGGTATGTGACTGTCCTTTCCATCAAAGCACGTTATGTGATTGCCCATTCCATCATTTCCTTAACCATCTTCTAATCCTTCTACTTGGTAACCAATCTGAAGCACTCCTCTTAGCAAACCTTTCCAGCCCCTCATTAAGGAACTAATTGTAATCCATTCTTAAGATAGTCTTTTGAGAATTCCCTTTGATATACGTTTTCTTGCAACCCTGCCCGACCAGTGTCCAAGAAGTCCTCTCAACAATACAGCTTTTTTAATGCTCTTTTAAACGTCCTTCATTTGTCTCGACGTTCGTAACAGTTAATTTAAGTTCTTAAGGGAGAATGGTAATCTTACGTTTCCAGCAGCATCTACAATGCTATGTTTCTTGACATTTGCGAATGGGGTTTAGTAAGGATGGTAAGTGGGAAGACAGGGGCTGAAAGAAGAGTCTTGCAAGGGAGAAAAGAAAATACTAGGATACACTGAGAGCTCTGGTGAATGGAAGTACAGGAAAAAGGCTACGCGTAGAGTGTGTAAAAAGCCTCTTGTGCTGAATGCCCACCCCGACGCTCATGTATGGATGTGACAAGATGAGGTCACAACAACGAAGAGTTGAGATGAATAGAATATTTATAGCTGGAATTAAGTGGATGGAGAAAATGTAAGAAGGTAATTTAATGTGAATAAGTCGTGGTCGAATGTTTATTAAGACTGTATAGTCGCCACACCGCAGGGATGCTAGGTTGGTTTAAAAAGTTATATTGCAAAGCAGATGGTACAAGAAGGAAGCGAGAAATCACGTAAGAGATGGACAGACGTACTCTGAAATATGACTATGGCTTGGGATACGTAAGATAAAGGTGCCAGAATGAAGAGGTTCTGAATGCAGTAATAATATGTCATACTTTAAAGTATGGTCTCATAGTCTCCGTATGACCCAGCTGACTTAAAAACGAATTACCCCGAAAAGTTAAAGCAAACCGTTATTCTTCATGATCCCAAAAAATTGGCCGTGTTCACAAACACCTTTAAGATTAAGAAAACGGAGAGTATATTCTGGTTTTCGTATTTCTTTAGATAACTGTGTAGAGCATGCCAATCATTTTAGGGTTTTCCCAGAAAATCAGAGCCTATTCATATAAGAGGATTATAAGTTTACCCTTCAAGACACCATAAATCCGAACGTGAATCAGTATATCTACAGTGCTTAGCAGTGAGTTGGGTCTCCAGCAGTGAAAGTGGTGAAATGCACTGGTACCCCGACGACCCTGATGTGTCCATTGCTTGCCTTATTTGGGAGCGCGTGAGGGCGGGGAATCAGCACGGAGAATTTTGAGACTGGAATTTCACAACGGTGCCTCTCCTTCAGCGCACAGGGTGGGTGGGAAAAATTTTTTCGGAGGAGCGCTCTTCGCTGAGGCTCAGGAATCAGAGAACATCCTCCTTAGGATCTGATCTGATCAGACACTCGCCGTAAATCTCGAGGGGCCAATTTCCATGTTAATGAATGCCTGTTGGAACATCCATAAGGATGTCTTCCATGACCTGCGTGAAATACGAAATCGCTGACGTTATTTTGCGAGAGGGTAAACTCACTATCCACAACACTGCTTAAAGTAAATTGCTTTTTTCTAGGAAGTTGGTCATTTAGGCTTTAGGCCTGTCGACTGGCAAGGTCATTTCAGGGTCGTCAGCATCCAAGTAATAACCACCGGTCGAAAAAAAATCTTATTTTCTTCAGGTATTCAAGATGATTTTAAGGCCGTACTCGCTCTCACTAATCTTATATCCCTTGATGGATTTATTCCATTGGTCATGGAGATGAAATGGCCGACATTCAGTCCTCAGAAGCCACTAATATGTTTATGTCAGGGTCATTCCAGTTACACACCCTTTCCTTTCGACACAATGAGTCTCAAAGGACCAACTACTGTACAATCTGCTTTTCATCTCATCAGTAAACTCTCTTTGCCTCGTTTGGTATGAATAATTCACTGCATATATGTAAATCTGGATAGTCTTGTCACTTTTCCTTGTCTGACAGTTGCTGAGACAGGAAGCTGAAATGAGAGATGAAGCAATATTTATATAACCATAAGTAATTATCGACTTAATCAAGACGTTAAAGGAACGGTTCTTGTTCTTATAAATACATACTAAGATGCATTATCTTTTTTATTCCACTGCATCGATAACTAAAATGTACTTGACTAAGGTTCTGGCTGAGTGACTCCGTTACAAGCCTTCCTTACTAAATTCATCCCAAGCGCGTCCTGGGTAGATATAGCATAGCCATCCATTTTAAGCTCCGTTTTCGTTCGTTAATTAAAGGAGTACGGATGACCACGGCGAGCTGATCTGAGCCAGTGGCAGCAACAGAACAAGGATGGATGTACGATGCAAGACACTAGAAATATGACAGATATAAATTAAGACTCGCGTACACCAAGTTCTCTTTTTTGTTTTTTTATTCTTTTTGGGTTTTTATTCAGAAACAAGAAGGGGAACAGAATAAAAGAAGAGGGGGGGTTAGTGAGTCCTAAGGACATTTGTAGCTGATTTCAGTACCGTAACAAGGAAAGAAACTGTAGAAAATATGTTTCATGATAACACAGTACTCGGAGGTAATCTGTTCAGTACTGTAAACCGATCTTTTTCTTATATGTATTCATGGCTTTAACGCTTCCTATAAACAAACTCGGCTGAATTAGATAAAAAAAGAACTTCTTATCATTGGTTATATTACTTTCCTGCCCGAGGATCCACGTTCTATAAGGCTCCCGCAGCGCCTGGGAAGCTGGCCACGTCCACCGGGCGAGACCAACGGTCAAAAAGAGTGGTGGTATTGTGTGTATATCTTTGTAAGGTGAGTGCAGGACAGCTGAGAAGTAATTGTTCGGTGTTTCTCATTATTGAAGTTGTATCTTGGGTTTGAGGGGTTTTGTGTTATACTGAATCGGTAACTGGTAATGTTAGAGAGTCGGGCGGCGTCCAGAACGCACACAAGAAAGACGGAACAGAGAACGGAGCCAAGTGAGGAATTTCCCTCTTAAGGCTCAGTCTCCTGTTCTTGACGCCACCTCGCTGATGCGGGAAATGGCGAATATGTACGCAAAAAAAAAATATATATATTTTGTGTGTGTACGTGTGTGTGTGTGTGTGTGTGTGTGTGTAAAAGAATGGATTTTTTAATACGTTGGGGCGAGCTACGTGTGCTAAACCCGACACAAGTCACACCCACGAGCAAACCTCTGATGGAATCTTTAGCTCACCCAACCCCACCCACCCACCCCCCCCCCCACCCACCCACACACACACACACACACACACACACACAGAAGAGTAGCATTGTTAATCAAACTCCTCCTCCTTCTCCTCCTCCTCCTCTTGTCTGCCTGATGTACCCAGTAGCAGCAGCAGCTGTCCGTGTAATATATGTATGAATATCTCCCATTCTGTCAGGGACTCGAGGCTGAGCAAGTCCCTATGGAGAAGGCCAGGCGCCAACGCTGGACTACAATAAGGTAAATGTCAGCCCACAGGGCAGGCGCGGCGCCCTCCAGAGAGCACCTTGTCATACATTTCACAGCGTCACCCACTCCCATAAGGCCAAGTAGTATCGGGTCCTTCACCCTATCCTGGGACCCCTCTGTTATACATAACAACAACAATTTCCGATCGCATGTCATATATATATATATATATATATATATATATATATATATATATATATATATATACTCTTTCATACCTCCTGCCGTAGGAGTCCCTTCTCTCTCTCTCTGTAAGGCTCCTACACAACTCCTGAAGCTAGCCATCTTCCACAACTCTAGACCAATATGTTATAAAGTGTTGTGATGCTCTGTGTGTGTGCGTCTGTGTTGGGAGAGTGCAGGGAAGACCGATAACAAGTGCTCGGTGTCTTCGTTGTGGTATAGATGCTTCGTTGGACAGGAGGGGGGGTCCTGGGATATGTTGACAAGGTGTTGGTGGTAGTGTTGTAAGGGACGGGTGTTGTCCAAGAGTGTGTAGATACATACGCACAATAACACAAGCCAGCCGCATGAACTATAACTTAACACTAGTACAAAGGGAGCGCCCGACCAGAACTTTCCAATCATAATATCTCTGTTTTAAGGTAGGGTATAATAACTCTCGGGCGCGAGAGAGACGGAAAGAGACAGAGACACAATCTGGGTGGCGTCGGGCGGCGAGACATCTCACAAATATGTGGTGACTGATTTCCATATCCCATTACAAGTTGTTGCCGCTGGGTCTACAACTCGAGGGGGGAAAAAATCGAAAGAATGGAGGTTTGCTTATGTTACGTGGGTTGGGTCCCTGACTTTCTCTTGTTATCAATGAGGGGGAGACGGGGAGGAGTGGTGTGTGGGAGGCGAGAGAAGTAGAAGACAGAGAACGGGAAGACCTGTTGGTCTATGACGGGGGTTTCCCTGCTGGAGGTCATTATGTAGGAAAGACAGACGTCAGGAGACCTGTTAGTCTGTGACGAGGTTGTTTGCTAGGAGGTCATTGCATGGGAGAGACAGTAAAGAGAAGACCCGATGGTCTATGACGGAGAGAGGGAAGAGAAGGCCTGATGGTTTATGACGAGATGATCTGCAGGAGTAAAACACGTCGGGAAGACTGATAACAAAAGGGCCTGGTGGTCTATGACGAAGTTACGTATCTGCTGGAGGTCAGTACATGGCAGAGACAGGCAACAGAAGGCCTGATGGTCTTTGACCGGGCGATCTGCTGCTGTAGTAACAGTATCCTAAAGTCTTAATCAACGTAGAGACAGTACAGCAACGCTGTAGTTACAGGGGAACAGTTGTGAGACGGATGCTGCTTGGTGGAAGGGCAGAGGGCAGTGCTGGAGGAACAGAGAGGTGGTGAGGGGACGAGGGAATGGTGAAGGAAGGGGATGAGAAAGAGGGAGAAGAGGGAGTAATGTTGAGCAGAGGGAGTGATCAGTGGCAAAGGGAGATGTAGGAATGACCAAAGAAATGGAGTAAGATGAGTATAGACAGTGAGAAAGAGTGAGGAGAAGCACGAGCGAGAGAAGCGGCAGAAGATGAAGCGAAGGGAATGAGGTGAGAGGTACAATAATGAACGGAGACGGAGGATAAGAATGATGAGGAGAGGTAGGTAAAACGAACCTTAAGAAAAATAGGTCTGTCGTGTGTCAAAAGTCTATACTTTTTAAGAGTGCGACAAATTGGTATGTGTGTGTGTGGTAGTGGGGAGGCAAATCATTAGGAAAACGAAGACTTCTTCGTGACTCTGTGTGGCACTTGAGACGGCATTATTCCCCCCCACCCACCCATCGTTTCCCAGCCATTACACCAGAGTTGAGTTCAGAATCACGGAGGTCACAATAATAAGTAAGTAAGTAAGTATGTAACTTTATTGTCACATTGAATATACGTACATCGTGAAAATCTTGGCATGTAATGTGGGCTCCAACATCCCCATTTCCAGTTCACACACACACACACACACACACACACACACACACACACACACACACACACA
>JAYMFT010000040.1:74171-87656 GCA_038088735.1 Panulirus argus | reverse complement strand
ATTATTATTATTATTATTATTATTATTATTATAACTGTTATTATTATCATTATCATCATCATCATTATACTGCCATTATTATTAGTAGTACTGGTGTGATGTCTGGTAAAGATGATAGTTGAATATTTATCTCAGTATTGTTAATTTAAATGAAAATAAACTTGCCCATAGATAACTACATGAATTTGAATGATTGTGATAACTTCCTCATTGTTAAACACTTCAGAGATCAAAAAATGACAAATTATGTGTGTCTGTCTGTCTGTCTGTGTTCTATACATTTTTCCCTGTTTTCATACTTGTTCGCCGTTTCCCGCGTTTGCGGCGTAGGGCCAAGAACAGAAAAAGAAAAAGGGCCTTATTCGTTCACATCCATTCTCTAGCTGTCTGTGCGCAATGTAAAGAAACCACAGCCTGCTGTCCACAACCAGGCCCCCACAGACCTTCCCATGGTTTACCCCGGCTGCTTCACATGCCCTGGTTCACTCTAATTCCCTCTGTATATCATATCGCTCCAGTTCACTCTATCCCGAGCACGCTTTACACCCTCTTGCATGTTCAGGCCCCCTGATCACTTTAAATATTTTTTCACTCCATCCTTCCACCTCCATTCTGGTCCGAACTTCTTCCTTTTCCTTTCCAGTTCCGTCACTTATATCCTCTCTGTCAATCTCTCCTTACTAATTCTTTCCGTATTGGTCAAATTATTTTAGCACATTCACTTCAGCTCTCTCAGCCATACTCTTTTTTCATTACTGCACCTCTCTCTTGCCCTTATCTTTTCTTACTCGGTCAGTCCTCCCCACACCACCTAATATCCTCAGACATTTCATTTCCAACACATCCACCCTCTTCCGTATGTCATCTATAGCCCACCCAACACCACCACCTTTATTGTCAGAAGTTAAATGATACATATCACCAAAATCAAAATGATTTCACTTACTCGAAACGAAAAGTATGACTAGTTTGATTAGCTTTTATATGAAAATATAGACTTTTTTACACATTGAGATGTAGATACGAAATAACAGTTTGATACGTAGTTGAAATGCAATGCAAGACTTTGAAGCTATCCACGGACCGGAGTAATTTCATATTTTCGGGATATGATGATTCGAACATGGGTAGAATAAGGTGGAATAATTCTGCTATCAGTAGTAAAAGCAGGATATTAGTTTTAACTACTTCCTATGAAGTGTTAAATCTATTTAGTGACAACTTATTGTCACCCTCCAAAACTGGGACTTTCCTTCGCCATCCACCTCTCCATGACCGGAATCTCTCGTCGTCACCCACTCCCCCAGTACCGGGATTTCCTGTTGTCACCCGTCTCCCCAAAACCGGAATTTTATGTCGTCACCCACCTCCCCAAAACCGGCACCTCCCGTTCGTCACCCTCCTCCCAAAAACCGGATCTTCCTGTCATCACCCACCCAAACCAGTTTTTTCCTCGCATAGCCCAGCCTAGCCTAGCCTAGCCTAGCCTAGCCTAGCCTAGCCTAGCCTAGCCTAGCCTAGCATAACTTAGCCTAGTGTAGCCTAACTAAATCTAACCTTACCTAGCCTAACTTAACCAAACCTAACCAAGCCTAGCCTAACTTAGCCTAGCTTCACCTAACCTAACCTAACCTAACCTAACCTAACCTGACCTAACTACCATTACCACCTGACAATCGTCAGGATCAGGAGGAGGAGAGAGGCGAGGGGAGGAGGAGAGAGACCAGTTAGCTGTAGCGCCGATCTGAGGGACGTCTCAATTGAAGTGTCTATGACCCGCGGGAGGTGCAGCCACTTCTGAGGCCACTGTAGAGAGGAAGACGTGACCAAGGGAGGAGTTCAGAGGACCCTTGGGCCAGCTTACCTCCCTCAGGTATCCTATTCACACCCCCCCCTCCCTAACACTGCAGCTTCACCCTGGCGCGTAATGAGGTGTAAGGGAGGCAGGCGTTCCTCACCAGAGGGAGACTGATTGTCTCTCATTTGTACAAGCGAAACACATGTCCCCTTGTCTTAGCGCGAACTGTACAAGAAACACGTTTCGATTCGGCCGGAGAAAGCAACTCCCGCAACACAGTGCGATAGTTTCTGTCCAGCGGTCACCGCAATACAAGGCGATCTCTACCCAGGCGGCAACTGCAACACACAGTTTGTTTCCAACACTTGCTGCAACGCAGACATTGTTCAGAGTGAACGCAACACAGACTTATTGCTCCCGGCATTCACTGCAACACACGCTAACTGTTCCACGTTACCGCATCACACGCAGTATTGTTTATTGCAAACAATGCAACACACACTAACTGTAGCCAGCAGTCACTGCAACACACTCTAATTATTCCCCACAGTCACTGCCTGTTCTCTAGTCTACAGTTTCCAGTTTGGTTTTCCCATCGTAAAAAAATCGTTGGTGAAGTGACAATTTCCCTCTTGCCCTGTCAGCGTTGGCGTCCCCTCACAGCTCTGCCCCATCCATCGTCTATCCTCTTTGCTCACTCGACTCGTCCTTCGTTAACTCTCATATTTATTCTCCTGCGTTGGGCGCTACGCGCCAGTTCTGCCATTTGGCAAAAAAAAAAAAGATCTCGTCATAAGCATGTTTATATTTTTGAAGTGCTCGTGAGTTAGTAGTCTCTCTCTCTCTCTCTCTCTCTCTCTCTCTCTCTCATATAAAAATCATATAAGACAGAGAGCAAGAGTTTATGTTATAATAACGCCCGTCTCAATCACTTAAAATGGAAAACATTTGCAGCAGCAACCATATTCCTCCACACCTATTTTAGCCTAGTCTTACGCGTGACATATTAGTAGCCAAATGCCCGAGTAAATTGGCTACTGTATGCAAATTGGATTGTGTACGATAATACATGTGAGCTCAAAAATATAAATCTTCTTCAATTAGGTGACTGTGAGGCCCCTGGTTATCTTGCGCACTTCTGATTGAATTTAAGGTAAATTTTAAGGCTGCCGTACATGTACATGGAAATCTTTATGGTATCTGTAAATATATTTAATGAATTCATTATATTCATAATCACCCACGCCCCCGTTTTCCAGGCGCAAATGCAGCTCCAAGGCTGCGCTCCTTCCAGTAGCAGGGAAATCATGGACTCCTTGGGAGTAAGAAGTTCTTTGACGAGACTGTTGTGTTCCTTTGGTACAACCACGCCAGAGGTGACTTTTCGCCCGGTTGTAGCCTCATACCGGCGGAGTCCGGTAACACACACACACACACACACACACATATATATATATATATATATATATATATATATATATATATATATATATATATATCCCAAACACACAAAATTTCCCATTAAATGCCAGTGGAGACGCTAAAAGTAATCCAATTATGGTGGACTTAAAGTAATCCTATTGGCAAGGATTATATTTCTGGCCTCACATGTAAGCCAGGAATGTCATCCTGCATAATCCAATTTACACACAATGGCCAGTCAAGTCAGACATTTGGTTAATGAGTTATGTTTAAAGCCTAGTTAATTCATGTGAAAATATGTGATTTATGGCGTAGGTGTTAGAGATTATATATATAGGAATGTGTGTGTGTGTGTGTGTGTGTGTGTGTGTGTGTGTGTTACCGGACTCATCCTACAAAAACTGTTACACCGTGAGAAATCACCTTCGACGAGGTTATATAGGCGTCAGCGGACGAGGGGGAGAAGGAAAATATCGCTCGCTGAAGACCTACCTACTTGCCCCAAAAAGAGGAGCCCACCGTACCCTGCTTCGGCGTACAACGCAGCAGGGGCGGCAACCTGTCGCTTGATTATAATAGTATTATGTCTCTTAGGGGTCAGTGTTCTTCATAGTCTCTTATATCATACGAAAAGAAATACTTTATATTTTTCTTCTCTCTCTCTTAACTTCAAAGTGTAAATATCTTTTTACAAAACATCTTCCTTCGCCGTCGGGACCAAGCTTTTACAACAGCGGAGTAAGTGATTTACAAGAGGTCTTCTTCACTGTTATTTACACTCGCGTTGTCACGTTTGCCCATCATTCTGCTCCTAAAATCCCTGTTTAGGGCACAGAAACCAGATGCTGATGTTACCTTACGACTGCGTCTAAATCCAAGCGTCAATATTCTTCTGTTTTTGAGCACCAATATTTCTCTGTCTTTAAGCATCAATATTTTCCTGCCTTTGAGCATTAATATCTTTTCTTATGTTTGAGCATCAATATTTTTCTATCTTTGAGAATCAATATTTTTCTGTCTTTAAGGATCAATATTTTTCTCTCTCTGAGCATCGATATTCTTCTGTCTTTGAGCATCAATATTCTTCTCTCTCAGAGCATCAGTATTTTTCTGTCTTTGGGCATCAATATTTTTCTCTCTTTAAGTATCAATATTTCTCTATCTTTGAGCATCAATATTTTTCTCTCTCTGAGCATCAGTATTTTTCTGCCTTCGAGCATCAATACTTTTCCACCTTTGAGCATCAATATTTTTCTGTCTTTGAGCACCAATAATTTTCTGTCTTTGAACATCAATATTCTATGTCTTTGAGCATTAATGTATTTCTACCTCAGTAATGATATAATGACCATATCTATCTCCATTGATAGTTGGAGATGAAAATAAAGATACCTTTATTGATAACGTTTCGTCAATGGCAAGAGCCAGAGTAACTTCAAATGTATGTTTCTCTTTTCACAGGATGCTCTCCAGCAGCGAGAGAAGGGGACCTCCTGACACACAAAGGCCAGACTATCTAGTCACCAGTGGACATCCGGGCATACCCAGGCAACGTCTCATCATACAACTCGAAACTGCAACAGATCGTTGAAAAACAACCCCGGGACGTGTCAAGAAGAAAGAGACAGAAAAGCAAGATTCCCCACATCCATAGAACGCCAAAAGGTACGTAGGCCAAAATTAACCACATCACGCCACCCAAAATACTCAACTCAAGTGATAAATGGGTACATCAAGATGCGCCACCGCACGTGAGACGATGCAACAGGCAATAGAGGGAATCCGTCTGAACCTCCAGGGACACATCAGAACACACCAGGACACAGAGGTGAAAACAGGACAAGTGAGGAAGCACCATAGCTCTATTAGAGACATGAAGGCATATTAGGGTATACTACGACATACTAGGGCATATTAGGACAAGATAGAACACCATAGATAATAATAGGACACATTAGGACAAACTAAAATATACTACGACATACCAAGGCAAATTAGGACAAACTAGAACATCCTTAGCAATAGTAGGACACGTTAGGATATATTAAAATACGCTACGATATACTAGGGCAAATTAGGACATATTAGAATATCCTAGGAAATACTAGGACGCATTGGGACAAGCTAGAACATCGTAGGAAATACTAGGACACATTAGGACAAAGTAGAACATCCTAGGAAATACTAGGACACGTAAGGACTCCTGGGAGTCACAATAGAAGACTGTAGGATACTAGATGACTCAAGGAAAGCAACGAGGAGGGACACACGAAGGAAGGATACCCAGTGATGGATACAAAGGAGAGGAGGTAGCATCAGCGAGGGACTCATGGAGACCACAAGACACACCAGGACACGCTAGCGCTCATTAGGACATCCCAGGGCACACAGGATTCCACTGGGGCACGGTGGTATACACCAGACCACACCAGGACACAATAGGACGCATCTAAGGCCACCAGGACACGAAGAAACACACCGTATCCCCACAGGACACATCAGATCAGAGCAGGAGTCACTAGGTAACGAGAGGACGCACGAAGTCACATCCTGGCACACCAGGTCACATCAGGGCACATTTGGACGCTGCCAGGGCACACCAAGGCACTCACAATAACACAGTAGAGCGTAACAAGGCTCCTTCAAGGGAATGCCATGACACATTCAGATTCCCCCAAGGCAGTCTGGAACGTTTGGTCATGTCATAACATAAGAACACATCTACAGAGACCCGAGAACAACAGCAGAATACACCAGGACCCACTAGGGGTAGAGAAGAGGTCTTCCTCCATGACTGTGCCACACATATTCATACAGACTTTATGTAATGATTGCAGGATTTGCGGACTTATAAGAAAGTCAGGATCTAGTAGGCCTTTTCCGTGCTTATTTGCGCCACTTCAGACCATTTTTCAGACTCAATTTTGTCGTCAAATCTGTAAAAAACAATTATTCTAGTCATAGTATTAACATTTAAAAACATGAAATGAATAAAGAATGCCTTAGAGGAAAATAATGGATAAAGTTGACGAAAGTTTATCATATCTAGACCGGTTTTTCAGGCCGTGAGGTTGAAATTCAGACAATAATTACAATTTTAAAGCCATTTTCAGATTTTATAGGCTTAACTGTTCTAATTATGCAAAGTTAGGTTTATTCACATTGCTGCAGGCCTGCACAAACTCACAGAACCTTCATCCACATATCCAAATGAAGATCAGACATTTAATCTAAGTAAATTATAACATTTAAATATAGAGAGTTTTTGCTTTGAAAACCAAAACATAAGTATTTGGAATCCCTTCTTTGTACTTTCCACTCCAAGGACGCAGACATGTGCGTTTCCTATCATTGTTCGAAGCCTATTTCGTAAACAGAATGAGAAACTTGAATTTACTGACCAGTGACAAACATTCTGCTAGTTTAAGAAACTAACAAAACCTTTAAAACCTTTGTTGAAGAATAAGACAGACCTGCTTTGAGACTTGTTTTGTGTATGTTTCCAACACGCCTTTCATTCTTGCCGAAGGCACCAGCCACAGATGGAGAAAAAAATGAAAGATCTCTTATCAAGGTCTTCAATGAGACTTAGAGAGGGGTTGGGAGACAGACAGATGATTATAGAAGGTAGGGAGAGGAGGAATCGAAGAGTTTTAGAGGGAGTAGCGTAGCTGTCATTTTAAGAAAGGGAGGAGGTAGGCCTTTATGTATCTCCCACCAGGAACTTCACGTATTCGTAACCAAAACTTTTACGTGCCTTTATTTTTTTCCTTGTGGTGTCTTGCTGGTGGTTGCAAGAGCTTTTTATATAATTCTCAGAACTGGCTTTATCGTTGTAGTGTTAGAGTGCTTTTCAATGTTTTTTAACTCTTGGGTGATTCATCGCCTTAATTCCATATCGTCATTTTGCTTCGTTTTGAAAACTTTATGATAAGGAATACGATTTATAGTGCACTTTTTAAGAAGCCTGTTTCATAAAGCACACTTTACAATCACTTTTTTTTAAGCACATCAAAAAAGGCACGCTTTACGAAGCACATTTTATGACGCACTTTGTGACAAAAGCACTTGTTAAGTACATTCTTTTTAAAGTACATTACCAAGCACCTTTCATCCAGACACATACTATAGAGCGTAGTTTGACAAAGGCACTTTTCAGTAAAGATAAAAACTTAATTTAGTGAAGCTGACTTATAGAGATTTGTCTTGGAAACTGAGCCGAAAATAATCACTGTACTCTATTGGTATGAAATATACGTTTGTCTAATTCGGGACATTTACGTGGTTCAGTTAAGGAGTCTAATGGCTTTAACTAAAAGGGACTTTCTTGACATCCTTACGATGGTTAACCGCTGGTAAGTTGAGGGAATCCGCTGCCTCCTCCCTGCAGCAAAAGAAAGAGTTCCTGTTATAACTTTTTTTTCCTTAAGGGGACCCTCGTGCATACGCGATTCCAAAAGTATTCATTTAAAGTCACGATAAAACAGTAACCACTTCATCTAATCATAAGAATCCGCAGTGGAATTTCGTATGGAATTCAGCCCCATATACAAAAGTATCTTGATCATTCGAACCTGTATACTTGATTGGTCGTTTTCCTGTTTAGACTCACAGTTATATTCTGCTTTGTGGGATACAAGAACTTGGGCTAAGAAAGCAGACATTCCTCCATTTCTCGACCCCTCCATCTTTTCTGGGGGAGAGTGGAACATGGAGTTCAGCAGAGAGCCAGCGAGACTTTCCTTCCACCTTCTTGAAGGCAGCATTCAGCCTCATGTGTTTATCGTGCATTTAAAGGAGTCGAGTTATGATCATGATTTTGTGATTAGCTGCTTTGTTTTCGGTTAGACAACATTTCCTAAAGTTGTGAGAGCTCCTGTACTGACTGGATCTCCGTGGATTAGGGGCGCCTCCTGCTTTAGTTAACTTTTACGCGAAAATGACTGGAACGGATTTATTAACCTCCGGTTTACGGGCTCCCGTTCCACAGGCACACATACACACATTAGATTCCAGGGAAGTGGGACAAGTGTTTTGTAATAACATCCTCCAAGATGATTATCATTTGAGTATAATCTCCTATTCAGTGTATTTCCCTTTGCTCGTGATCTCGTCTCTCAATAGTAAATTCTTCGACCTGTCTGAAGCGACGGAGAATTCTTTTCCCCTCGCTTCGTCTCCGTGTCTGGTTACCCTTCACTTTCCAGAACCTCTTCAAGGGCCTCGGCATCAAGCTTTCGCCTCGCCACTCGAGGCTCCTTGCCTTTCTCCAGCGCACTCAACACCTCGACTGAATAAGCGGTCACTCTTTGGACCACTCGCGCTCCCATTCAGAACAGGAAACTGTCCACAGCTTAAGACAAGGGATCTGGGGCTTCCAGCAGAAGATGTTAATTACTTAACATGAGTATCACTTTCCAGTACAAGTGATGATAAACCTTTATATAATCCTGTCTTTTTTTTCTTTCTTTCTTTCTCTTTCCAGGGAAGCCTTTCCAGTAATCATACGTACCCAGAGAATCACCTGTGTGACTCAAGAAGATTCATAGTGATTCCAAATTAATCCAAATGACCCTTGATTGTACCATGTGACCAACAGATGGTACAAATTGCTATTAAAGGATTCATAGTAATAAGACGTGACTTAGTATGGCTTTTGATGAACTCGGCCTCACGCTTTGACGCAAGATTACTTTCAAACAACCCCAGAATCCTTACATGTTGAGACCAATATTAAATCCAAATGACCCACGGTAGCAAGATGTCAATCATCCCCAAGCGACAAACAGTGACCGCCATTTGGATTCCAATAACAGTGACAAATCACGGCACAACCTTTATCTGTACTAGACCAGGCGACCAGGGGCAGCACCTGACGACACCAGGTGGCGCAAAGTAACTCCAGGTGATAATGCATTACACCGGAGGATTTTAGGTGATACTGAATGACTCCAGGTGACAATAGATAACTTCAGGTGACACCAGGTAACTCCAGGTGATGTCAGACAATCTCAGGTGACACCAGATAACTCCAGGTAACACTAGGTGACTCCAGATGACAGCAGGTGACACCAAGCAACTCTAGGTGACTCAAGGTGACTTCAGATGACACCAGGTGACAACAGATAACTCCAAATGACGCCAGATAACTCCAGGTGACACCAGACAACTCTAGGTGACGCTAGGTATCTCCAGGTGACACCAGGTGACAATAGATGACTCCAAAGGAGACCAGATAACTCCAGGTGACTCCAGGCAACTCCAGGTGACACCAGATAGCTCCAGGTGACACCAGATAACTCCAAGTGACACTTGGTATATCCAGGTGACTCCAGGTAACTGCAGGTGATGCCGTAATAGACCAGACGACTTAGGTGACACCAGGTGAACCCAAGTTAAATCCTGAGTGCACCAAATGAACTCGGGTGACGCACGAAACTCCACATAACACCAGACTGAAACACTGAATCTCAGATGACACCTGTATGAGTACATGCACGTACGTCAGGGTCATACGAAACGACTCTTGGTCTTAGAGAATGACACTAAGATGATTTTTAGCAACAGTTAAACCCAGATTTACTTCAAGCAACACCATACGAATTCGATATACGAAACATGACAACCCTCAGTGACTGAAGTGACTTAGGTGACTTGAGATGGCCGCTGCTGACCTTAAGTTGTCTCATGCAAATCCCATATGACAACAGGCGACGTCAGCTATTGATTCCAAGGGACCTTGACTTCCTTAGTTGACTAATTCGGTCTTCCTCTCTCTCAGCGTCCTTATTTTCGTTATTTCTATCTGTTTTACCACCTAAGTTGAGACGGCAGGAGCATCTGCTCCAGCTCGGATACCCATTTTATTGACTGGGTTGATTGTGGTCTATCTACCGCGACAAGGATTCGAACCAATGTGTAATCGACCCCGGCCGGCCCGTGAATGCGTCACGTCAGAAACGTTAAACGTTACACCACGGAGGTGTAGTCTGTCTCGCGGTCTGTTTCTCAATCTATCTATCCATCTTTCTGACGCTTTTTTTTCTCTCTCTCTCGTTTCTCACTCACGGCTGATAATCATTCCAGTATTTGTAAATTAAGCCAGTTATTTCAAAGGTGATAACCTGTGAATCGAACATTTCCAGGCCCACCATTCCCAACACCAGCGTTCCAACAGGTTAGGATTAGAAATATCAGGATCCAACCCACGGCTTAACATCCTAAACGTCCAAGACTTCAGTACCATAGGGATTCAGCCTTCCAGGATCCAACAGATCAGAATCCAACACCTCAGATTCCAGTACCAGAAAGTCCAGTGCTATAGGATTCAAGACGTTAAGGTCGAACAGTCCAGGTTCCAATGCAACGGGATCTAACACGACATGATTCATTATTCTAAGAACTCAAAACCTGTAGATTCTGTATTCTCAGATTCAACAGCATGTGACCCAATCTCCTCGATGGTCCAGTTTCTTTGGACCACTACACAGCGATTCAGAATCCAAAATCTCCGGATTTAACACTCCAAAATCCATTCTCGTAAGATCCTGTGCAAAAGGATTCAGCATTTTGATAGATAACACACTAGAGTCCTGTCCCCCAGGGCCAGCATCCCATAATTCATCATTCCCCAGAATCTAACACCACAGTTTCCTGTCTACAAGGAGCTAATATGCCGAGACCAGACACCCAAGAGCCACCACTTAGGATCCAGTATCCTCACCCGTAGTACATTAAATTCCAGTATCATAGAATCGTACACTGCATCTAGGGATCAAATACTTTAGAATATGACAATTTAGGATCCGTCATACGTGATTCAACATTCCATGACGAAAGATCTGGATCCATTAATCAAGGATTTAATACTCGAAAGTCTTACCTCAGAGAATGCAACGCTCTTTAAGACCCGCTACTCACAATACGACATCCCAGATTCCAGCACTTGAAATCTACCACTTCAGAATCTAACTTTCAGATCCAGCACTGGAGGATTCATTCAACACCACCCCACTCTCCAAAGACTCGAAGTGTAGTACCTGAAGAGTCAACACCTTAGGATCCAAGTTGAAGGCGGGCATTCCAGGATCCAGCACCTCTAAATCCAACACATCCTAGAATATAACACCCCAGAGTCAAACACTCCAAATTCCAAGGCCTGTACGATCTACGGGATCCAATATTCCAAGATCCTTTGAACTAGAATTGAAGCACTTCAGCATCCAACATCCGAAGACTTAACTATCCCTCGATCTAGTCCCCGGGATGCAACGCCCTTTGATCAAACTCCTCGAAGAATACTAAACCAAAGGATTCCTTATTTCTTTATTCAGCCCCTCAGAACACAACTCCCAAGGATTCTTCATCCTCTGATCCATCCCCCCCTAGAATACGACTCCCAGAGATCCTCATCCTTCGATCCATTCCCCCCAGAATACATTACCCAAGGATTCCATATCCTTTCATCCATTCTCCCAAAATACATCACCCAAGGATTCCTCATCCTTTGATCCATTCGCTTAGAATACGGCGCCCAAGACTTCCTCATCCTTTGATCCAGCTCTGAGGGATCCAACGCTCCAGGAAACACCTCTGGATTCAACACTCTTTGATCCGCCTCCACAAGATCCAACAATACGTTGTAACGTATACATGCCGTGGGAGTAATATTCAACGCTATTCAGACTTGACAGCCAATAAGAAAGAATTCACAAAGGATCCGAGTTATATAAGAAGAAGGAAAAAAGAAAAGAAAAAAGAGAAAAGAATAATGTGTGGAATTCTAAAAATCAGACGTAGTTTAAAGAATAAATTCTTCTCCCACATTCTGAGTCTGCAGTCAAGACCCACATGAAATGCGACAATTTTGTTCGCCTCTCGATAATACGAACGTGACAGTATACCAGAAAGAGAGCGAGAGAGAGAGAGAGGGGGAGAGGGAGGGTGAGAGAGAGAGAGAGAGAGAGAGTCTTCGTCGCCTTGTCGCAGAGGATTTCAAATTTCCAGGAGAAATATTCCATGCTGGGTAAATCTTATCAAGCATCTAGGGAGGTGGCGAAGCATTGTTGTGATTTCTTCCTAATAAAAATTTTACAGAGGAATTTGTATATTCGCTTATTGAACTTGATGTCAAGGGCAAGGAACTTCATATCCCTCCACCAACCCCTTCCACCGCCCCCTCCACCCACCAACCCCTTCCACCACCCCTTCCGCTAAGAATTCGTTTGTAAGTGCTGAATCTTTGTGAAACATTTTACACCAGATATGCACCGAAATAAAAATTGTGATTCCTTTCTCGGCGGGCCCAAAAAGGTGGAAATTCCGAAATCCTTCTTCCTCGCTCTGATGTGAAATAACAAAATGCCATTTCCACGTGGCCAGGGAAGCAGGTGGTGGATGGCGGGAAAAATAATAACCGTCAGCGTTCGTTTCCACCAATCAGCACCTCGCGCGCGAAATTTGAAATGAAAATAGGTGAGAATCTCTTATGAGTTGCGTTTTTTCCCAGCTGGGGTCCGTCTGCAGCGAACAGTTTCCATATTGGGGCCCCGCCCGCCCCCCCTCTGCCCACACCTCCCTCCGGGACACATGCTAGTTGCTATACAGATTCACTCGCCTCCCTAGTCTAAAAATCGAGTGGGTGTGTGTCTGCTCAGAGGAAGATATCCCGTAAATATGTTTATACTGCTCACTGTACTGCCTGATGGACGGACATAGACGTCTGATGTTAACGGCTCGCTTGGGATGGGTTGAATGTGTGTGTAATGTGTCGCGTACAGACAGTGTAGTAAGCTGTGTGTGTATCCTCGTGTTTGTCTGTGTCTGTCTGTTCTTTAAGCAGCGTCTTTGTCTCCTAGTACGTGTGTGTGTGTGTGTGTGTGTGTGTGTGTGTGTGTCTGTGTGTCAGATCACCTCTTTGTAATTACTTATTTGTACTGTATGGGGAGGGATTTTTACACTCGTAGGGCCCCCACCCCTTGAACAGTGTCTGTCTGTCTATCTGTCAGTCTCTGTCTGTCTGTATTGACTGTGTATGGCTATATATATATATATTTTTTTTTATCGTATGATTGTTTCTTATAAGTATGTGTAAATGGGTGTGTGTCTGTCTGTCTTTTATACGTGCGTTGTGCTTTTATACGTGTCTTTTATAAGTGTCTGTTGTTTTTCTTTTTATGAATTTTGCATGTGCTTACAGGTTTGTGGATATGTTTCCTTGTACACACACACACACACACACACAGATGTGGCCCCACGAATGTAAA
>JAYMFT010000040.1:47968-70151 GCA_038088735.1 Panulirus argus | reverse complement strand
AAAAAAAAAAAAAAAAAAAAAAAAAAAAATATATATATATATATATATATATATATATATATATATATATTTCTTGTTCTACTGCAGTGGCAAACAGCCCAGATGTGTCGTCAACCACGCACTCCGGCAAGCCATCCGTCTCATCCAACGCTTCTCCACCCGCTCCCATGTGTTTTACTTTAGTTTACGTAGTACATAAGTATACCACTCAGTCAGCATGTATATCAGTTAGTTGCACGACCACACCACCAGCCACACGACTACGCCACTCAGTTATCTTTCACCCTTTCCCTGGCCCTCCACTCTCCAGGCTCAATATCCTCTCTACTTTTATGGTAAGAAATGCGGGGTATCCACCAAAAATGCCTGAACACAACAACAACAATGCGATTTTTTTTTCTTTTCTCCTTCCCGGCCAGAGAGAAGTGGCGGGACACCGTCCCAGCCTGACCCGACCACTGGTCCATTGTACCGGGCTCTTGTACCGGCTGTATTGGCTTCTCTGCCGCCTGTAATTAGATCGAGTGTGACGAATGTCTGACCTGCTTGTAATGCCCTCACACGTGGCCGGATGGTGGGCGGTGACGTGGCTGTGGTGAAGTGATGACAAGGGGGGTGACGTGGTTGTTATCAAGTGATGACTGGATGATGACGTGGGTGACGTGGGGTGACGACAGGTTGGTGACGTGGGTTTGGTGATGTGATGACAGGGTTGTGGTGTGGTTGTGGTGGTGTGATGACAAGGAAATTATATGAACGTTGTCATGTTACGAGAAAGTGATGACATGACTGTGTAATACTGTTATGATGATGTGATGATCGTTTTGCATAATGGATGATGAAAGTGTGTTAACAACATGATGGGGTACTTTGGTGATTATGATGAAATCACTGTATGATGATGATGATGATGAGACGATGATGTAGTTGGTTGTGTGATGATGACATAGTGATGACGATGCAGTCGTGAGAAGAAGATGGTATGTGGTAGTGTGAGGATACTTAGCGTTGGTGATGGTAGTGGCAGTGGGGAAGTGGCAAATTGATGATGCTGATGAGATAATGGTTACGTGATCACAGTCGTGTTGTAAGACGGTGGTGGTAGTGTTGTAGATTTGCTGGTGGCAGCATGAAATGTTAGTGAGACTGGAGAAGTGAGATGAACTTGAGATAGTAAATTGGTAGCGAGATGTCTGTACCGCAACATGATGATTCAGTCTGGTTGTGAGGCAGGGAAATTGTGGTAGTCCGATGATGTTAATTGTGTTGGTTGATCATTGCAGTATGGTAGGGTAGGGTAACAATAGTGGGCAAGCAAGTGCACAGTTGAGGGCAGGGATGAGGGTACCAGACAGGGCTGTGGGCAGCGGGCATGGTTGAAGGTGGCCCGGCAGGGGTGAGGGGCAGGCCGGCACCGTGTAACCCCTCTACTCCAGAATGTGTCATGGGAGCCGGGCGGCGGGGTACGGGGTACCCCGCCCTCTGCTGCCCCTTCACTAAGGTCGAACTCCTCTGGCAGGTCAGGGAGACGTTCGCGTCACCAAGGGATGACAACTTGGCCGGATGACAACCATGATTTACCCTCCTTCAAG
This sequence comes from Panulirus argus, assembly GCA_038088735.1. Classification (NCBI taxonomy): domain Eukaryota; kingdom Metazoa; phylum Arthropoda; class Malacostraca; order Decapoda; family Palinuridae; genus Panulirus; species Panulirus argus. Next base: position 68,559 of record JAYMFT010000040.1, on the reverse strand, counting down.
TGCGACGCGTTGGGATTGGGGTTGGATGCTGAGGCAGTGGTGCCGGGTGGGCGTGTGTGTGGGCAGGGGCGTGGGTGTCGCGTGTTCAGGAAGCCAAGAATGTAGGGAGCGGGACACAGGGGTGGTCAGATACCCCTCGGGGATGGTAGCCTGGCCGTGTTATTCTGTATGCGGCGCCCATTCCTCCCACCGTCATCTCTACGGGAGGGTACCTGCTGTCAAGTTGCCAAACGCTAATTATATGGAAATTAGACCAGGACTTGACGGGGAAAGATCTTAACAAGAATCCGTCTAAAGTGTAAGTAAAAATGCATAATTAGGTCCTACGAACAAGTTATTTTGACAAGAAGGCATCACGCGAATGTTCGTGTTTACCGAAATATCCGAAGAGTGGATGTAGTCTTACTGAGCCAATGAACGGACGGCTGCCAGACCACGTGACCGGCGCGGTGCTGCCCTCTGTGCTCAGGTACGGCGGCGGGGAGGCTGTTGCTCACCTGGCTTAGTGGTGAGGTGAACAGTGATCAAGATGGAGAGGCGCAGAGTCGTCCACACTCGCGAGGATTCAGGAAATTCCTAGTGTCCTGTCCGTACTCTAGACCGAAGTAGTGTCTGGCGGTGATTGCGTGCGGAGATGTAGGAGTATCGGGAGGAAGTTATGGCTGAGGAAAGATTTTGAATTATAATGTCTGTTTCGTGCCATATGTAACTGTAGTTGTGTATCCAGAGGTGAAGTTGTGCTTTCGTGTCAACAGTGTTAAAGTTGACAGTCGAGTGTGCCATTTGGTGTACCGGGTGGACCAAACTGCAGACGAGTGGCGGCCGACATTGCGTGTGCGGCAAGTGTCCTGGCGAGATGAGTGGCCCAGCGGCCAGTCGGTAGTGGTGGGCATAACCAGCTCACTGACAAATAGCTACTGGAGCCCCGTCTGGCCAGCTCAGCGGCCTGGGCGCACCACGGACCCAAGCCTCAGTCTCAACCCATGTGCGAGGAACCCTATCCCGAGCTGCCCTATGATCCAAGGTGGCTGCCACACGCTCCGCTGGGGCAGCCGACCCGACACCGCCCGTTAGGATGGCAACTCTAGGGCTCTCAAAAGTCTTCATTCTCGATAAGTACTTTACGGAGCTCCAAAAATTCTGGGAAACGGAAAAGAAACTTCAAGGTGAGCTCTAGTATTTGTATTAGTGCATGTTTACGTTAGCTTGAGCCTGGCAAATGCCTCTTGCCATAAGAGGACCCGCTAGGTACTGTACACACTGGCTAGTGAGGCGGAGTTCTTCACGAGCCACATGATTGACAACCACTTATTAGGAACTCCTGAAACTACCGTAAGCCCAGTAGCCGGCTTCTGGCTATCTGCCCTCTTGCCTTCCAATATTTTTTACTAATGAATCTTTGTGCATTTTCTATTTCTTTCCCAGGATCACTGTTGTTAATTGTTAGGGTACTATTACACGTGCAACACTTATTTAACATAAGACTAGTTTTAATTATTTCTTCCTGTACGGTTGTCGTCCTGTACGTAGGTGTGAACCTCAGACTCTTTACTCACATCACGTGGAAAACGATACATCACAGACTCGTATGTTTGTGGCGCAGAATAGACCTTTCTTTTGCATCACAATCGTGGGAATATCTGCCCAGAAATTTCCACGTTTACACTTCTTCCTGTGTAAGATGCTTCCCGCTGTTTTCACTGCTCAAGTTTGTGTGGACTACGAAGGACAGTCTTTCCATCACAAAAACCGAATATGTTTCATGACTGACCTTGAGTAGTATTTTCTCGTCATGCACAGTGACGGACAGTCTGTCACACATGTAGTGTTAGTGACCTAATAAACCTGTCAGGCTCCTTCAGGCAACACTTCCACAGGCTGCGGAAATGTTCCATTAAGACTTGCTGGGCCAATAGTCTACTGTTTTCGAAGGAGAAGTAATGCCGCTCGCAGCAATAGATTATTAGGGACAGAGTGGAATTCGGGGGTATTCCTACAGCATCATACACTGTTAGAGATCCAAAATTGATATCTTATTTTGCATGAATACTAGTGGATGGATTTTATTGTAAGATACAATTAATCTGTAAAAGAAAGGCTTATTCGCAACTGGGATCATTCTCTGCGACAGCAAATACAGGATTCAAGAAATGTCAGACGGACACGGTCGAGAGATATTGTTTTATAACAGCCTTTACAGAGGTTCAGAATCAGATTACAGGATATGCCTAGATAGAGGATGTGATGTGATAGGATTTAATGTGTTTGATATTTGTTCATAACTTTTATATAATGATTATACTTATGTCAGCATTGAAATCTCTTGAACAGTATGATAGTGTACTTATGATTACTTCTTACTGGAGTGTTGAAGTCTCCATAATATCGGCTTATTTGTGAATTATTTGAGTTTATGTTTGCTTGCATATTATTATTTTGTGGTTATTATCTCCTGTGAAGAAAATAGGAATGTTTTCTGGGAATGTACGGCGGTCTTGTGGCAACCACAAGCTTATCTGTACACGACTGGTTTGAGACGCTGCTTGTACAACTCAGTTGGACTTACTTTGGTATGGGTCACAGAGCTGTAAGGTTGCTCATACCGTTCCACACAATAACTTGTTAAGAAAGACGCAAATTCCCAGGACCCAGCCTACATGTACATTACTTGCATGTCTGGTTGATGGTGAGTAACGTTTAACATTTGTGTTCCACTGACGAGAGACATATACACAGCTTCTCTTCCGTTCAGACAAACTACAGTTTTGATTTTGTTTCAGAGTAGTTTGCAGTTACAAACATTACGTTCCTAGATTACGCTCGACCCAAGTTATCACCTCGGCCAAGTGCTCTCTGCTGGATCACGTGATCTTTTGACTTTTAACTCGTTCACCTTACACAATGAGAGAGTTAGTTAGGTATGTCACGGTCAACCGTCGTTCAATGCCTGAAGTTGCTGATTTCATCCATCAGTGAGTGACAGATATATACGAGACCAAACACCTCAACTAACCATCCAAGTTTCTTGTGGATAACAAGAGACTTGTAACACTCTCAAAGAAGTTTTTCATATTTTTCTGGAGTTGATTTTGCTTCATTGGTAACTTTTTATTTCAATTTACCTGATCTTTTCACCTAAACCTAAGTATGTTCTACCTAACAGTGAGGTAAATACACACGTCAGAGCTCCCTTATCCTACTGAATTTAATCCTGCTCCAGGCGTCCTTCACCTTAGTATAGATTTATTGTTATTCTTGGATCACTTACCCTTGGGTTGATTAGCACATATCCTTAGCCCATGAGTGGATTTCTATATATTCCTGAGTTCAGTGGACCAGGGTAAAGTCATTCATATTTCAGAATTCATATCCCTAGAGTTAATGTGCCTGTGACTCAGAATTCATCGCCATTCAGTAGATTTGAACATCCTAGATTCCTTCAACATCGAGTGTGTCTATATCTATAGCAACAGCAGCAGCAGCCGGGGAGGTAAGCTCCATCACACGAGCCCAAGCCAGAGAGTGAGACACCCTTCTGCGGTTCAAGCATCTGCACCAGGCTTACCAGATAATGCATTATTCTTCCGGATGTTGTAGTGGTATCAGAATTTTTGAGAAGCTCCTCGGACGGTTCTGCAGTCAGTATCCTGGGAGATGCTCATCAAGATATCGTAATGGAAGACCTATCTCGCAGCCAGAATGTTTCATGAGTTTGGCAGAGCCTCATGTTGTGAGTTATGCATATAAGAACCATCAACGTGTTGGCTACACAACGATAGAAGAGAGGAACCGGCTCTGCGTACCCGGTTAGTCTGCCTCTGTGATTACTATTTGTATGTTACGGGGAGAGAGTTTTACATTCGTGCTGCCCCGTCTCTTAACCTTGTACATATACACCACGTGTTTACTCTCATATATATATATATATATATATATATATATATATATATATATATATATATACACACCAACGTAAGCCAACTGTGTGTAATTATCAATTGAACGAGGAGGAAGTTCCACACTTTTGGGGCCCCATCTCTTAGGCCTTTTCAACCATCATACCTTTTAAAATTTTATGTGCCGTTTGCATTGATCACATCTTTCAGATTATTTCATTCGTCCACTAGCCTCATATGATAATAAAAGTACTGCTTTATATCTTTTCTAAAGAGTATATAGTCTAATTTCATGCCTTGTCCATACTTATTTCAAGGAGCTGTTCGCTGTTTACTTCACCATTTGTTTTGAAAAACTTAAAGATTGTCTTTTTTTTTTTTTGTATGTGCTCCCCTTCTGCCTGTCCAACACTCCCACCACTTTACCACACCATCGATGGTCCTGCTGGTTATTCCACTTGTCCTCAGGTGCACCAGTAAAGTTCAACAGCCACCCCATCTTCACCAAGTAACCTGCTCAAGTTTCGTCAGCGTTCCAGAACTGTTAGGTCCAGCAACCCAACTCGCCTCACCTCCTTCATACCTGTACCATATAACTCCATCCCTCTTGCCAATTTCATAGTATGTTGTGTACTGGTTTTGTTACTTCATTAAACATTGTTCTTTCCAGTTTTTTTGCGTATCAATAAATGATTCTTCTGTTATCAAAACTGAAGTTAAGAGTGTAGGTGGCTGCAAAATCTCGAGGGGTCACACCAAGTGTATCTTGGAATGTAAAGCATTTAGTTGTTAGTTTGTTGCTGGGACCCGCCCTCCGGGCATAGCGGAAGATGTAAGAAATGTGAATTAGATAATGCATAAAATTCATGAGCAGTTATAAGAAACTATTGTATCATGATTGTGAGGTCCCTTCAAGGATCAGCCTCTGGGACACCTCCACAGAAGCCAAGGAACTTAACAGAACACTTGATGGGGTCTCCGCCCTCTTTAAAGTGGGTTCATTATACTTAGTAATTATAGCTGCCATTGTTTACACTGTATTGTTTTGGTGTGGACACAATAGACGGGGAGGAGGTGCGTGCTAGCGGCATTAGTATTCCCAGGTGTGTGTGTGCAGGCTCCAGTGGTCCAGCTACTGCCTCGAACACGTGGTCACTCACTTCCTGTGTTAATGTGTCAACTAACGGGACACGGGAAGACGAGGGAGGAAAGGAACTCCTGATGCTCCACGCAGTCACACATATAGATGGTGACACGATCTACCTGTCTGCAAGTATACTTCTGTGAGCCGTACAAACACACACTAATGCCAGGATACATGTATGCAAATCCACATATGTAACCTCCTAAATTCACACGTAGATACAACATCCTCCCCAATTTTGAACAAAGATCCTGAAACACGCACACATTCTTACGAAAACTCATGAACATACATAAACACGAGAACGCAAAAGCCCTCATACACGTAAAGGAACACACACACACCAGCCCATGCTAGATACCCATTCATCGACCATCTCCATGAGGAGGATGAACACCTGGGTTGGATGTAGACTGACTACCGCGCCCAGCATTCGAACCCATGTGGGCCCAGTTCCGGACGTACTAATGGTCAGCAACATCAACCACTGCACCACGTAAGCCAGTGTGTGTGTGTTATATTTATATTAGCTTACATGATACTGGTCAAAGCATGTCCCAGTCGTTACCATCTTAGATGAAAGGTAAGAAAAGCGAGCATGAGAAAAAACAGAATAATAACGGGTATTGATTTCAGCTCTTCAGGTGTCTGTAGACTCCGACTATTAGAGGAAGAATGGTTAAAGGAAGAGGGAAAGACGGAAGAATACGGAACAGTTTTGCTGTACGAGAAGAAAAAGTAACATAACGGTCATTTCTCGTGTAGCCGGTTTCCACACAAAACAACGGGAAGCAGCAGCCTGAAGCGTGCCGCAGTTCCAGGTCATAGGGGCTGGGACACCTTCATCAACCAGCTCACAATATCAGTCGCTGAAATAAGGCCTGCAGAACAAAGGAACACAACATCATGGCGGATGGAAAGAGTTTGTTGAAGACAGCTGATTACAGGGAAGGGAAGGCGCGGGAAATGGCGAACAAGCAAGAATATATATATATATATATATATATATATATATATATATATATATATATATATAGGAGTGAAGGCGTGGGGCCACCCGTGAAGCCGATCCCTGCAAGCTGCCTAGCCAGGTCCGGCCCGCCGCCCCGTCTCACATGAGGGTGGCCATGATGTCTGCTGGATGCCTCCTGGGTCGCTGCTTGCTGGCCACCGCCCTTTGGTCTTCTGCTTATTGCCTCATACCTGAAGCGACGTGTGTGGCTCTGCTAATCTCCCTGCCGCCTGTCAAAGCTCCCCAGTCAGAGGGTTGTTGCCACAGAAATGGGGCCAGAGTACTGTCGTCAGAATATCGTTGCCAAAGGTACGTAGCCAGGGCATCGTGGCCAAGGGCAACGTGATCAGCGTGTTGAGGCCAAGGCATCGCGGCTAAGGGCAACATAGTCAGTAGGCCGTATTCAGGGCAATATAATCAGAGCCTTGGCTAGGACACCGTTGTTTCAGGGCCATACCCATGAGCAACATAGTCACTTGGCCGTGGCCAGGGTACTGTGGTTGGAGGGCCATGCCCAAGGCACCGTGGCTAAGGGCAACGTATTTAGTGGCCGTGGCTAGGACTCCATCATTAGAGAGCCGCGGCCAAGGACCCATGGTTCAAGAGCCTTGGCTAGGAGAAGCATGGCCAGGACTCCGTGGACAGAGTGCCTTGGCCAGAGTCACCGTGACCAGGACTGAGGTGGCTTGGGCAGTGTTAGGGCAGCGCCTGGAGGCCGAGGCCAGTCAACAGCGGATGGATGCCGGTGATAAAATGAATTGGTACCTCCTGCCCCTCCCTCACGAAACTTCCTGCCCATCCCTCATGGTACCTATTGCCCATCCTTCACAGTACTTTCTGCTCCTCCCTCACAGTACCTCCTGTCCCTCTCTTAAGGTGCCTCCTCCCTCCTCCTACCCACTCTCAAGGCACCTGCGGTTCTTCTCTTACTGCACCACCTGTTCATTCCTCTCCTATCTCCCCCCTCCCCACAACCCACTCTCAAGGCACCTTCATCCCTTCTCTCAATGTAACACCTGCTCACCCATCTCCCGTCTTGCTCCACCTCCTTCACAATGCCACCTGTTCCTCCGTCATGTCACCTCTTGCCCATCCCTTCCGGCACATCCTGCCTACCACCCGTTAAAGTAACCCTTCTCCCCTGCCCATCCTCATGGTACCTCCTGCTCTGTCATGGTACCCTCCAACCCTACCCTCACGGTATTGTTTCCCCCCGACATGGTATCCCATGTTTCCTTCCTCACGAGACCTTGAAACTCTTCCTCACGATGTCTTGCACCCTTTCCCCACGATAACTTTCACTCCTTCCTCAAGGTACCCTGTGCCCCTTCATCACGATGCATTTTGTTCCTTCATCACGTTATATTTTGCTCCTTAGCCATAATACTCAGTGCCCTTCATCACGGTACTTCCTGAAACTGTCTAACCCACACTATACCTAATGTTTCTTCCTCGCCGTACCCTCTGTCCACCTCACGGTACCTTCAGCCCTTATTTCAAAATGTCTCACGCCCATACCTTATTGCATTTTCTGCCCCATCCTTATGACAGGCATCTTTTGTCCCCATTGTGGTACCTCCTGTCTCAGCCTCAAGGCATCTCCTGTAAATGCCCTGTGGTACGCCATAACTCTGCCTCATGACGTCTCGTCCTTCTGGCTCGTAACTTCTTCCCACACACTTTCTTTCGTGTCCAGAGCACCATGGTCGTACGGTAAAGTCTCCAGTGCAGACCAGACTAACAAATATGTACTAATAAGAAAGGAACAGAAGTTCTCTTGGTCAAAATAAGGCTTGGTAGAGCAGCGTTTCCACCGGGAGAGATGTAGAAGAGTGTCGGAAGGAGAAGAGGAACACCATCGCAAAGTATGGACACAGGGAGAGCAAATTAGAATATCAATTACGGTGAAAAACTACGACTCAGCAAGTGACGGTAAGAGAGACGGTGATGGCCAGCTTTCTCTCCCGTCAGCCACACAGCTGTTTTGTGGCCGAGTGATGAACCACTGTATTACATCCCCTGAGCTTCATCAGAATATTTTTACCATACTAATGGCAACTCCTCATGATCCGGACACAGCTAAATATTGGTCCGGAATCATAATGGTAGACCATGTGTACGACTCGATGGCCTGTTACCTTGAAAGTTAGATCGTTTACATGCTACCCCCATGTTTATGAAGACCTGGAGCAGTGTTAACATTCCGTTAAGGTTTCTCTGTGTTATGTATGTACAGGATGAATGCGAGAGAAAACCGTGGTGGTGGTGGTGGTGGGGAGACGTAGTTGGCGAGGCCGAGGGCTGGGGCACGTCGCTGCCCCTCCCACCACTCGCCCCTCAGCCTCACTCTGTCTCATTCTATTTCGAGTTTAATATCTTGTTCATCAAGTACACAACACATAACCTCCAAGGAAAGAGGAAAAATTCCTGTTTTTACCGACAGCCTCCTGATATAGAATAGGTTGGGTTGGATGTATTACCTTCTGTCATATACTTACCAGCAAGCACTGGAGGACGAAATGGTAAGGTAAAAGATTTTTATAACTTTGAAAATAATTAGTTTATTTCGTGTGCGCCTTCTGGCGGAGCTGACTTTCATTACAGTATCTGTGACTCATTATACTGCCAGCAGACCAGAGGGTGATCGTGACTTGCTTTCATACTCCCTTCAACCGGCCGGGCATTCCCAGCCCTCCTTTCATACGTACGTCTGGCGCATCATTTAGTCTAAGGATCTCCACTGGCTGCTCAGTCACCTGAATTAAGTTCTTGTTCACCAGCTGTATCCATTAGAAGAAGACAGTTACGTTACTGGCGTTAACCAAGTTCAAGCAAAGCACGAGCAAAAAGGCCACTTCAGCCAAACACCTGTAATGTTAAAGCTGCTCTATGTTGAAAACTGACACAGACCATTCAGCCTTTCTCTGTGATATCCTGCACTAGAACTTACAGCTGCCGACTTTGTAGAACGCGCTATATTGTCGCCACCAGAGAGTCCCTCCCTGCAACTCATGTTACTGTACCAGGGACACCCTACTGGAAAGTTTCCACCGCCGCAAGACCATTTCTTTGGATGGGTCAGAAGGAAGAGCGTAAGCCTACGTGATGGTGGAGGGTTACTGAGATGGGGGTCGCCGTGTGAGGCCCAGGTAGGCTGTCACTCAGGCCCACCACGATGAAAGCTTTCTCATTACACAGCAGACAATGACGAATTCGTACATGTGGGTGGAGGGCGCCGCGGTCAGAGCCCGGCATCACCCGGCCCACAAGCGGAACCGCAAGGCAGTAACGCCAAATTTTCCGCCTATGTGACCTCACGACACAATAGCCTCGGATTCTCTAGTCACTAGCAGAACTTGGCATCAGCTGCCACTCGTTACTGATTCACAACGACTGTGAGAAGAATGTGTGGTAACCTGTGGCAGACATCAGGGAGATGTGCAAGCGACGCACTGCTGAGGCCTCAGCTCCTGTCATTAATAACTTGCTGTATCACCATCTCACGTTGGAGGGGTTGACTGTGTCATACCCTCACGTTACTGGAAGGAATGACTGGCTCTCCTCACACTACTGGAAGGGATTACTGTTTTGTACCTCTCTCACCCCTGGAAGAAACTGCTCTGTGTGTGCTCACAGTGCTAGATAACATGGTTATGTGGTGCGCTCGCTCTCACGAGTAGAAGAGTGAGAGTACAGCTACTGTGCCACATCTGGCACTAACACACGCCAGCCTAACCATACCTAGTCTGCAACCTAAAGTCACATGCAGCTCGAGTCATCACACTTGAACACATCACAGGCCATACCGTACCCTCTATATTTTCCATTTGTCCAAAAATCTTCTTTTATTGGACAGGCAGACATCATGTTGTTATGGCATATTGACGCCTACGCGAGAGGTTCTTTTCAGGCAGATCCCTACTTATGCAAGGGCTTCACTTGAGATCAATGTTTATGGAATAGGTTTCTTTCAGATAGATCACTGGATATGCAAGTTCACTTCATAATTTGTGTCGGCAGTCTCAGTGAAAGCTGTTAGACATGAGTCCATCGATCCTGTGTCCTAGCTAAGCTCATGGCACGTGTGTACTAGCTAAGTTGCCACATTTGCACTGGTGTAAGAAGACTCATTACTTGGTAGTCACATCGCCAAGAGGAAGTATGAGCGAGTGAGATTCTCAGTTAGATGTGTATGTGAGTGTGTATGAAGTTCGTTTCGTGGTGGATGGCTGAAGTACTATGGTGGGAGTGGAGGAGAGAATAGTCTAGTGGATATAGAAGAGGGTGGGATTCTTTTTAGGACGGGGAGGGGGGAGTCATAGAGGAGTTTGGAAGTTGTTTGATAGTGAAGACCCGGTGGATCATGTGGGTGGCATATGGAAAGGGATGGTGGGTGCTGTGTGGATGGGCTTGGTGGGATGGAGAGACGCTCCTAAGGAGGAGGACTTGAGTTCTAGATGGGACATAAACTGCTAGGATGGAAGGGGGAGCTGCTGTGTCCGAATTATAAAGTAAGAACGGAATTACACATTTTAGGTCACATTTACTAGCTTGCCTGAGCACCAACAGTAGCAGGAAATGATAATGTAAGAGAACGTAAAAGAATACATGAAGACACTCGGACACATGTTCAGCATTCATTTACTGATGGGAGGGTAGAGCGAAGCCGCAGCCCTGGCACGAGGGGGGAACAGTTCACAACGCGTCCCTCTGTAAAGTCGTTAGTTTTGGTGTGGAGGGACTGGTTCCAGGTGGTTGCTGGCTCTGCTCAAAACAGCCGGGTACTCGGCGTCGTAAATTGACCCACAGAACGTGTTTTTTGTTAGCGGATTTGCGTGAATATGGTACCATGGTCAAGGTGAGGATGTTGGAGAAGGCAAACGGTAATAGCTTAGGTGGATGTTGGAGCAAGATGCTGGAGGTACCAGCGGTTGTTTGTGGTTGAAGCAGATATGGGAGTGGAGTGTGGGCGAGGCTGTTCCTACAGAGCCCAGAGACCCATCACAGTTGTCGACGAATGAAAGCACAAGACTCGCTGAGGACCTCTGGGGGTTTCGGTTCCAGGCATCAAGGACACAAATGAAACGTGGTCTTCAAACATGTGTGTCTCTCTGGTCACGACACAGCACCCGTGGGTCCGCCCACACCCGCCACTTGGCTAGATTTTATGTTCGCGTTCGGCTGCCCCTTATTTTCTGAGCGTGGTCAAACATTTGTTATAATTCATACTCACTACATATTCGCTCACTTGTCATATTATTAATGTGTTTGTAATGTTAATGTCAAAGAACACTTGTAGGCTAATTCTGCTCGCTCATTTGTTCAGAATTGGCTAATTATATCATCTGATAATTTCTCTCCGGTAATTAGCGAATAGTTGAAGACTGTACTCAAACATAGACACTTCTGACAGGATCGACGATGTTGCCCAGTACACCATCGGTTCTTGCCACTCCCACCCTCCTCATATGAATAGTTATCTCATTCCTTCACTTGCAATCCATCATCCTTTTCATTGCAGTTCATCTTCCTCTTCATCCATCTTTCATATTCTTCAGTACTTACTTTTAAGATATAAAAGCTCTTTTGTTCTCAGTCTTTCTATATTTCATTCGGTCTTTTCTTTTCTGTGCAGCATTCATTTTCTTTCTTTCCTTCTATGCACATTCCATTATTCAACTGATTATTCCCAGTAAGCAGGTTAAAACGCTCACCATTTGACTCTAGTCCTGGCAACGTCTGATTGAAAGTTTCCTTAGGAAGCCTTTCTTCCGTCGATCGACCCGATTAAATAAAGTAGAGGTTATTTAGTTTACTGTTACCTAGTCAGAAGGATCGGCTTATGAGAAGGGATGTGTGTTCCGCTATACAGCGGCAGGAGGTATCACGGGAGGCAGATGACAATTCCTGTCAGTATGATAGAAAAGTTTGTGATCTGTTACATTGTCCTTGATTGGTACTTGGCAAACTTGCTGTTGCACTTGGTAATAAAATTCGCATCTCTAGTGCGACATTCAGTACCTAAGTTTCACATCATAGATAAAGACAAGAAACATATGTATGCTAAAAACATGTACTTCAGTCCATTCATCTTAGAGGCGCCAAATACAACGTGGTAAGTTGGACCTAATGTTGCAGTGTACTGCACTGCTACGAAATATGGTACAAGAAGAGCTTAGACACATCTTCTACGAGACTCCAAAAGACTTGATTTTCTTTCCAACTCAAAAGAAATTTAATGGAATCTGCTTTACCCTCACGTTCAGATATTTAAGGGCTACTACTGGGTCTCTTAAAAAATTTGCAAGTAAATCTATCATGAAGAAATTTTAAGTCGCTGGCAGTAAAATTGCCGGTTATACTGCAGTCTGATTACAGTCTACTGTCCGAGCTCAATATACAGTGAATGCTAGCACTTGAAAATACCAGAACAAAGTTATATCATTCCTTTACTGATCCGAAAGTAACTATAAAGAAAATTTCTTCTTGTGGCAAATATCTGGAATCTCGTTACAGACTATAAGCAAGACACCATGTAAGTAACTCTTACCGGGACCCCACAGGGTTGTAACATCTGAGGACCTCAGTAAGTTCTGTCACAACTACTGCCATCGTTTACAAGACATTTAAGGAAAGGGCTGTCACTTGTCGACTTCGTGCATGTGAGTCAGAGCTGGTGGGGACTCGAGCTATGCTAAATTGAGTTCCTATATGCGCCAGAAACAAAAAATCAAAAAATTTGTTTAATGCTGTGAGAAGCGGCATACATTGGTAACTTAAAGGGGTAATTATGCCTCCCCTTCATTAGGTGGAAGACTTTCTCTCTGACAAATGCCAGAAATTGAAAAGCCTGCGATTCAGGGATCTTAGTATCACTACCCGTTTGAAGCAGCTCTCCAGTAATGCCATCACAAACCGTACCCGGCCTCCCACCTCTCATCTGAACCACAACACTTCACGTCGGAGATGGATGGAACAGATTCACTGATTAGTGGATCAGCAGCCAGCACCACACACCAGCAGAGTGGAACCATATGCATGATGGATCTGTCGTATGTAATAAATCAGAGAACTTTCTCCAGCTACCCTTATATTTATCACTGTCTCATATGAGACGGTCACCATCTTGGGCAGAGACTGTCTGAACTGAAGAATCCCACTGATGCTGGTTTAGAGATCAAACTCTAGGATCACAAAAATTTCCTCAAAATAATTTTCCACTGCCGATATCATTGTGGCTATTTATCTTAATTCTCATATTGTATGATCCATATTCATTCATTGCTCAGTTGTGTAGACAACACATTCAGCGTTTCATCTCTCACCGCTTATATTTTTATTTTCCTTCTCACCATTACTATCCATCTCTCTATAAATGTTCTTAATGTTGCTTTGCACTTTACCCTTCAGCATTTCCCTCCGCCTCATTCGTCTTGCTTTCCTCAGCCGTTCATCAAGAAGCGTGGCTCCCCCATCTTCTCCAGCTTCCTACACCCTCCACGTCCAGACGGACGGACGGGGTAGGAGGGAGGGAGGGAGGCAATGACCCCCACCCCCCACGTAGAGTCCTGGGTACAAGTTGGCGTGTTCCTTCTGACTGGTGTGGCAGGAGTTACTTGTGTCAACATTTGTGTGTGCTATAAAACCTGCCGCGCCTCCGCCTGTATCTTAGTGAACTCTCACGGTGTTTTGTAATCATCTGAAGCTCTCTGGTTTTGGATTATTTGACTTACCTTTGCCGTCATACAAAATGTGAACGTAGTCGGCGAAAATCTTACTTGTTTGTGGCTCACTTTGTTTATTGTAAGACTTACCTTTTTCTGTCATTATGGCGCTCAAGGGCATTTGGCATGGTTGTGAGAGGCGGGCAGGCAAGTGGAAGGCGGGCACTGGGTTGCATCGGCCGTCGTCTGAGGGCGCCTTGCTGCCCACCTCTGCACCTCATCATAAACCTCACTCATTCTCTCCGGTGATAATTACTCGACAAATATTTCACTACATTTTACAACTACCAGCCTGTAAGTAAGAGGCAAAGCTCCTCTTACAGTTGTTTTTCCGTTTAAGAAATATTCATAGATTCGTACCCACGTGTTAGAGTATCTGTAGTAATTCGGGCGGCCCAGCCCATGTCGTGGTTGCACGGAACCTTTCAGTGTCCGTCAACACGATTCTCTGACTTTCCCACTTATAGTACACACGCTTGTTGTCACCTCTTACATGCAACAACGCATTAGGAAGGTCGGGATGGCCAACTAAGTACTCTCTTTAAGCTTCTACATCCATATAAATTCGCTAGATGCCTAATGTGTTTGGTTTGCCACTCAGATTTACGGAAGGGACATGTTTAGATATATAAACTTCAATCTAATTGAGATGAAATTATTAATTGTTCGTATTCCCATACTACTAAGACAAGGGAGTCAACATTCATCCTCATTCTGCACAACCAGTATCTTCACAATGCTAAGATGTCTTCTCTAATTAAAACACATTGTACTAGACGCTCCTGTGTACTTTAAACCTGATCAGAGTCAGATATCCATTTACATATTGGCCGAACGATTACGGGTTAGACGAAATCAATTTTAGAAATGAGTAAAAAAAAAAAGGGCAACAGTTGAACCAAGATTCCACGGGATAATGAAATCACTTCATATTCATATCTGCAACTAATGACACGTTGTTGTCTATAATTGTTGCTGCAGTTCGAGCCAGGTTCCTGCCGGGTTGCAACACAATTATCTTGGTCAGACCCGACCCGCAGCGCCGCCGCTTGCCCTTGGGAGGTGGTACCTCCTGCCCTCCTCACCGCTCCCCGCCCACCTCTACTTCCTTACATTTACTTTTCCTTCAGTTTCTACTCTCTTATTGTGGTGCATCCCATCAAACAGGTTATCTTCCATGTGAAATAACTTGGTGTCCATAACAGTGTTTTGTGGCTGGACCACCTGAGATTTATCGCTATTTTGGGGAGTTTTCCTCGCCTGGCAACACCTTTTCAGTCATTTCATATTCTAAGAGGGGACTGCGGTATCCTTCCCTACCTTCCTTAGTTATTTGTACTTCGTAAGGTTTCTGACTGGGAAGCGGATTGCATTCTGAAAAAGTTCTCTGAAGAAGAATTAGGGGCGATGGGTGAGCCGGGGGCTTGGCAGACGCTGTCGAGCCACCAGAAATTCCTACTTAGTACAGGCAGTACTCTTACGACGGTACTCTGCCAGGATTTGCATAACGTGTTGGATCGAAAAAAAAAGGCATTTGGCTGTTTGAGATGATTGTTTTCTCATAAGGAAATGACAGAGTAAAGCTGGTTGCCAACGTACATCATATGACAGTGCTTGAGCATTGGCTGCCTACGTATACTGTATGAGTGTTTGAGTCGTGGTTGCCTGCGTACATTATATGAAAGAGCTTGAGTCTTGGTTGCTTTCTTATATCATACGACAGTGCTTGAGTCATGGTTGCCTCCGAACGTTAATTAACAGTACTTAAGTGATGGTTTCCTTTGAGCATTAAATGACAATACTTTAGTCATGGCTGCTTATGTACATGACAGGATAGCTTGTTTATGACTGAATATGTGTATCTTAATATTGCCTGCTACATTACCTCCGTTCATTATATGTACGACTGCTTCACCACGTCAGTTTGCGTGGATTATAACGCTGCCTCGTGCATCATATTTGCATTGGATGTACCGCGTGGGAGTATCTAACTTCACCACCTGACTGTGGTGTGTCCAAGAAATATACAATGTTGAGATGCTGCGAAAGCCTCAGGCTGCTCATGGTTCACCCTCACTGAAATTATAATGAAGGTTTAGATGTAGAGTAGTGTGTATCATCCACACGAGGAGTGGCTCATCTTGACTAGTCTGTATCCACTCGAGCACTGGATCATCTTCATCAGCCTGTATCATCCACCGTAGCAGTGGGCCACCTTCCACGGATTCGACCAGATAAAGCAAGAAGAAACCGCCTCCACCCAGACACAAAAGGCCAGGCGGTGAGAGAGGGAGGGAGTGTGGAGCGAAAAGTGTGGTAATGGTAAGTTCAATGAATGGCTCCCGCATCAACCGCTAATGAGGGCTGGAGGAGAATCTTCAATGACCTCAGCAACTGTCTTCTGCCGACGTATGGCGCGAATCACAATTAAGGAAACACTGTTGCTTCCTTCTCGTAACTTTTGCAGGCCATTGTTATGTTCTGATGGAACCTAAAGAACGTACTATAAAGTTCTCAACATCTAAATGTAGATGCGCTTTCGTAGGTCTGGTGAGTATCTTGTTACTTAGTGTCTGAATTAGCACGCAATAGAGGCTCAAGCACCTGAGGGGAGGTAATGATTGATGTGAGAGAGAGAGAGAGCAGCACTGTGGGAGAGTCTGCCTGGGAAAGGAAGCAGGCATCTCGGAACTTGAGAAGGGACTCATATCGAGTTCAATCATTGCAAACAAGCTAGAGGGGTTAGGACTGATGAGTCTAATATAAGGAACAGACTGTTGTATACGAGGTGCTGGGGCTGCAGCCTGTGTCAGGTAGACCCGACCTGGGCAGGATACTGAGACGACATCCTCAGTAGCGTTACCCAAGGGACAGGGAGTCAGCCGATTAGAGAGACAAATTTCGGTTAAGTGTTGGAATTCTTGGTGGGCGATAAGTTACCTTCGGCGAAGCCGTACAATCGTCAGGGAGAGGAGTACTGTGCTGTTGGGACCTTCTCTTTGCAAAGAAGGCATTTGTTGCCCTGCTTCCAGGTGAAGTTCAATCTTGAAACTTGCAGGAGCTCCATAGAATAATACTGGAACTTAATGTTTCAAGAACGCCACACTCAGTATGGGATCGCTGCCGTTGTCGATGACTCGGCTTGAATATCTTATTCCATCGTCAGAAGTGATGTGTCATCCAACTCTAGCGTGATAGATGATTTTAGACTGGAAGATTTTTATGCTTCATAACATGCTTGTGAGGCTCAGTCCGGTTCACAAGATTTGTCGTAGTTTCGTTTATTCAGCAGATGTTTAATTTATTCATGCAGAGTCATCTGTCAGGGTCCGAGTCATTTGCAAAGATTAAAGTTTTTTTATTTTTTTTTACAGAAGTTCGACTTCACAAGCTATTTTTCTGTCAAAGTTATTTCGAGAGGCCAAGCGTTATCTGTAGTTAGCACTGGAAGAGGAACACTGATCTAGTCTAGCTGATGAGGTGACTGCTATAGCAGAAATTGAGAAGTTCATGCCATATACGTAGGAGAGAAGAAGCCGCGCTCCATCGAGGCTGTCTCTGGCGGCAGTGATACCCTTAGGGAGCACCCGAGACTTGCTAGGTGATGGGGCAGAGGGCGGCTGGTCCCACCAGGGTGTGCCATTACGCCTCACCTTTAATCTGTGCCGGGCTACCACTACCCCGGCACCACTGTGACGGACGGCAGCAGCACACATCTAGAGGGCAACGACGCTGACAAGGGAGAGCGGGTGTAAGACTCAGCCAGAGCCACGAGGAGCCGTGGATGGAAGTTCTGCAGCCACGAAGAACAGTGAAGTGACGACCTGCGGCCATGAGGAGCCACGGTGGAAGACTCGCGGCCATGAGGAGCCGGGGAGGGAAGTCCTGCGGCCAGGTACGCTGAGTTTCACACGCCGGAAGTTGATCATTTTACGTGGCGGGAGGAGCACACGCTCACCCTCCGCGCTGACCCTTACGTGCTGTGTTCCCTCCCCTTACTCCTGCATTTTCCCACGTCGCCCATGCCTCTCTCCTACCCATACCTCCCTACCACCCATGTCCGTCTGTCGCCCATACAACCCAGCCACCCATGCCCATCTACCACCTATGCCTTCTAGCCGCCCATACTTCTCAGCCGTCCGTGTCCCCTGCCGCCCATACCTCTCTCTACTACTTGTATTTTCGTCGTCCTCTTTCTCTGTATGTTGATGTTTGGGCTGGCTGCGGTGTACGCCTTCCTACTGACTGGGCACGCTCGGTCTTTCTAATGCGAGCTTTAGTGCCACCTTCAGTGGCAGCCCTGTACCACACGCAATGCTCCCTCCCCTTGTACCGGTACACCTGCCCCTCCTACTGTACTCCAGCATCACGCGGTGCTCCCTCCCCCTTTTAGTGGTACATCTGCTGTACCCCTGCACCACACGCAAGGCTCCCTCCCCTTCTAGTGACACACCTGCCCCTCCTGCTGTGCCTCTGTTCCCTCTGCTTTAACTCCTTTTTGGCTAGACGACAACTGTACCTCCTTTTGCATCTCTACTTCTCATGATGATGTACTTTTGCTTTCCCTATTCTGTACTTGCTCCTCTTGCCATCCCTGTGCCTCTGCTGCTACTGCAGTGCGTCTGGTCCAAATACTGTACCCTCAGCCTCTCACACGGGAGCACTGCCTTTCCCTGGAAGCCATGTTTCTTCCTCTCCTATCAAACTCCTTCCACTCCTGCTTTATCTTTGCCGCCCCTTCTGCTTTCGTGCTGTTCCTGCTGGATCATGCTGTTGTTCCTCCTGGTGTATAATGTCTGAATAGAGTGGTGCTCGTTCGTGTCATCTTTGACGATGTCATTCCCGCTGGTCTCATCTTTGATGGTGTCATTTCTGACAGTGTCATCTCTTCTGGTGTTATCTTTGATAGAGTCATCGCTACTGGTATCGTCCCTGCTAGTGTCATTTCATGTGTAATCTCGGCAAGTGGTGCTACACTGCGAATGAGAAGTCAGTCATCTTCGGAGAGGCTATATCGTCGTCATTGTACGGAAAGGAGTACAGTCTCGTCGAGGATTTTCTCCTTCTAAAGGAGTCTATCATTTGTCTGTTCGTGCATGGAATGCAGCCTTCCCAAAATTCAACCGTCATGACCGGCAAGAGGTTTCTGGGTTCTAATATTTCTGTGTCACTGAGGGAAGCTGATGGGAGGCGCCAGCGTGGGAGAATTGTGGTTGTCGGATGCGTCGGGGAGGGTGGTCGGTGGTGTGAAATGAGGATGAGGGTTGGGTGTTAAAGAGTCTTGGATTGCATTTATAAACATAATGGAAGGAGTTTGGTGAACCAATTAAGGTAACTGTGACAGAAAGGTGTGAGGTTCTGCTGACCTTGGGAAGAGGAAGTTGGTGTAGAGGTGGGCGTATGTCCAGAAGTGACGTGTCTTGTGTTTGAGGAGCTCTCACAGGCAGTCGGCGTGGGCGGACGATCTAGTTACTCCTGGGCTGAATTTCCAGTGATAGCCTCTTTCCTCCTCACCTGCACTGTTTCTCGGCTACAGGTTCTCTTTATGTGTATGCGTTTCCCATTCTCTTTTCCTCTCCGTGTTGACAGGTCGAGGAGTACCGATCTACTTTTTCCATTTTTAATTTCCGTCTCGTTAACTTGGTTTTCATATTAGCTTCGTATTTCCAGCATTGTACTTTTTTACGTTCTTTTCTTGGTTAGAATAACCATATTCTGCTGTGATGCATTTAAAAGTCTTCAGGAATATCATGTTGCGAAGTGTGCATTTGCCGTATCATCGCTGTATATATATTTACAGCTCACTGAAGATATGGCTCCAAACTTTAACATACATGCCAGAAACACATCCATGATAAATATCCTTATAACACAGGAATTTTAAAAAAAATTTTTCAAGACATTCTGTAGGATTCGAGGAATGGAGCTGGGTGCTGGGAGCGTATGTTGGGGCGGCCTCCTCCAACCATCACCACCATAATCCATCCGTGCAGGTGGCAGGGCGAGCAGGAAACTCACCCTCAGAATTAGACCTAGTGACAGGGAGCCGAGGGGCGAGGTTAGCATGTGGGCGGGGCGTGTGGGAGGAGCCCCCTGGACCATACACAGCGCCGCGCTTCCTCACACGAGGCTTCCCGACACCACAACACTTCCAATATTTCTCACAGCGAGGAACCCAATAGAAGGTCAATGTGTTAGGCGTTCCCGAGCCGACCAGTACATGTGTTGCACACTACTCTAGGTTACTGATGACCACGAGGTGCGGCTCCTGTGAAGGACGGAGGATATTTCCAGAAGAAACGTACCCAGGCAGACGTGAAGGTGGGATCACAATGGGATATGTAATTAGCTGGGCGAGAGCGGCCCGCGAGTACGCAGGGGACACGGTACCTGAAGGCTGGCTGGCCGCTGGCCCCTCCCTGCACAGGCCAGCCAGCCCTCAGCTTCGCGCCCTCACAGCCCAGATGGAGCCAAGTGGAAGGCTCCCTGTAACGTTTGTATTTGTTTTTATCTCAGCAAAATAGATAATGAAATACTCGTCTGAAATATTCACTGGTTCTAAAGACGTATTATAAGTATGTATTAATACTAATAAGTAATGAGCGATATACAACACTGAGTACTTGATATTTAGGATTGTTCTAATGATGGTCGTTACGCGCAGACTCTGCTTTCAGTGTGTGATCATTTATTTAAGTTGGTACTTGGTTGGAGGCTCTTCGATTGTGTGTATATAGATACATACATATATATATATATATATATATATATATATATATATATATATATATATATATATATATATACACACCTCA
>JAYMFT010000040.1:15513-43485 GCA_038088735.1 Panulirus argus | reverse complement strand
ATATATCGTAGTCCACAGACGTGGGTAATGGTCCATTTAAGAAATGATAAGGAGAGGTATGTGAGGGGATGAGAGGCAAGGTGAACCGTCGTACAACTTAAGAGTACCTGCTAACCAAAGCTGGAAGCTCTGTGTCGGTAACCCAGGCCTCTTACTCTTGAACATCTGAAAGAGACATTGGCGAATGAAGGGTTGAATAGAAAAACATTTTAAGCAGTTGTAAGTTGCTGATTGTTATGATGAATGACTACACTAATATTTTTTGGGTTTTTGCGTCGAATTTTCTGTCACGATAAGTTGTTTCACTATCAGGAGAGGTGGAAAGATCGATGGTGAATATGAAAGATGGCTTTGCCAACTTGATCTCATTTCTAAAACGGGAGTAAATGATGCTGGTAATTATGCCTGAGGCTACATCTGTAATTTACCAACAGGTAAGATTCCTCTTGATTGGAAAAGAAAACTGTTCACCCATGTTTGGAAGGGAAAGGTTAACGGCAGGTAATTCTGCGCACCGTGTCGTTAATTGAATGTTCATCTATAGGCAATGGATTCGAGGCTGTATGCTTTCAACTTCGCGTGAAAAGCAGTCTGACTTTACTCCCAGAACGTCAACGACAAGCCGGACTCACATGCCCTACATCCTTGTACATCACGTCTCTGAGTTCTGATAGGAATTGCTTGCAGTAAAAGGTGACTTCAAGATGATGACGTTTTCAGTTCATCTTTAGACACTTTTAGGGATGTCTGAGTTTTTTTAAGATCATACTGCTGATTGTCAACTGGGTCTCTTGCTTCTAATCTGGCCATGGGTATTTTCGAAAGATACGGAATGACCTGACGCCTTCACACTTACCTAAATCCAAGTAAGCAATAAACAAAAACAATTGAAAGGGTGAACAAAATTCTTGTATTTATAAGCAGAGCTTTCCAATCCATTTCCAGGAAAATTACCCTTATTCTTTACAATTTAATGGTGCTTCCCTCTCTTGAATACTGTGTTCAGTTGTGGTCACCATATTTGAAAAGACACACCGAATGGTGAAAGTACAGCGGCGAACTACCAAGATGATTATCCTATTGAGTAACAAATCCTGCGAGAACTGACTAAACGTCTTAAATTTGTTTACCTTAGTAAAAAAGTGTTAAAAGGGATGTAATATAAGTATTCAACGATATCAAAGGCTTTAATAGTCTTGACCTAAGAAGCTACTTAAGGATAAATTCGTCTGATTTCATTCACAGTAATGGATAAAAACTCGTGTGCAACAACGTTTTACTTTGAATGAGGCCAAGTATTATTTTTTCAGTAAGAGTGTTAACATATGGAACGAAACAATTAAGATATCTGAAAGCAGCACCAAAGTTACATTTTAGAAAGCGCTTGATAGATATTTCCTTTCAAATTCCCAGTTGACATGATTTGCACTTCTTAAGATACATGAAACGTTTACAGGTTTTTCTCTCTGATACAGTATCCTGCATGTCCTTTGTACTCTTACCACTTTCTAATCTCCTTCCTTATTACAAAGAAGCTGGTAAGGAGCCAAAAGCCTGTTGGTGACTGAATTCCTTTATATTGCTTTGAATTAGGTCTATATTACCCTCCCTTCCCAGTGGCGCGGTAATGCCCGTCTTTACATATAATCTCTGTCTTAGTCGATCCGACAGCCTCGTTTAACTTGATAGATCTTGTGTGTTTAGCGATACGTGGTTGATAAGTGGCGTTAGCATGGGTGTGGCTTGTAGAAGATTTCCTTCTGCTGGAGACTATCTGGTGCAGGGTTGAGAGGGGCTGATGCCCACCTCCAGGTGCGCCACCTGTTCTTGACCATCTTTCACACCACCCGGGCTTCTTTAATTTGCATGGCTACATGGACTATTTGTGATTCTGTTTTTAAGATTTCTAGTGTGTGTTTGGGGGATGGTGGAGAGAGAACCAAGAGCAACATTACTTTCTCTGATAATCAAAGGAAATCATTTATGCTAGCTTGAAACTCGAGGCTGTGCTGCGAGTCGCTAGGAGTCTAAAGGCTCTGCCAAATATTGTTGAAGTATTTTGAGATGTGGATTGCGTCACTACCTCCACCCTCCACCTCTCCTGACACCCACTGCCTCACGCTTCAGTACAGACCTCCGCTGAACCTTAATTATAGGAGCATTACCAATTGTTAAGGTCAGGCCAGGCAAATCATAGTGTTACACTTGGTAATGTAAAGTGGAAGTGACAAGCAAGTTTAGGTAATAAAGTCAGTCATCAGTTGACAGCCTGATCTCTCGCTAGGGCTCCTCCTGTTATTTCATCATAATGACCATTAATTTAGAAAGATGTGCAGCAGTGAACGTGTTTATTACAAGACTGGTTAATATCTTGAAATTGGTATCATCAATATTTACAACTATATTCAGAAGAACACATCCAGGAGTCCTGTGTATGACTTCATAACACCAGAAGTCCATTGTATGATATCAAGACATTAGACAGTCATATATTCCTAACTGGGTATTTATAACTTGGAAATAGCGACCCAGGATTAAAGGCATAATCCCGTTGTTAAGATTTAAGAACACTGAAGCTCCTGATAACGTTCCGTAAGGAATTCTTGAGTGCAGGAAGCAGTGCAGAGGGCGGTAGAGGGCTGGTACAAGGTGGGGTAGGAGGCGCTCACACACACCACCCATAACTTGGCACGCATAACCCTGCACGCCTCTAATAACTGCCAACTGGCAACCGTCTGCCATACATTTCGCAATCCCAGAGACAGTTAGTAGGGCGACGACTACCGATACACAGGTTGGTCAGTCCCCAGTGTTCTTGAAATCATTCCTAGAAGCCGTTTGTTCAATATTTCCAGTGTTGTATTCCGGGATCATTGTTTAATCACTGGGTATTGTTGCAGGGCGGGCGTGCAGGCAGCCCCGGCAGCAGCAGCGTCGGCGTCACCGCTGGTGAACGGCAGTCCTGCCTCAGTGCCAGTCTCAGGCGGGATAGGCAGCAATCCGAGCGCGCGCCCAGAGGTAAGTCTTGACCTATATTCTCCTAACTGGCCTTCCTGCACCCACTGTTTGGTTGTTTTTTTTTTGGAATCGTTACTATCATTAAGTCCTGTTTGGACCACAACAGCGACATAGCTCCAAGCTCCAGTGCTCAAGATGATAATGTTCCTGGTGTTTCTTACTTTACCGTGTGTTGTCATGATGATAGTTTCTCGTTTTGCAATCTACAGCCTCAGCTGCGGTGTTGGAGCGCAGATGATGAGCCACTTGACACTGGATATGGGTGTGGTTGATTTTTTGTATCTTTAAGATTTCATGGCTTTCTGTGTAAATTTTTATGCTAAGCGATAAAAGGTATAGATATGGTTGACCACTGAAGGAGTTAAAGGGGCGAGGTTCAGGTCGTGCGAACCTCCCACCGTAAAAGGGACTCTCAGGGCTGCAATGGCAGGTCTCCTCAGTCGTGCCTAAGATCAATCCTGCAATCTTTCATCACCTCAGAACCCACTGACATAGCTGAAGGTGAAGCTCTCAAATGCAAACTTACGTGTGCCAAACCTCAGATGTTGTAAAAAACCTAATCTCAGTTTAACAAACCTTAGGGGAATATGTAGTCTGTTAGCAAAGAAGTCATTAATCAGGCACAGACTCGCAAGTTTAGAGGAGTAAAGTGTTTCTCTGTGTACTGAGACAGATTTAGCTCTTTTGTAAAAGTTACACCTCTGGGTTGACAGTAGCTGCCTTCTGTGTCTGAGATCTGCTGTTGTCGCCCTAAAAGTCTCACTTTTGTAAGAAACTAACACTGCCATCGAAAAGATTGTGCCAAGATGTCGTCGAATTACCTTCCTGTGATTATAAGAACGAAAGAGACAGTGTATTTACCATATTTACTATTAGCACATTAATGACGCATTCGAATGCATATTATCTCTGTCTCCCTTGAAACTTCCAGACGGTGACTGAGGCTCCCATTTACGAATTCAAGCAGCGAAGTGTTGGTTTCTTATGAAAAATGTTTTGTGGTAAATATCATAGACTTACTGATCTGATCCTGCAGCCTCCAACTGGGTCTCAATCAGCATTTTGCCTCACAGCAGGTCCTAGGTTTCATCTTTTCTATTCCTCTCGGCCGTTTGATTCATCTCCACGAACGATCCCCCTCTCAGTTCCTTCATCATATTGATTCGAGTCTTCCTTTCAAACGTTGTCCTCCGTTAATCACGATTCTTACCAGTCTATTTAACCTTAGTCTTCATTGTCATGATCACCATCATTAATTAGCTTTCTTTTTCATAAGAGTTTTCTGAATTTCCTTTTATTTTTCTGTTCCTCCAGTTCATACTCTAAGTCTTTCCGCCTGCCCACATCTCAAAGGCTTCTCGCCAATTAATGTCTTATTTCCCCAGAGTTCACGTTTGGGATCCGTGGAAAGCTATTTATACTCCGCACAAATGTTTTTATATATTTTTTTCTACTTAGTCGTTTTTGTCCTTTTCAACAACTCTGAAGTCTTAGTTAATGCTTCCTTCACCGTCCTGATCCTTGATCAGATTACTGCCTTTCATCCTCCGTTCTCTGTAACCAGGCCACCCAAGGACCTGAACTTCTTCACCTGTTCCACTCTTTTGCTATCAGTCCCAGTGCTGAGCACTCCTCCATCGTTCCTTGAAATCAGCCTGAAATTTGTCTCTCCTGCATTCATCCTCTTATGATACTCCTTTGGCACTTTGCTTTGATTGTCCAACACCCTCTGTAGACCTGCTTCCCCACTGGCTACTTTTCCCTGATCATCAGTAAACAGAACATCCTTCAGCAGCTCCTCCAAACTATAATGTCTTAAACGATTAAGAACCATCATCCAGTGCCGATATGAATGACTTGTTATTTTTTAGATGTGCAGTGTTGTAAATAGGCGAAGAATAGATATTAAGAAGGTGCAGCATAAATGAAAAGTAGATATCATGCCCAGTCATATGACCTGCCCCACTTCATCAATGTGAGTATCTAAATGGAGCCAAACAAACCCCAGCTTGACCCCAACAGATCCTTCACTGCCCCACACATTCGTATCCCCCAGTCTGATGGATCTTGCACGTCTATTTACTAAAATACATCATGCATTTTACCCAAACAAACATGGGTCTTGAGCATTCCCTCAAACCATATCAGTTCCTTCTTGAATTTGCAAGTTATATTCCTCTCTTTTCCAAGGGACATCAGACTGTCAGATCAGTTCGAGTCTCCTCTTTCAGGTAGCATCCACCCCTCCCCCCCGCACGGTCTCTCTTGATACCTATAACTCGACCTCTTGTGTATTCCCTGCCAGAACCCAGCAGTGAGATCCCTTCCAAAGACCCACTTCGTCCTCAAGTCTGACCTTCCTCGGCCGCAGAAACAGTCAACTGCCAGCATGGAGACCTTGTCCATCCAGAGCCAGGTACACTGACGGTGGCGGCGCCGCAGCTACTCATTCCTCAGGGAGAGGGGCATCTCTGGGGGCGCTTACCCCTCCCTCTCTTAGCTCACTCTCAAACTCTGTGAAAGTTTCTGTGGCTCTTAGATATATTCAAACTTACAGTAATGATACAACTTTGCTGTCACAACAAGACGTTAGACCATTACGCACTATAGTCCGTGCATGACCAAGTGGTAACACTTAGCTTGTGTTGGCATGCCACTGTACTAGACTTCCTGACCACATGTGTACTATCCAAAGGATAACTCACAGTGACAGTGTAAACATAGTAATAGTTCAAATACTGGTATTGTCAAGTTTTGCCTCTCTGTTGTGTCTGTGAGATATAATTTTAAGCAGGTCCTGGCAGAACTGTTATATACTGCTAGTTAATGTTCAGGTAAAGTTAGTAATATACAACTATTGTGAATCTGTTTAGACAATAGAAGTACGTCTGATGTGTACATCTGGATGGGTGACACTGGTATAGGCTCTAAGTCCCTTCTTATTGCTCTCTGCATATACTTCTCACCTCTGGCCCGCCAAGGGCAGGTGCATGCTTCACTTCAGTGTTATAGCTGTAAGGGCTGGTGTTAAGGGGGGCCTTAACTTTACTGAATAAGGCATGAGTTTTGGTGATATTAGGACAGGTGTTGCACTGTAAGTGAGGGATTCTCAGCACCGCCCCGACCCGGGTGTTGTTGAAGTTTGGGTGAGGTGTAGCGAGCACTCATGTCGTGTGTGTTGTGTCGTGCAGCCGTACCGCACGCTACCCCTCGTGCAGCCTTCCGCTAAGGTGCGTACGGACCTGGGCGTGGGTAGCATCTCTCACCTCAAGATGCAGGACGAGCACATCTCGGGGGTGAAGGAGCCACAGTATGTGCCACAGCCTCAGGCCGTGGCGGCCAAAGTCAAGCACGACGAGCTTATCATGAAGCAGAAGGTACGGAGACCGTCCGGGGCCGCCCTGGGGCGTGTGGACGATCGGGTAGGGGGAGAGGAGGAGGGGGAGGCCACGCCATTGGGCTGTGTCGCACCCCAGGCGAGAAGATTCGTTCAGGGAGAGAGGGAAGGAAGTTGTCCGCGGGCGTTGTCATCGACGTTGGAGCACAGTGAACAAAGGGCACAGGGTAGTAAGGACAATTCCAGTAGTGATTTCATGAAAATAAATAAAACCACATTTAAAGTAGGAGGCGAAATAGTCCAGTTAAAAAAACCGCAGGATTCTTGTCCTGATGTTGAAGATACGAATGACGAGAAATGTCAGTTAAGGAAAAGTAGTGCTGGTAACATTCTGACGCAGCAAGAGGAACGAGAGCAAGTAGCTACTCGGGCGGCAGCGGGTCGTAGCAGGTCCCTTGGATACAGTGTTTATACTACCAGACTGGAGGAACTCTCCGACCAGTACTTCCTCACGACACACAACATACAAAATCTCGATTTTTGTGTAGACGCTCAGCGTCAGGACCAGGAAGCTGAGTACACGATTGAGTTAGAGGTCCCGAGAGCGGAACCACAAGGTAACTCGGTAGAGGTGGAGGAGACCATCAAACTAGCGGCTCCCGTCCCCGTCAGACAAGAGCCCAGTACAATAGACGTCGCCCAAACGGTTAGAATTAAGAGAAATTATTACATGTGGTGATTTATCAATCTGTTACGGGTCGGCAAACGAGCTCTGTGATTGTGAGTAAGCCGTTTACGGTCAGCGCGTTGATGTTGGCGATACAGACGGTCCTCTAGTGTTGCAGGTGCCATTTTCATTTTTCTGTTTCAAACGTTTTGCATTCACTTGGAGCTACTGCTCCTCTCCTTGTCACATGTTTCTTCTTTATTATAATTTTTCTTTGTTCTTTGAAGTACGTAACTGTCAAATTTGTGTGCTGACCTTCCTTAGGTGAGATTTCCTACGTCGCAGATGTGACTTGAAGAAAATGGTAAAAGGCGAGAAGCTATTTCTCACTAAACCCAACTTACGCGGAAAATTGACCAGAAAATCAGCGCACCGTCACGCTCACGATCAAAACTTTTCAAATCAAAGCTAATGGCTAGGGTAAATCGGAGGAATCCGGAGGAAGGCTGGTTGTAGACTTGATTTTGATTTGAGCCGGTAACCCGGCAAATCTATTGTGTACCCCCACGCTCACCCTGTGAGCGGTAGCGCAAAAGGATTGAGTGGTTATGGAACCTACGCCAGCGAGTGATAACTAAGCTGCTGAAATCCGTACACTTTTCCGTCAGAGATGCGTATTTGAATGACCCCTTCATCATGTCATTAATAACACCGGAGAACTGATTGTGACGTCATAAGGGGCAGGCTGGGGTATCGGGATGGGGCATGGAGGGCATGCCGGGGTGCGTGGTCTAGGGGTAAAAGCGTGGTGCCTCCTCTCCCTCTAGTGAATGGCGCGTTTCTTGTTCAGTTCCGCAATACCTAACCTAATGCCTTGTCCCTGATGAGTTGCCACCCTATTGTCCCCTGAGTATGTCCATCAGTATACTGTGTATGTCATGCTAAGTGCCATATGTCATGCTGAATGTGACATACTGAGTGTCGTTTTGCGCCTGTCAGTGTTAGAATAAACCTGGCGCATAGTATGACACGTCCAGTGTGGCAGTTACTATATATGTATACTGAACTTGGCAGATGTAACATCATATTGCGTGTGGCATACTTTTTTATTATACTGACTGTGACAAACCTATTTATATATATAAATATTCATATGTGTTAAGTTTCGCATACTTTATGTCAAGTTGAGTGAGACAGACTCTGTATGATGTTCAGTGTGGCTGGGTACATGATGTCATGCGTGGATACCGAGGCATGCGACTCCATTCTCATATCTGACGGTGTGTATTGTACTTCATTATATACCAAGTGAAGCACAGAACCGCTAGTAAATCCGGGATCTAGGATATTATGATAACTTCGGAGCAGTGAAAGTAGAAACAGGGCGAGTCGAGCGTGAGACCGGTTGAGTAATACGGTAAAAGTGCTACAGCCTGCACCATGGTGTGCCTGTTGTCAGAAGCTGACCAACAAGTCAGTTGTGGACATATATAATAACCCACTCACTGCTGTAGCAGATACCATTCTGAACATTATACAGAGGAAGACACTGTGGTACCACACGGTATAGCGTGCTGCAACCGCGCCATATTGTGATGGTGACCGCCCTCACGAGACGCTGCCAAACACACTATCCTTCGGACGGGGGCGGGAACCAAGCGCTCCAGGGGTAGGTCTGCTGCTGCACCCGGGCTGTCCTCATCGGATTCGAAACTTGCGACACGAGCAACCCATTATTCTCGGTGATGCAGTGAATGAGCTGTCGATCGTATAGTTGTTATCATGTGGAAGTGTTGATGTTATCATGTGGAGGTGTTTTAACAGTTTTACAGTGAGTTGGTAAGCAAGACAGATCTATCTTATCTTTGGCAAGTTGTCTCTAATTCTGAGGCATCCTATGCAAAGATCCGCAGCTTGTCCTTCCTCACGATTCAGCAACAGCTCTTCAGTCTGATTCTACAGCTGTCCTCTCACCGGAGATATGGTTGTACCCTCCTACCAGGGTAACGTTAACCTTGATATGACTCAGGTGGCATCGTAAGGTCAGAAGGGTCGGTGACGTCAGCGGTGGGTGGTTCGATATCCCTACGCAAGGATTCCCTATCACCCTCCAGGTCCTCACGCTCACACGTCTTGATAATCTAGGGATACACAGTAAAGGAAAGTGAGTGAACACTGAACCAAAAGTTTATTGTATGTAAAGTTATTGGTATTATTAGTCGCTGCGGAGCTGGCGGCGAGGCTGTTGGATGTAGGCAGATGGCGGCCAGCCAGGAATATCTTGGTCCTGCCTTGCGTGTCGCCTCGCTGTAATGCCGGCCACTTTTATATGTGACCTGGATAAGGTACCATCCTAACCACTGCTGTGTTACTTGGCGTGGGTAGGCACCACATTAAAGCGCCGTTGTGTGTCAGGCGCTGGGATTCGATTTGTGCCGGTAACCCCGGCAAATTTATTGTGCACCCCACACTCATCCTGTGAGCGGTAGCCCAAAATGATTACAGGGGTCACATAGGGTCTTAGTCAGACCCCAGTGGGTTGGGAAGTATGCTCATATGCCATACTATTCAGGCGCGGGAAAGCGCCATCCCAAGCACGTAATGTGTAGCAGGGAGGCACTATTGAGTCATTACACCATCACGCTCTGTATTACCCATAGCCTAACCACTTGTTCCTTTTAATGCCGTCTGTAATTGTACCACATTATCTTCCCGTCAGTGCTGTTTGCCGCAACTAAAATAAACAAGAAACCTCTGAGTGAGGTAACGAAACTGGATTTTCCAGAATTTGGTTGACCTTCCATGCCGCCTTATCATATAAATTTAAACGTAAAACTGTAAATTGCGTTGAAACGAGGACCCCTAAAGCAGCCAGACACCCCTTTACGAGGTGGCAACGCCCCTGGCCCGTCAAACACCCGCCACTGCTTACTAACGGGGTACAATTCGACTAAACTCTTTTAAGTTTTTTGTTTCAATAAAGATGTTTACCTAAATATTTTGGTTTTACCCTTTGAATAACTCTAAAACAAAATTGTTTTTACATCATTAAGTTTACAATTTGTCTCCATAAGTGCAGTGTTAAAATATTCATGAATCCATACTTATCCAACAGCTATTTAGATTCTGGTCACTGTTCCTTGGAACCTCTTAATTAGTCACATAAAAGGCGAAGGGCAAGCAGCCGTGGCCCTGCCCTCCCTCCTCCATGTTGAGGGTCGAGTAAATATTTCTTCTATTTATACCCGTCGAGCCTCCCCAGTGCACCGTCCCGCCAGAATATGTGCACCGATAATGTTGCACCTCCTTCCCAGCAGCCTGTCCTTCGCCCGATGTAAACTCTTTAGCTTTTTTTTTGTGGATTTTATGAGTCCGATTCATAGCTTTTGACTGTGTTTTCTTTTCCCCCTGGCTCCCTTGCTGTTTTCTAAATTGGTAAGTGTGAGTCTAGTGCACAACTGGCTGCCGCTGCCTCGCCTGCCTGTCGCAGTAACCCTGGACATAACACAACACCTGTAATGCTCTCTGTGGCGGCTGTCATGTCCCGTTTGTCCGTGTAGCTCATGCACCTTCCCCCTCACCTCAACAACCTCACGTCACGTTACTTTGACCTATTTTTGTGTTCCATCTCATATCTCTTCTATCTTGGTGCCATGTGATGGTTTATCATTATTTATTTTTTCTTTCTTTTTTGATGTTGATGTTTGTCTAACTTGGGTTTCATGAGGCATTACTTTTAGCTATTAACTTTGGTGCACTTTATTGACACTTCCGAGCTTTGTTCGGTCTAGAGCACCAAGAGTGGACAACAGCGGTAGCGGGGCTGTCCATACGCTTCACACTTTTCGTTGGGTCTTGGTTGCACACTTCATGAATAAAAGCTTATGGTCAACCACTCCTTAAGTTTAATTCTGGTCGGACCTCTACACTAAGCGATCTTGATGGACCCCGCTGCTGGCACTGCCTTACAATATGAAGGAATATTCTAGCTTCATCCCTCCCGTTCATGGAGCAGCTGCTGGGATCTGACCCTTGACGAAGAAACATCAGCATATAATTCACTCCATTTCACATTTGACCGTTGCCTGCGTTAGAGGGCCAGATGTCAGCAGTTAGCGACGTGAGCAAAGGCTCCCTTGCCCCAGCTTTGACCCTTAGGGATCATGTTGTCCTGCCGTGGCCGATCTGTCTGTCTTTCTGTCTCCCCGCCACAGAGGCCTCACTGAAATAACTCTTCCTCTCTCACGCGGATCGCTGGTGTTCCGCCGCGGGCACCTGGTCCGGTGTTGGTATCAACACACATCCAGCCTCTCGCCAAATGACACACGCCAGCATACCCAGGAGTACCCCACATCTTATCGCGTGATACCAGCATACGTGACAGACCCCCCCCCCCCACATGACACCGGCATACCCAACCCTCCCATTTCCTCCCTACCTCTTGACAACGGCATACCGAACACTTTCTTTTCTTTTCACCACATAACACCAGCATCCTCGACAAGTGTCTTCCTTTTACCTCAGCCAATTATGAACTTGAAACCCCTTCCACCGTCACGTCACACCAGCATAGCCACCATCAACATAATCGTCGGCTCTCTCTCCTCCCTCTCACCACATAATACCAACAACCTCCTCCCCTTCTCCACACGACCCCAATATATCCAACATAATTTTTCTTCACCCCACTTGACTAACCTAACCATTAGCTGGCCTTCCCTCATCACTTTAGTTAGTGTCATCAACACTTCTCCCACTTCACTCAGCACATGACATCTTTGTTAGCAACACTACTCTCAACACAAGGCTCAAGCCTTACCATCCTCATGATGCTATTCATTCTTCTCCTCACATCACATGACGACAGAGTAAATGCTACCCTAGTTTTCCGGGCCACACAACGCTACATTTACCATCGTAACCCACTACATGACGCCTGCGTTACCAACACAGCCTCATTCTCCAACCGTATGACACTAGCGTTGCCAACTCAGCCCCATAGTCCCTCCAAGAGCCGCTGCATTACCAGTAGAGCCCAGTCCCCAACACACGACGATAACGTTACCAAATTAGCCCCATCCCCATCACATGACGCTAGCATTACTAACTTAATCCCACCGTGAGACGACCCATCGTTCCATTACATGACAGGAGTGTTATCAACAAAACCATCCCTACCACATTTCCCGTTACACCAGAGCGCCATCCTCCCACAACATGACGCTGCAGTTACTTGCACACTTCATCCCACGATGTATATAGCTTGCGTTACCAACTTAACCTCATCCTTCACCATATGACGTTAGCGTTAGCAAGAAAGTCCCATTTCCACCACAAGTTAGCGTCACCAAATCAGCTTCATCGTCCGGCCATATTACGTTAGCGTTACCAACACAGCTTCACCTCCCACCACGTGACGCTAGCGTTACTAACACAGCCTTATCCACTACAGGACAGTAACAGGGTCGCTCAGAGCTATCGTGCTGGTGACCCTGGCTGGCCGCCTCCTGTCATACTTTCGGAAACACTTATATCACCAGCACGGGTCAGGCTCCTCCCCATTGCCCACTTTCTTGTACAACATTTGCCTCGCCAGATCCAGTCACGCAAGGCCGGATGATCGGAAAGAAATGCACTCTGGGCTTTTTTTTTTTTTTTCCTTTTCTTTTTCTAGAATTCAAATTGTGGCTGGAAGCCTGAAGCATGCCTGCCAACTTTTTCTGTTCCTCAGACATGAGTGTAGCCAAATGGCTCCGCATATGGACTTTGTTATGAAGGCGCGTGTTGTATGTATGATCATTTGAACTGCGTTAAAGGTCTTCCCGGTCAATATGTGTTGAGTAAGCAAGAGGGTTCAGCCTACAGGAACCCAGTCGTGGTTATCTAAGACCATGACAAACACAGTGAGGAACGTGTCTTCATCAGAGTTAATATGAAAGCCGTTAGTTCAAGAAAGTGTTTAGCATCGCATCTCAATTCTCGGTAATTAGTCTAGTTTAAACACCAACCAAGATATAGCACGAGACTAACCTGTGGAACTTATTGCTTCTGGTTATCAGTGGAATAGTTGTGTGCTGAGAACAGAATAAGATCGGCAGAGCGTGATCAGTTTCAGTTTCATTACTTTATTCCTTCTTAAACATTGTATTTCATTCAACGATGATAATCAAATCGATTTAGCAGTGACTATGAAGATCAGGGAAAAAGCGTAATTGATTAACGTAAAAGTAGATCAAACACTTCTAGAATTAACGGAACCTACGAGACCTTTATCGGCCAACCCCCTAGCGGCAGGGAGTTACATCTATCTTTAATGTTATCATCTAAATATATCAACGTTATGTCGCCCGTGTTGCCTCCCGTCACATGGTGAACGTCGTTGCCAGGTGTTCCTTCCGCTGGCATGACGCTGAACATTCTGAACACGTTTGCCACAAGTCAAACCATTCAGCAAACTTTGTTACCATAAGACAGGAGGCAAAATAGGCAACATTACTTTAACATATGTTTATTATGATGCATGATAAAGGTAGATCTGGACAGTATGGGGAAGGCCGGTGATGTTTTAATAAGGTCCGATGATTTCTTGAAGTTTTCGCCTAATTTTACGTAAAGTTACCCCGTACTTCCCTTGATCATACTTATCCATATTATCGGCTTATTACTTACGGTTGATTAAAACGATTTTTTAAATCACGTTGCGTCATTCTCATTCTAATCTCAACACCCTACACTCATACTAGTGAGCAAAAAGAAAAAATAATATTTCATGTTAGTTTCCCGCTGTAGCTAAACTGGTGGTTGACCCAATCTTAATCATCAGAATAAGTTTGGATTTGGTGAAAAAGTTTAAGATAAAGTTACCAGTACATCATGGCAGGGCTAGGATATAAATACCAGTACACCAGTACAACTTGATGGAGTACTTCGTGGCGGAGTTGGCAGTACGTCATGGTGGGGTCGCAGTACATCATGGTGGGTTTGGCAGTACATCATGGTGGGGTTGGCAGTACATCATGGTGGAGTTGGCAGTACATC
Source organism: Panulirus argus (assembly GCA_038088735.1). Classification (NCBI taxonomy): domain Eukaryota; kingdom Metazoa; phylum Arthropoda; class Malacostraca; order Decapoda; family Palinuridae; genus Panulirus; species Panulirus argus. The sequence continues at coordinate 29,425 of JAYMFT010000040.1, read as the reverse complement.
ATATTGGGGTTGGCAGTACATCATGATGGGGTTGGCAGTACATCATGGTGGGGTTTCCAGTACATCATGGTGGGGTTAGCAGGACATCATGATGGAGTTGGCAGTACATCATGGTGGGGTTGGCAGTACATCATGGTGGGGTTGGCAGTACATCATGGTGGGTGTTGGCAATACATTATGGTGAGGTTGGCAGTACTTAATGATGGGGTTGGCAGTACATCATGTTGGGGTTAGCAGTACATCATGGTGGGGTTGGCAGTACATCATGGTGAAGTTGGCGCGCAGACGATGGGGATCTTCCTCACTCATTGAGACAGATGGCAACATCTGCTTCACACTCATTCTTAACTAACTCGGTTATTCTGTGTACAGAGTGTATAAAGTGTACAGAATGCATTTCTTTCTTAAACAGAACAAGAATAAGGATCTTTTTTTCTTGCATGGCATACTCAAGCATGGCGCATACACGCACGAACAAGTACGCACGTGGGTGTCCCACATACGTACAGGAAGCACGTAAGTGTAACACACTCGTACGGTACGGACGTGTGTGTGATACACGCACAGGACGCGCGTGAGTGTGACACACACGTACGGTACGGACGTGAGTGTGAATAACACGCGCAGGACGCGAGTGTGACACACACGTGTGGTATGGACATGAGTGTGACACAAGCATGTGGGTGTGACACGCATGGCTCATACCCACAACTACCGGTGTGAAGAAGAGGGTAGGTCGCCTGCTGGTAATGCTTCAGGAATTCTTTTATGTTATACCTTTGTTTTATTGTACATGTTTTAGTTAGGATTCTGTACTCTCCCCAACAAAAATCATTCATTTGTTTTTGAACAGAAAATAAACTTACAGAATACTATGAATGAAGAATATACTTGTATTTGTTAACATCCAAATATCATTATAATGATACAATACTTCTTAACGTAATTAGCAAAGAAGGCTTGATTAGTCTGAAACATGAGCAGTTCTCGCTAGTGACAGAAATCAGTTCTGAGATGCAGTTCGATGTCAGTCATCGTAAGATCCCTGAGCAAACACTTCTCCCCTATGTTATGTTTGGTCGCCACTCACATGTGTGTGTAACGCTATTTCTGCCCTTCAGGTTGCTGGTACCTTACAACAAATCCAACAGAGCCAGCAGACCCTTAACACAGCAGCGCAGCAGCAGGCGCCCAACCCGGCTCTAGTCAATAAGCAGTACAACAGCCCGCTACCGCTCTACTCGCAGGAGAACGTGCAGGAGGCGATGAGGATGCAGGCGTCTCCCTCCCACACTCCGACAATCAACCCGTGAGTATCCCAGCCTCACAGGCTCCCCGCAGGTGCCTCTAGTCAATAGAAATGTTTTATTGTAGGAAATGATATTTAGATGTAATACTTAATGCCTAATGTCCAAGCAGCCTTCGTATTTTGTGTATTACTTTACTTCTGACGATGATCTCAGCCGTAGGGGTAGAGCAGGGTAGGGTGGGAGAGACAGATGTCGACGGGGGTGTGGGTTCTCTTGTCTGTCTGACAGACGTAAATACAAGTCTTAATATTCAAAATAATTGTGTAGAATTACCCATTCCTAACATGAATTGCTAGCATGATATCATATTCCCGAACAGGTATCACCAAATGCTTTACCTGAATACATTGTGAGGAGCACCCAACAGAGTCAGACTTGCGTTGTACCCTGGTATTACGATAATACAATCTCTTCTGGCGACATATTCTCATTTCATGTTCTCACGGGAATTCATCGAGACAAGATTTCTGCAACACGTAGCTTTTCATACTTTGGTCTCAAGTTGGAAAATTTTCCTAAGGAATATTAGTCTTTAAGAGGACTGTAATACCCAGCAGTATAGCACAAGCGTTGTAAAGTTGCTTCAGGTACTTACCAGACCACACTGAATTTCGATGATGCCAGTACATAAGATACGGGTGTATAAGGTGGCTGGGGAGAATCATTGCTTTCAGTGATCATTTTCAGGTCTTGCTCGCCTCTACAATTGCTTATGTTTACACACATGACCTCATCTTTATGACTTGTCCTAACAAAGAAATGTTGTGATATCGGAAACAAACTGCAATCCCTGACTCGTGATATCGATCGCCAGGAGTTGTGGGTCTTGTTCTAAACGATTCAAGTAATGCTACTCCTGGCCAGGCTGGGGTCCCACCAGCCTTAAGGTGTCTGTATATCTCTGAACGTTGCTAATGTTTAGGTTTTGGGAATCTTAGACACAAAAGCTTACTCATATGGTTTGAGCTGGAGTCATCGATGATATTTTGCATCGCTCAAGCTTTATCGAAGTGTCGTGCTGACAGTGGGGTAGATTAAAGCCGAACTAGATCATATTCCCGTGGGTTCTGGGTCACTGGGTCTGCAACTAAATTAAGTCTTTTCCATCTGCTGTGTCAGGGGTTGACGACTTCAGAAGAGGACGATAAAGAAAATCGATATCAGAAGTTTCTTAAAATTCTTTTTTTTTCCTCGATCTATACATTTTTTTCTTTCTTTTTACGTATGATTGCCATTCCCAAATTTCGATTCAACTGACATACTTAGATTCAGAAGAGGTTTCTTATAGGATCAAGTTCGAAACATTATTCAAAAACCAAACCAGAGAGACAAAAGCTGGGACGTGTGGCCCTCCCCGCTGGTGTTGTGACAGTCGAGGGTGCTGGAAGAGCAAGAGGCAGGAGGCACGCCACTCTTCCTACTAAGTGCTACTTGAGCCTCACCAACCTACCTCGCTCGCTCTCCTATACATGGGCTTGAACTGCAGTTTTAAGATTCTGTTTGATGCTTTCTGTAATAACTTCCTCCAATGTCTCATTTTATTATCATTCTCACCTGAAGCTAAACTTATCGCTTAATGCTCTGAGTGTACTGGGCAACAGCTTTGTTAACATTGTCTTAGAATAAGTAGTGAGAGTACCAGCTGAGCTAATCTTGGCCTCGCTGCCCTCTGAACTTCTCAGGGCTGCTTCCTCTGCCGCTGCTGATGCTGCCATGGCCATTAGAAAAGTGAGGCAAGTGTACTATATGTTCCTGTGCACTGAATGATTAGAAATGATTAGAGTAGTAGGTATAGCATACAAAAACTAACCGTGGGATATCTTTTTTTCCCGTAAATTCCAGAAAAATCAAATGCTTGTTTTTCTTCCTTTTTCGTAAAGATGTCTCGGCGTAGGCACTTTGCACAGTGACGTATACCACAAGAAAGATGTTGAGCTTTCCAAAGCACACTGTAATGTGGCCATCAACAAGGACTCTTTGTGTTTTGTATATCAGGTTAATATTTCTAGACAATAGGTGTCAGGAGTATAGCAGTATGTCATGCGAGGAATATCTCATGAGAAACTTCAAAACAACAAAGGGCAGCTGTCATGGCCAGCAGCAAGAGGACGAAAACGCCTCTCACTGGGTCCTGTTCCTTTATTCACTGGAAAGCTCAACATATTTTGTTGTGGTCGTGAGAATGTTGAGGTCGCTCTCCTGCTTGCTGACTGCTGTGTCCAGCTTTGTAGTTCGTCTAATAATCCTGCTGTTATCACCTTCACTAAACATATTTGTTTCTTAATATGTGTTCATCCTAAAACTTGCTTACCTGCCCATTTTACATTTTTGGAAGTAAACCAAACAATTCACGACGGCTCTGACAGCGAACTTCATCAACTCGTGATTTGCAATAGCGCCATCAAGATGAATTTTGTCTCATTATCTCTTAAATTTTTGAGCTACGAAGGAATCTTCTTGAAAATACGATAAGGTCCTGCCATAGATATCTCTTTATCTCTCCTTACTTTATAATGAGCTGGTTATCTTCATAATGTGAATTTCCCATTAATATGTTTTCTTTGACCCGTCGCTGACAGGATATGTTTCTTTTTTTTTTTTTTGTCAAGTTTCCCATCCCTAGTTGTACCCTTGGTGTCATCTTCAAGTCTTAAATACTGCAACAACTGTTTTGTTGTCCTAACTAAGGAGGTATAGATCTTGAGATTCCACATTTCCCTGGCGAAGTATGTCTACTTTCACGACACAAGGTGCTTGTTCACACTGGCTGCTTCCTCTTGTATTGTGTTAAATTTCGTGTTTTATATCCCATCTCTGCACTCCCTCCCTGAGAAGGGCTGGCTGTCCTCTCCAGTTGTTCACTCCCTCCCCTTTCCTAACTGTGCATCCCTCCCACAGTCCATGAAAAGGGCCATCTGCTCTCTCTTCCTATGCACTTCCTCCCATCGTCCCTGAGAAGGGTCAACCCTCGTTTAATCATCAAAAGTGATTCGTGTGATTGTCCATTCCCTTTCTGCTTGGCTGGGTGCTGTGAAGTGCTCTCTAGCGGGTGGCTCGGCAACCGCTGATGGAGATTCATCCTTCAGGTTTGGTGCTAATAATGCTAAACTCTTTTTTATTGCCTCCAGGAGCATGCTGGGTGGGTGTTCTTAGCCAGGCATGGTTATGAATATATTTAAGATATTTTTCTTACAGGATATTCAGTAATGTTTTCGCTTTGTACTTAGATGGTGAGCAGGAGTCACTAGTGATTGCAGAAATAGACATTTTAATCAGAGAAATTCATCATGTTGTTTACTCTTGTCTGTCGACGCCTCTCCCATCAAGATCATATGATACACAATACCTCAGTCCACTCTACAGGCTCCACACTATTCCCTTACACCTAAAAGATTTAATCCCCATCTCACTTTCAACCAAATGTTGCAGATAGAACTAGTAAGTTATTCCCCCTGGAGGACCTGCAGCCTGTACCCTCAACCATGAGCCGTCTATGGGCCATCAGTGTCCTGGCAGCAAAGCAGTGGACCCTGTCTACGAGCTTCTGAGTACAATAAAGGTCGCAGTGGTCCAGGATTCGCGTCGTTCCAGTAGTTTTTTTTTTTTCTTTCTGCTGCTCTGATCGACTTGTGTCTGAAGGGAAATAACGTCTACTGTAAACTTGCTATCACATATTGAAACTTTATTTGATTTCCTATAGCTGATCTACCGGACATTTCACAATGAAATGGATTATTAATGAAGATCGATTGAGTAGAATTATTAAATTCTGGGTTTCTTTTTTGATAATCAGTCTGTTACTCTAGTTACTAATGAGACTCCCGGTAAGTGTGAAAAGTGTAAACATAAGACTAGGTAAAGTTTTGTATTATAGGATCGGAAATACTTCGCTTGGCAGGTCATTTCTTAAATATTTTTGTGGAATCTTTATCACTCTTGGCACTTTTACACGAAAACTTCATTAGGTCATACACAGTAGTGTAGTTCTCATTCTATCAGTATTTCCTTCCTAGTATTTAATTTCAACTTATGCTTCCATTTGCAGTGTATTCCGATTGATAATCAGAATTCAGTTCAGTCTCGTTAGTTTTCGTAAACGGATCACCATCTTGGTGGTTATATACGTAATAAAGTACCATAAAATGTGTCTACCGGAAGCCGTCATCAAGCAGGTGATTGTAGGGTTCAACAATGAACATACATGTAGCGGTCCAATAACAGGGGTCAGTGAGCATTTAGGACCGCATAGTTTGATTCTTATCAATATTTGGAAAATGCAATCGAAAAATATGAATAAGAGACTAGATCAGCAAAGATTCACATCACACTAGCGCATTGGAAGTGGCACTGACTCATGGGAATCTTAAGGTGATTTTAAATTGATTTCATATACGAGTTTTGACCCGCTGCACCCGCTCTGTACGTGTACCCTCCCGCCTTCACCATCTTTTCTCATTGTTTCAGGTTAAAGTTTTTGCAGGTAATCTATTAAAGCAGTAGATGAAAGCGGCGTTCAATATACTTTTTTCTATATTTTTGTCAGCAAATAACATTTGGTAATTTCCTTTAGCGTCTGGGTTTGCTTATCACTAACGGCCCTCAATGATTTGCAAGACTTGCCAAGTGAAGGCCAGACTCACACTGATGGTATCTTGTCTTGCTAATGTAATGGCTAATTTTTGAATACTTTTCTGAAAGATGTCACTCTAGAAAAATTTTGAACTCCAGAAAGAGCGTGCTGGGGCCACTTTCCCAAACGTAGGGACTTCCGAAAGCAACCAAGTATCTCCAAGTGAGGACCCAATACAAGCTCGTTGCGATTATAGCTTTACAGAAGAAAAAAACACATATCAATGAGATAGATGCATTAGGAGAACCTCAAGCTCTTCACTATCATTGCATGAGTGAGTGTAGACGCACGTAAATAGCTTCGTATCTAGAAACTATTTTTTTCTGCTTGATACTGGCAAAAAATTTTTTTCAGATATCATTACCATCCTCGTTTGTTTCACTATTTTGTGATTATTTTCTTCCTCTAGAATCATTGCTATCTCAGAAATATATCACAAGCACTTTGTAGATATTCCCTATAAGTTTACGTTTGGAACATTTTAAAGAAAGGTCTTCGTTAGTATCTTTGTACTGTATGGCATATGTAACATAAGAGTAAGACTGTAGCCACAAAGAACAGCCTCCGTAACTTCAAAATAAATTGTTTCTACACCAACTTCGAAAGTACAAAATTTCGTTGTTTATATTCCGAGTATTAGTTGCTGGATGTTATGATATTCCTTGTTTGTTTATTTTGTGGAATCAGATTTTTTCCTTTGTTTTTGTTTTCTTTAATTAGAATTTCAGTGTTTTGTATTACTTTAAAATCAGATCTTATGTACAAGATAAGCGTGTCGCTTTCTTAGTATCCTTGTGGAGATTACTTTAAGTATTTCAAGAAAAGTCACAACAATATTGGTCTTGTGCTATCAACATTTTATTTTCTTTAAATATAAAATGTCTCACAGAATATTTCTGGTCAGCCTATACCAATTTAGTATGTGCCCTTTCCAAACTGGTCGGTGTTTACCCTGTTACGTGATATATAGTATCAACGCGTTGTACGATCTGAGAGGAACCAAGTGATATTACGATACAGTTATTTACAACTGAGAGTTCGGGTTAAAAAATTCTAGTATTTCATTAAAACCGAACTGATGAAGGCAGTGTTTCCTGGGTTAGATCTCCATAGTTCTTATGTACCAATAATTTTTTTTTCACAGGAAAGCAATCAACAGAGTATTTAAATCTAGATTTTGGATAGGAACTTGAAAGAAATGCGTATGTAAAATTTTGGATATGACTGATGACTATAGATTCCTGAAAGTCAAGGTTTACTATAAGAATTACTCGAGATTTTGTTTGCGTACCTACTGGTAAAGTAAGATTTAGCTTCTCATTTCCTTACATATATCGAGTCTTTCATTAACGATGTATGTTAAGATTCCACAAATGATCGACAACGTTTGTAGTTGGATAAGGTGGTGGAAGCTTCTCCTGGCGCTGTGTCGGGCTGGTCGCAGAGTGATGGGGAAGCGGGGCCCTCATAAACCCCTTCATCTAACTCTTAGTTAAACAAGTTTTACGAATATTTTCCATAAAATGCCGTTTGTATCTCTAATACATATAATCATTTAGAGGGTTAGGGAAACAACAAACAAAAATGCTAGTGACTTTTTTTATTGCGAGTTACCTGGGAAGGTTGAAGATAGTTCTTTTTTGTGTGTGTTTAGCACGTGTTTACTTTGTTTGACCCTAGTTGGTCTTGTTTCTGTATCCTGGAGAAGCAGTTGATTTTCATAAAGCAAAGTCAGCCGTTTGATGAAGGAAATATGTAGTGATGCATTTACTTAGGATATGCCAGTAAATCAATGCAGAGTTCTTTGCAAGTCATATTGGTAAACAAATGAGTTTCGGTATACAGTTGAGTGTTCAGGTCAGTCCAAACCTGACCTGAAATTCCCCGTGTCTACCGTAGCTCGTGGATTGGTAGGCCAACGCTAACAGCTTGTCACAACTTAGTCTATGGACAATACTGACGGCTCTTCGTGACTAATTTCCCGACAACATCATGGGTTTGCCAGATAGGGCTTGATCTGATACGGTGAAAAAACAACACCCCTTTTCAAGTTTTTTCCCAGTCTTATTTCTCTATTTCTGATTTGAGGCTTCTATTTAAAAATGTGTCTTCACGTATTAATGAACTAGTTTGGGTATACAATTAAAAGTTGCTTGAATATAGGCTGTCTTGATGGTATATATCTTTAACATGTATATTACAGTCCGTTTGATAAGTTTCTATATATAATGTATCCTCTGCCAAACCGGCGGTAGAATGGTGAAGGGGGTTAAGGTATGGTTCAGTAGGGCATGTCACTACTTGACCGAGTGCTTCTAGTACCCTACATGCTACAGTGATCGTCTCCGTGCATAGATAATCTTAGCTATAACCTTCCGAACTATAGGAATGTTTTACCTGTTCAATGTATAGGACTCACACTGTTCTTATGACTGTTAGGACATACTGTGTATGTATATGACCAACAAAGCTAGAGTCTGTGTCATAATTATCAAAGAGGAATGCATTTTGATTTTGTGGTGAGGTCATCGTGTATTTGTGTCAAGGACCTGGGCCTAGAGACTCATCTTCCTAGTCATCTCAACAGGAAATATGAGTCTTGATGAGCGTCTTTAACCTAATACTCGGTATCCTTGCCACACGAGTAGATTTTTAGCACTTCCCGCTTGCAGCTGTAGCTCAACTCACTAATCTTCTGTCACTCTCTATTTCCTCCTGGGTGGCTGACGGATGTAACACCGTCAACCGCAACAACTTGTGTCCACCTCGGCCGCCCTCGCCACCACTGCGCCACGCTCGTCATGGTCCACATCCACGTCTTACACTTAACCCGTGTGTTCCCTGCTCTCACTTGGTTGCTCTTACTTACGCATTACACCCTCATGCTCGCTTGATGTGTTGTCTGACGCGTGTCTATATGTTGTTCATGTCGCGTGGCCTGCATGTCTGGCTATGGCTCGGTTGCCTTGCAATCATTTCCTCTTTTTTCTATATTTTGGATATTCTCGACGTTTTCTTGTGCTACCACGCGGTTCTTTCTGCCTTATGTTGCACACTACTCCTACTCCTCTGCCTGCTCTCAACACTGTGTTGCTGGTCCATGGATGCTCACCACTACCTGTGCGATACACCGTTCATATGTATCATATCTCGCGACCTCCACGTTGGAACGGTCTCATTCATCTCCCTGATTTTACAATTAACGTGAATCGCACACATGATGCCTCTGCACTTTTCTTGGCTTCCATGGCTGCCTGACCTGCCCTGCCTGCCTTCCCTGCTGTGCCTGGCGTTGGGTGTGCAGTAAGAATAAGCCTCAGAAGCACATGGGACTCCGCGGGATGCCCCTGACGTATGACCCGGAGCAGAGCGCCACCTGGCAGATCATCCACGAAGAAGAGAACTGCCAGCTCATCACTGAGCATGGCCCCACTGAATCTAAAGTTTACTCTATTTAATGTGCCTTCTCATCCCGCACCACACCCACCCTCCTGGACCCACTAAATGCATGCTAATATATACATATCTATAAAGCTAGTTACACTGCATTAAGTAACCAATATCACTACCCCGAGGATGGCGCAGCTGCGCACGCGCCGATCCCCATTTACACTAATTGTCACTGATTTTAATACACCCTTAAAGATAATGGCTACAGCAATGATTGTAAGATGATCCCTGAATCTCATACACTAAGTTCATAACCAAAATCATTAAAGAATATTTGTCTTTAAGCATAATGTCACAAGTTTACTGTACTGTCCTGACTGATTGGTGAGCATTTCGCTGCATGCTAACCTGTGCATAATTCCCGCCTTTTCTCTCCCCGGCTAGCTCCCCCACCCCCGCAAACAAGCCCGTGCAGGTGATCCTCACCCCTTCCAAAGAGTATAACCCCCAGTCAAGTGCCACGTGGCGCGCGCTCCAGGAGACTGACGCACCCATCGACCCAGAGAAAGTTGCAAACTACACAGCCTTAAAGGAACACGATCCTATTTACTCTGAAGTATACACGGCGCCCGTGGCCCTTAAACCAGGCCAGCGACCGGCGCCCAGAACCAACGCACTACCGGGGCCGCGCTCACCAGTCTCTGAGCTCCTCCCATCACCCACCAGACCCACCGCTGAGGCAGCGACGGACAGTGCGACGCCGAGTTTCCTCAGTCCAACCAAGACCGGCCCATCAGCCGTCCTCGCTGCTACCTTAGCTGAGAGCAAACCAGTGGACCAGCGGCCGACCACCGATCGCTTCAAGATCCCGTTATATGAGGTGAGTAGCTAGCTTTCTTACCTCATGATATGAGGTGAGACGCTTCCTTGCCTCATGATATGAGGTGAGACGCTTCCTTTACCTTATGATAGTAATAACAACAGTAATGGTGACAACATCGGTGATAACAGTATGAACAGAAATAATCATAATCATATCAATAATGATAATAATATTAATGATGATAATAACAACAGTAGTGATTGTGTTAATAATAACATTGATGATAATACTGACATTTTCCTTTCAGTATCACAGCAATATATAGTCAGTAGACAAGTACATACAGTACGTATAAACATGTAGCATCTTGTGTGAGAGACTATGTTGCTGCCTCACCAGCCGCTGTCGGTCACACAAACAGTTGTACCTGACTAAGGAAGCCACAACTTGTCCTCTCACTCTGTATGTTGGAGATCTGGAGGGTCTAGATTTGTCTCGCGATATAACTATATTAATTTAAATTACTTTCTTACGAAAGCATCAAGGTATTTGATAGTTTACTCAAAGAATGCCAGCAAGCAATTGGCATGTCTGAGAACTTTCAAAAACGCTTAAAACTAAAAATGTTCTTAAATACTACACGGATATGACCACAGTTATGATTGCTTAGAAAAGGTTTTAGTTTCACCTACAAAAACATATCCTTATCAAGCTTTTACCTGCTGCATTTAGCTTTCTAAAGTACTTGTTTATATCATCTTCATGTCTTCCACCACGAAAAATTCAGTGGGCCGGGAAAATTAACTCTCCCATAGATAATACAAAACAGTCGTCCGGCTCAGCATGACACATATTTAATTATAGTTTTCTCTAATTGATGATACCATGATTATCTGGAACCCCCTGACACCTGTTGATGAGGCGTTGGAGGGTATCTACACAGGGTGTGAACAGCAGGACATCGTGTGTTTGCTGTTCACTGTCCAAACAAGAAATCACTATCCAACGTTACATGATCCTCTGGACAAGTGTTTACGTGCGTAAATGTACTTCATATCACATCGTGGGAGAAAGTTACTACATTTGTTCCCTTCCACCTAGATAATCTTCCATCTGTCGAAGAGTCTTCCCCTTATTCCTGACGAAAACTCCAGAAATCTTTACCGATCTCCTATATGGTGCCGCATCAAGACCCTCTGGCAATAGAGATACAGACAGCCCATCCTGCCTTACCTTTTGTCTAAAACAGAGCTCACTGTCGCGCAGAAATCCAAAACGTTAGTTACACATGAACACTTTTCCCTGAAACCATGTCGTCTCTCACTTGGGTAGTTTTTCCTCTGCAAGAAGTTTTCCATTCCCTTTCTGACTATCTTTTCCGCACTAGTCAGCGCCTTCCCTCGATTTCCTTTCTTAGGGAGATATGACGTATGACCTCTTTCAGTCCCTTGACAGTTTGCCTATTTCTATTGCAAATTTGAAGAAAAATTAATTCAAGTGGTTTGTTATATGTATGTGTGCACATGTTCAGAGCAAATGGAGAAATTTCATCGTTATCATAAGGTTTAACGGGTTAACACCCTTTAGTATTCTGTTTATGTGTGCCCTTTAGATATTTCAGTTCTTTTCAAGACCTCCCCATTCCATCTCAGTGGTGTTAGGGCTATAGTGTCTTCCACTGCGGAAACGCTTTTGAACTTATCAAGTTTTTCAAATATTCTGAGATTATCATCCATAATTCTCCTTCTGAATCTCTTAGCCTGAATAGTTGGTGTGTGTGTGTATTTTCATTTTTGTACTGCACATGACAGGAATTTTACACTCGTGTGGCCCCATCTCTTGACCATTTTCTAGTATCATACAACTTTTTAAAGCTTTGTATGCTGTCCATAATTACATCATTCATATTCAGTTCATTCCATTCATCTACTATTCATATATTGTAAAAGCACTTCTTTACATCTTTTCTAACAAGCACCTTCTTTAATTTCATGTTAGGGACTCTGGTTGTTCTGTCCCTACATCTTTCACTTTCATATAGACAGGCATTATTTTTGCTCTTTTTCACTCACTTGGCACTTTGTCTCCCTCTAGTTACATCTTGAGCAGTATCATTAGTGGTTTATCAAGGGCATCTGCATACATCTTTGGCACATATTGTGAAATTCCAGCAGGACATTAACCTTGTATGGGTTCATGTAAATTTTTAGATATTTTCTATCTTTCTGAAACCTTCTCCTTATTCCATCTCATTGGTGTTAGGGCTATATTGCCTTTCATTATGAATACGCTTTTGAACTTGTAATTTAGTTGTTGATTGGCTTGTTAGAATTTTCAGTGTGTGCATGGATCATGATGAGTTCCTGGGGACTGGAGGAATGCATGAATCGTGCCATTTTATAACGGCAAGGTGGATAAAGGTGGGTTTTCAAACTACAGAGGTATAAGTCTGTTGAGTGTACCTGGCAAATTGAATTGGAGGGTAGTGATTAAGAGGATGAAGGCTTGTACAGAGCATCAGATTGGGGAGGAACAGTATGGTTTCAGAAGTGGTAGAGGATGTGTAGATCAGGTGTTTGCAATGTAGAATGTGTGCGAGAAATACTTAGAGAAACAGATGGATTTGCATGTGGCATTTATGGACCAGGGGAAGGCATATGATTGGGTTGATAGAGATGTCTTGTGGAAGGTCTTACGAATATACGGTGTGGGAGGAAAGCTGCTAGAAGCACCGGGAAGTTTTCATCAAGGTTGTTAGGCATGCGTATAGGTAGGAAGAGAGAAGAATGAATGGTCCCAAGTGAAGATTGGTCTGCGGCAGGGGTATGTGATGTCACCATGGTTGTTTAATTCGTTTATGGATAGGGTGGTTAAGGAGGTAAATGCAAGAGTTTTGGAGAGAGGGGCGAGTATGAGTCTGTAGGGGATGAGAGGGCCAGGGGTAATGAGTCAGTTGTTGTTTGCTGATGATACAGCACTGGTTGCAGATTCAAGTGTGAAATTGCAGAAGTTGGTGACTGCGTGTGGAAAAGTGTGTGAAAGGAGGAAGTTGAAAGAAGAAGTGGATAAAAGCAAGGTTATTACATTTAGCAGATTTGAGAGACAGGTTAGTTGGGATGTAAGTTTAAATGGAGAAAAATTGGAGGAAGTAAAGTGTTTCAGGTACCTGGGAGTGAACATGGCAGCGAATGGAACCATGGAAATTGAAGTGAGTCATAGGGTAGATGAGGGGGCGAAGGTTCTGGAGGCGCTGAAGAATATGTGGAAAGAGAGATCGTTACGAGTGAGGACAAAAATGGGATTGTTTGAAGTTATAGTGGTCCCAACAATATGATATGGATGCGAGGCAAGAGGGTTTGTTGAAATGGTTTGGACATATGGAACGAATGAGTAAGGAAAGATTGGCAAAGAGGATATATATCAGAAGTGAAGGGAGACTAAATTGGAGAGGGAAGGATGGAGTGAAAAAGATGTTTGAGCGGTTGAAGCTTGAACATGCGGGAGGTGAAAGGTATGCACGGGATAGAGTAAATTGGAACAATGTGGTATACAGGGGTCAATGGACTGAACCAAGATATGTGAAGGGTCCTGGGTAAACCATGGAAAGGTATGTGGGGCCTGATTGTGGATGGGGATCTGTGGTTTCGGTGCATTACACACCACAGCTAGAGATTGGATGTGAGCACATACGGTCTTTCTTCGTCTTTTCATTACGCTACCTTGCTAACACGGGAAATTTCGATCAAGTATGAAAGAAAA
>JAYMFT010000040.1:0-12240 GCA_038088735.1 Panulirus argus | reverse complement strand
TCTCTCTCTCTCTCTCTCTCTCTCTCTCTCTCTCTCTCTCACACACACACACACACACACACACACACACACACAAATAAACTTAGCCTTATCCACAAATCTATTTCGGTATAACTTGAGTCTAGCAAGTCTTTTATGCATATCAGGAACAGCAGCATTCCCAGGACAAAACCCTGCGGGACACCACCTCTGCTTACTTTTTCATAGTTTGAAAACACTGTTGACGCAAGTCTCTTGTTCTCATCCATTTAGTTGATTTTTTATTCAACTTTTTTGTGTATATATGTGTGAGTGCACGTGTGTGTAAATGTACAGTTATATGTGATATGCAGTTTCCTCTGTTGCACTGCATGAGCTACGTTTTTTCTCTTTCTTGGTCTTTCAGAGCAGGGCACCAGTTAGAGTCATAATTTTCCTCCATCATTAGTAATTGCATGCTTCCCTCCATCCTTCATTTTGAACGTTATCGGAACAACATATTAGCAACTTGTATAACCTCTATGCACACGAGTGAACTAACAGTAGATAGGATCTTTACGCTCCTTCGACTTCGCCCTCGTGCTGACACGCATGGCCGTAAGGAGACCTGCGGTCTTTGAGCCTTTGTTTAACGAGGCTTCAGATCACTGGTTGTGGAACAGCCAATTATTATTACTTTTTTCTATGTTTCGTTTAGTATACTCTTTGGCACGTGACCCTTCTCCTCTCTGCTAGTGCTCGCATTTTCTCCGTATTGACGTGCTACTTAGCCTAAACCCATCCTTCCTCTCCCTTCGTGATCATCTCTCCATGCCCCCCCCCCCTCACTGGATGACAGCCTTACCTATTCCAACCCCCTGTGACCTCACTCCTCCCCATTTACCCTCAACCCACCCACCAGCAGAAGAGCGACCCATTCATTTCCCTCTGGGTGTAAAATCCTCGCACCTTCAGCCCTGGTGAGAGCCAAACCCATCCCTCACCCCCGTCCCCACAGCAGGTAAGACAGACCTACCTCTTGGTAAGACAGCCTGGCACGGTCATGGGAGGGCCTCCGATGGGCGGTGCTCTGGGACTGACTCCGCCTCTTGCCCACACCCCCAGTGAACATCATCTTGACGGACGCCCTGGGGGAGATCACGCCCGCAACCCGCCGCCGCCGCTGCTGCTGCTGCTGTTGTTGTTACGTCCGCTGCCGCTGTTGATGAGGGCTTCTGTCCTAACCTCACGCTGAGCAACTGAGGCAGGCGTGTGGATTGTCCTTTTCAGAGATAAACTGACCTCCCTTCTGAGGCGTGTGTGAGTTCGTTCAGAAAGGTCTGAGTCGTAGATATAAGCAGTATTCGAGTATTTGGTCTGAGGTCTCTAATCTGTAAGACCAGATGTGTTTGACTACTCGGAAGTCAGGAATATTCGAGTCTAAAAGAACACCCCGGGAAGTTCCAGTTCTCGAAACGTGTTAAAGGTTTGATCTCGAGCACAGAAAAGGTTCTGAGATTCGAAGCTTTAATAACGCAAAAAGGGTTGCGTCGATCGAGCGAGGACTTTTGCTCGTGCAGAAAAACTGCGGATTTTTCCAAAATGACCGGGTTTTGTGAAGACCCAAGAGTTTGGGGTTCAGTCTCCAAGTTCAAAAAGCAGGAATGCACCTCTTTATCTAAACAACACAATATTCTGTACGTAATTAATGTTGCTCACACAAAAATATTCATTTACCAAACTTCAAATCTAATGAACTAGCAAAGGATCCGAAGTACGTTAAACCAACTGCAGAATATGTATACAAACATGCCCCGTTTTCACTGTAATCAGATCCTTGCTTCAGTTACGGGGGAAACACCAACAAGCAAGGACAAAAAAAAAATTGTGCAACTGAAAATTCAAATGAACAGCTGATTCTTCGAGCAAAACTTTTCATTTGATCGGAAATATTTTTTTTGGCACAATATACACCGAACATTATCCAGTGCACAGCGTAGACACTTCATATTTCTCAGTAAGGCATAACACACTTGGACAATATCAAGTCATGAGGATGGTCGAGGCCGTTCTGGTCATGTTCTTGCGGGCCTTGGGTGGGAGCGGTGGTGCGCGGGGCCATGGCTGGGTCAGGCAGTAGGTAGGGACCACCTGCTTCCTGGGTCACTCCGCCCGAGATAGGCCACTCCCCCCTGAGGATGTGTGCACTTTTCGCGTCGAGCGAGTGAGTGAGGGTGAGGGTGAGGAGGGTGAGGGAGGAGGAGGATGGAGGTGGCAGGCAGATTGTCCTGCCTGGACGCCCACCTCACGAGACTTTGGCCGGGACGTACTGACGGGCGGGCGGCTGTAGTGGACTCCACGCCCGCCCTCTCCGGTGGACGAGGGCGTGCGGCGCTGCCCACCGCATCACGCCCTCACTAGCGCCCCGCCCGCGGGTTCAACACCAGCAGACGCGAGCTGGAGGCAAGGCTGGGAGCGGACATGTGTGCCATGGGCACGGGCACGGAGGGGAACACGGGAGCCGGGCGCCATGCAACGGTGGCGCCAGCGCCCCCCTCTTTACTGGTGGGTCTTCCCTTGCACCCCGTAGGTCAGGTCACGGAGTCAAGTGGCCTCAGGTCGTGGACGAGGCGATGGGTGAGCAGGCCGAGTTGCGCCACTAGTATGTGGCGGGTTGGTCACTGTGGAGCGTGGCGACGGTGTGGCGGTGGCGCGGCGCCAGACAGCACTGACGGGCACCACATACCCGCCCTCGCTGCCACGTCGCACCTGACCACACCTGGCAACACTGTAGCGGGCACCACGCTGCCACCTTCACCATCCCCGGCCATCACTCCCGACACACACGCACACACACACCTGGCACCGCCGCACACCTGATCACAAAATGCTTCGGGCGAAAGACGACGTTTCTTCAATCCACCGTCGCAACTCGTCACTCAGGGTGTGGCCACCGGCGCCTACCACAGCGTCTGCGTCACCAGCACCAAGGACCCTCTCCCACGACGCTGGCCGACGCCGCCACCAACAAGCACAGCCTGTCCCCCATCCCGACATGGCGACCTGATTGCTGTTCGATTACATCATTTTTCGGGCTCCTGGGGGTAAGCGTATCACAGGGGGAGGAATCACTGCCGCGAGACCCCGAGGTTTGTTGACGTAGTGATTCAGGCGAAGGAAAAGTCGATGTGAGAGCCGTGGGTGGATGACTGATAACGGTGATAGATCTTCATGCTTGTTCAAAGTACCATCTCAAACGCAGGCAGATCCGCCCCGCCTTAGAACACACACAGACACACAAAATATCAGCAGCTGTTAATACACGTAAGAGCTCGTCACTTAACTGTCTTGCGTTTGTCATCTTCCATCTTTTATTTTTTTTTTCTCTCTCTCTCTTTTAAAGCAAAACTTATTTTCTTCATAATTAACTTGGTACCAACATTGGGGCAGGGAGAGCCTCTGAACCTCCCTCCCGATAGCTTTTTGAAGCTTGAGATAAGTTTCGGAGATCAGTTTCGGCCCTTAGTTTCGAAAGCCTTGACGTATAGGACGCGAGAACCGAACAGATTTACTTCTGAAGCTGCAGGAGCATTTATTTCGGGGAATGTTCAGCGTAGGATTACATGGACGCGCCTAGAACCAGGGTCAGAAGCCACATGTCCCATTTTTATATCGCTGTTGGAACCACATGCAGGCCAGGGTGGTGGATGTACGACGGCACACCACGAGCCACATGTTTCACTGTATATCGCTTGTAAACCCCTTTGCGGGTCAAGGTGGAGAATGTACGTGGGTGCGGCTCGAGCTAGATGCCTCGCTGTGTATGAGTTTTAGACTCTGCAAGTACTCGTACGCTGGCGAACTTCCTCCGAAGTTCATTTGAGTGTTTCTAGATACTCGCAAAAAGGAAACTGAGTTGGTCATGAGGATTTTTCCAAACCCTGAAGTCGGCAACGCGAGAGAAGAGGCTTTCGTAGACCATGTCACCAGTAGAATCCGAAAGATAGCGTGTGTCGGTGGGTATGCACTGTTGATCAGTCGTGGCGACGTGTTCAGCCATCATCATCAGCTGCATCACCCACACACAGGCTAAGCTCAACATGCCTTCCCACACGTGCCACAGGTGTATTTCACCTCCTTGCCTCCAAGATAAACATTGAGTGGGAGGTTCTGTGAACAGAATAAATGTTACAAAAAAAAAGGGGGGGGGGAGACGGATGCTTTGGTATAGCGGAAATGGTATTACTTAAAATTTTAGATTTCTCTCCCATCAGGGTCGGGGAGGAGTGAGTGAGCTGTCATCTCCCCATGTACAGGATACAGATGTGATTGGTTACACGGGAGATACTTTACTCCTACTGCATCATCGTTAATCATAAGATTTACTTATGCACATTAATAAAGTAGCACACTTATATATCTCATTGGGATGATGTATACCATAAATAGATAATGATTCACCGAATTATGAACCAATGTATGATAATACAATAGTGCACGATCAAAAATCAGAATGTATACGTTTACCACAATGCGTTACGAGGAATTTAATAAGCCAAAGTCAAGCTTGAAGCGAGCTACAAACAGACCCCAGGAGCACCCACCGTATGGGTCTTCACTCGTCTCCCGATATCATTCACAATATCATTAAAGTTACGTACGTGTGATATATTAAGAAATTAATTAGGTGTACACACGTCTGATATATAACTACGGTAAATAACTGGATTTTCTATCGTTAGGGGCCTCGCTGACGATATGCTTCCATAAAGTACTGTTTTAAGCTACCCTTGTAATCACTCTTCATCTGTTGACGAGCCATGATTATTATAATCACTCTCCATCCGTTGACGATTTGGATTTACTCGTCTTTAAACCTCACAAGCAACTCACATGCTACTAATACAAATATGTCAGACCCTAGCAGTTTTACGATAAAAGGAAAAACTCTAATGTATCTCCCCAATCTAAACACGTGTTTATTGCCTCTCTAGAATTCATAGCTTTTCCACTTTCCAAGCGCGAACTTCAGAAGCGTCCCCCTCTCAGCCACTCTTCACACATTCATTGATCAGTGTTTGACACAAATATTCCTTTTGATGTTCTTTGCGTCAGCGAAGTCAGACTTCATAATTCTATTGGCCGTCTGTAGAATCTGAAACACAGGTTCAATGTGTAGTAATGGAAGACAGGAATCACCCTTTCCATACTTAATGTCTTACATTGACTTTGTGATGAATTCACCGCTACAGTCCTCAATAGAATTGATCTAGAACACTGGGACATTTCCTGATAAGCAGAAAATAGCCGACACGGACAGCAGAACAGCCCCATCGCAATCGATGTGAACACCATCAATAATTTCAGAAGACTGCCAACCCAATGTTTGTGCAAAGACTATATGCTTAAATAGCCACCTCCTACCCTTGCCGCAACACTGTCAATTTTATGTGTATTTTCTCTCCCATGTTTTCAGCCTTTAGTTGCTGTAAATTCAACTAATTCACTATTGTTGTTGTTATTATAATTATTATTATTATCATTATTATTATTATTATTATTATTATTATTATTATTATTATATTCATCAACTACAGACTAATTGCATTGCTGGTACGTAACATAGTTTTTTGTAAGAGGTACCTCAAAGCGTCATGCAAAGATCTGAGGGTCTAGTAAGAAAGACTTACGACTCGCAGGCTTACATTATTCACTGATGTCATTTACGCCTCCTTAACGAGAATGGTATGTATAGCAGTGGTTCCCCTTGATCTCTTTAAAGCCTTCGACCCACTGACTCACAACATACCACTAGATAAATTCTGCCAGGGCCTGCCACTGAGGCGAGGCTGTCCATTAGACAGAGTCTTTATGGGCCATCCACTGAGGTTGTCCTTAAGACAGATTCCGTCAGGGCCTTCCCCTGAGACTGTCCATTAGACAGATTCTACTGGAGCTCTCCACGGAGGCATACCTCCACTAAAACATAATTTCGTCAGTAACAACCAGTGTACCCAAGTGAAAGATATAGGACTTGATACAGAAGGTGTGAAAAGAATTCTGCTGTTCTCACATATCTTCATTTTACCTCGTACGTGTATGTTGTGAGGCACATGGGTCAACCCTAAATTCCCTGTAGTTTGTTGTAAGGGGTCAGTAAAAAACATTAAAAAATTTTGGAAGAAATCCAGTCCTACGAAAGCTTCTTCTCTCTGCGATCCCTTAAGAACCCATTATGTCACGGGTGGTACAGCTTTCACCTGCGTCTATCAACAAGTTATTTTGTCTTCTTATGCGCCAACGAGTGGATCAGGGTCATAACACGAGGAACCTACGGACCAGTCTCTCAACTCTAGAAGTCGGTGTACCTAGTTTTCAAAAGATATTATGTACAATTATTCAACTCCATGGAGTACGTTGGTATCTCAGCTTAAAACCTCTTAACTTGTAAAATTATTTCTCGAAAACCTGACTCGCAAAGAACCGAACCAACAGTGTCTCTAGTATGATCTTTATTACGATAACTCTCTCCTCATTCCGGCGGTGATCAACAGTATTTACCGCGTCTGATCGTTGCTTGTGTACACTTCAAAGTTTGGATGCTGTTTGTTGTTGTATTATTCACCGAAATATATCCGAGAAAGTGTTAAAATCTCCATCTGAACATGCTGCTTATGATTTAAGACCTTTCAGTTTGCCTCTTTTATTTACTAAGGACAAGTCATAGGTCAAGCTCTGGATTGTAACCCGGGAGGTTATGACGTGCTCTGTGGCGTAACCTGGTTCAGTCTATTGATGTACCGAAGATAAGTACGATACCATCCTGGGGAGTAGAGGTCACACTTACATTAAGCAAATACTTGAGTGTCTGTACTGGAGGTCACACTTATGCTGACCAAGTAGTGTAGTCGCTATACTTGAGGTCACACTTTACAGTGGCCAGATACTATAGTGGCATTTGCTGTACACACGCATAATGGTCTCCCCTCACACTTACAGAAAGCCTCGTATCCCCTCACACTTACAGAGAGCCTTGTACACTTGAGATCAGTGTGTGTGTGTGTGTGTTTTGCTTGCGTTCAGATTTTTCGGAGACTATGACAGGTACGAACACACACTTGCTAATTCTCTTCCTCTGGCACATCATGACTTCCGCTTCCCCCTTCCACTTTTTACATGCACTTATTTTTCCATTCCGTTCCTTCCTCCTCCTCCTCCTCCTCCTCCTCCTCTTCCCTCTCTCCCCTCCCCTCTTCTCGCCTCTCTTCTCCTTTTTCACAAATTTGGATACCGTCCTGAGGTGTGCGTGGTACCTCTCGCACAGCATTGGTTCCCTGTCCTTTCGCACAACACATTGCGCTGTCTTCCTCCGCTTCATTTCGCACACAATAGCAACTTCTGTCGGACTATACCCACTCCATACCCTACCCTTCCTTTCGCACACCCTACCCACTACCCACATCCCCATATTCTCATCGGTGTTTACGATATTTCAAAAAGACTAAAGTATAACAAATCAAGTAATCAGAAAGGACATAAAGATGTTGCATTAGGAAATTTCTGAATTGTTGAAATTTCTTGTAGCATTACAGCGGTAACGAGTGACATTTAGGGGAGTAACAAAGTGAGGGAATGATTGACATGAGTGGGGGAGTTACAGGAGTGAAGAAATGTCAGGGGTGAAGGAGTTACAGACTTACAGTTTGGAGTGACCGTGTAAAGGGAGTGGAGTGACAGAGACGGTCTCGTTATCTGAGCGACCTGACTGAGCCAGGAGCAGAGACCATGGCAAGTGACCTGACGGAAATCATGTCCCTCACCACTAGTCTTTCCCGATAAAAATTCTAAGTAATCACCCGCTGGGGCAGGGTGGGTGGGGGAAAAGACCCCCAAATCTTCACGATCTGTAAGATTAGTCAGAGCCTAATTCCCGCCGGCCCTAATTTCCCTGAGTCACCCCCACCGGTTTATAAATATCCCATCATATTTAAGACGAGCAACACCCTCCACCAGCGGCGCGCGCCATCAGGGCCATGAAATTCGGAAACATAGATAAATATCGCCGTACGGTGGATGCCGTGCGCACTCCGTGGCTCACACACCGCACCTGTGCGCACGATCTCATACGTCACATACTCTGTTGACGTGCATTGACATTTTGATGATCGTAAAACTGTTTTGTCGAATCACCGCCCACATTATCTGATCTCAGCACAAGTTTTCTTTTATGGTTTCTTTTCGGCAGTTGTCGTTTTCGTGCATCAGTTCTGTTGGGTCACTTGCTAATGCTTTCTGATTAAGATATAATTGCATAGTGGGTGTGGCTAACTAAAGGTAATCTCGAGGTCTGTATGGAAAAAGCAAGTACTGTTATATCGTTTAAAAAACAAATGTCACATTTAATGTAATGATGAAGCCGTTCCGCGATGACGAAGAGAGAGGCCTGATAAGGGACACGGCGTGGGTGTTGATCAGGACTTGAGTTGAAGGAAATCCTGAATGACGCCATCCACAGACGGTATACAGAGGTGTCACTGGTGGAGCGCGAGGCTTTGTAGAAATTAGTTGTCACTGATGAAGCGTGCGGCAAGGTACAGGGTTGTTACTGTGAGTCATGAATGACGTTTGGTACAGGGTTGCCACTGCTGAAGCGTGAGGCTAGGTACTGCGTTGTCACTCGTGAAGCGTTAGGCTAGGTACAGGGCTGTCGTAGGTGTTGGTAAGCTTGTGAAACTAAGCTGAAATGTGTCTCTTTTAACACGTGGGGCTAGGAACGGGCTTAGGGTTAAGGTTGTTGTCGAGAGAAGCGAATGCATTTACCAGTTACACCTAACCAAGCTCAGCGTACCGCCAGTCTAAACCTACTCTGGCTGAACTAATCTTTACTAACGACCTGAATGTTCTGGCGTGCACAACTGGCCGCAGTGGAATAAGTTCTCACTTCACTATTTACTCAGACATGGAGTATCAGGTTATAATTACTTAGACAGCGACACTAATGAATATGGACTAACAGTAATGATCCAATGATGTGTTAGAGAGTGTCAAGAGCAGTATGCAGCATAATTTACACTAACCGATCCGGAAGCTTTTGGGAAAGGAAAACTTCCTTTAAGGGATAACTAAATCTTATACCTAAGTTTTTAGGGTAGTAAGCATATTTTGCATTAAAGGATTATTTGTTTTACATTTCCTCCCACCAGTCGTTCTCTGAGAGTTCTGGCATGTCGTACACGTTATCGTATGTGTAAAAGATACCCACACCCGACACCCACACGCCGCTTATCTTACACGGCTGTACATAACAGGTGGCTGTGCTATCAGCCCATGTCTCTTGACCTCGCTAGCTTAGTCCCTACTCGCTGACAGCCTTTTGTTAGTCCGGTAAGCTCGCTGTACATAAGTATCTTCCCGGTTAATCCCTTTAACAATGTGGGCTTTGTTAACTTAATTCCTTGTCACCCCAACGCAGACACTCGTGGTAAATGAAAGACTTTACGTCAGGCGACCTTCATAATGAAAACGATTTTGCAATACTGGGAAATTTCAACATACTGGTACCAAAGCTGAGAGAATCACTTTCCAGTAGCTCTGGGCATGTACTCTGCCTAAGCTTGTTTGATAGTGCATTACTACAGATTGTTGAGAAACTTACTCGTGAATGTTATAGATTTAGTTCTAGCATAATATAGATCACGAGTATAATGTTTTAGTAAGAGAGAAAAGTTTGTTACGAGTGATCATCCGACAAATCACTTCTGTAGTAGTTTTCAGTACCGCTTGTACGTAATATTGGCCAACACAACAGTCGTGAAAATTTAAATAAATACCACATTACAGACTTACAGATTCTCGTAATCGTTTTGGATATTATACCTACTGATTGGGCTTGGTTAGCATAGGTAGCTAAGCCATGCTCATAGATTGGGCTTGGTTAGCATAGGTAGCGTAGCCCGCTTTTACCAGACCAAGTTACTACGCTTTATCCACTCAGGGTGTAAACCTCACAGACGTCTTGTGCTCGTTACTTAGTCCTCCCTTACTCAGCATTTTTTCAACGCCACTTTCACCATGTTCAAACCAAGTGAAAGAAAGGGTGTCATCTACGGCCAGGTCTGAGGATATGGTATATACATACATACATACACTGGACTCTAACTTTCTTTCTTTAGAGTGAACACTAATCTATGTTTTTAGAGCTGCGAATTAGAATAGAACTTTTTATACTTTTCATTCTCTATCGGCGTCCACCAACCTTACATTAGTCATAAGTACTGACAGAGCGAAGCCTCTGTAAAACCCTCTCAATCCTCTACGCTATCCATCTTCATCCTCATGTTCGTCTCCTTTATCGGTATTTTTCTATTTTCACTTTTTCATCAGGCAACATTGGGACGATTTTATGGAAATTCCAAATACTAACCTCTTAACTACACAGAATCAGATGACCCACAGAGGCATGCAGACAGACGACACAAAGAGAGGCACACAGACTACTTAGAATTACTTAAAGAGACTCACCATAGGAATGCCGAGCTCCCGGGACAGATCGGACATCTTGGGACAAGACGGATCCTCCACGTCCCGCCGGTTATCTACCCGGCTGTCTATATCCTCGTCTGCCTCCCAGCACCACATCGTGTCGTTGAATCTCTTGTACATATATTCGCCGATGCTTCAGTTCTTATGCGAGACACACTTCCTCCTGTTGTTCAACTGCATTTTCTCAACACTTTTACTAAACTGACATTTAGAGACGGTGTGCTTTAGCGATTATAAATACAAGACACGTAAGCGACTTATAGTATCTCCAACGGAGAGTCACGCTGATTCGCTGATCAAGCGTATGACAACGGTACAATGTTTACTAAAAGCCGAATCTCACCAACTGAAGATCTCTCTCTCCAGCCAGGGTCGAGGGGAAACTTAACTCCCCCGACGAACTACGAGGCACGTCAGCACGCTTCATCGGTCGGCTGAGAACAAAGGAGATGCCTCGTACCATCAGCATGACATCAGGAACACGAGAGACACACACTTCAATTTTAAGATATCTGTCGGACTTCAAAAACCTTTTGCACTCCTGGTATTCACAAGCGAACGTTTCCTCTTCTAGAAGCGAATTTAAGTACATCTCGCGTGCTTACCTATTCGTAAGCACTATCACTGCACGATACAGGAAACTCAGTTTTCAGAAGACAAGGAATTCTGCGGATAATGCTATTATAGGATATTAGTA
Organism: Panulirus argus; assembly: GCA_038088735.1. NCBI lineage: Eukaryota > Metazoa > Arthropoda > Malacostraca > Decapoda > Palinuridae > Panulirus > Panulirus argus. The sequence continues at coordinate 1,043 of JAYMFT010000040.1, read as the reverse complement.
GTAAAGGTGCAAGATTCAATCCCTTTTCTTGGCACTGTAAGACGTTTCACTTCCCCCTGCATTCACTGTTTAATGTCAAACGTCTTAGTATTAAGAGCACTGGGTGTCGTTTCCTGTCTGAGCAGTACATGAGGAATTGCTCCCTCTTCCAGCAATTTAAGAGGACTTACTCCGTCTCTCGTGTCATTCAAGGTTTTACACCCTTTCTCGTCAGCACACAAAGGTCACTTTCTTTCCCAACACTAAAGTGGACCTTTCTCAACACTAAGTGGAGCTTCACTGCCCCTCTTAGCACCAATTTCACTCTCTCCCCCAGACTACTTTGGACCGTAGTTCCTTTACCAACATGGCGTTGCAATACATTTCCTTTCTCACCACTACACAGATCTCTAGGTCTGCTCTCAGCAGTACATGGGAGCGTCACTTTCCCTCATAACACCATGAGGGATTTTTAGTACCTCCACCAGTATAGGTGAACACTTTGTTCCTCCTAGTGATCTGCCACGTGAAGTTTTACTCCCGCGAGTGCGTACCACAGAGAGACATGCGGGTCCGACCCTCTCAGTATCAGCACCAGGATCAACGCTGGCACCAGCACTAAGCTGTATCATCACCTTCACCAGCAGGAGAATGGTCCAACACTGGCACCAACACGGTATTCAGCACTAGGCTTAACACAGACATCCAGAACCTTCACCAACATCAGACTCAGTAACAGCACCAGCTGTACCCGCAGCACCAACACAATCACCAGAGTCAACGAAAGCATCAGCCCCCACAGCACCAGCACGGCGTGGTGACGGAGTGGAACTGAGAAGCAATGACGAGGTGAGTTAGAGCAGCGGGTGCTGTAAATGTTCCGCGTCAGATAAGCCTGATAGGAGACATTTCTCCACCTTATGATAACATTTGTCTGCAAGCAGCGCTGAAATATAGATCTAACCTGTTGTTATGTATGTCATAGTTTTTGGTCTCAGAAGCGGAAAACAAAAATGTATGTGTACGCCTCCTTGCTACGGTTGACGTAAGATGGTTTTCATGTT
>JAYMFT010000039.1:692672-709701 GCA_038088735.1 Panulirus argus | reverse complement strand
TATTGTGCATATATGTGCATGTATGTATATATGTGTGTATGTGAGTGAATGGATCTTTCTTCGTCTGTTTCCTGGTGTTACCTTGCTTACCCGGGAAACAGCAATCAAGTAAAATAAGTAAATATACATTTAGTAGAACATTAATGAAACAGAAATACATAGTGGCTGATTTGCCACAGTATTGTGTTGACATACATGTGTTTGGTGAAGATTAAGTGATGTAAAGTTACATATTTTTTTAAATGCACTAATGCTGTGTTGATATATGTTTTATATTTAGTGTTGAACATTGTTATGAATATTTTCTTGTTGGTTGCGTTACAGTAATTTAGTTGATGTACAAATAAATATGGGAAGAATAGGGAGTTTGATTGCTTATCTCTGCACTTATTTATGGATTTTTTATGACATTCACATTATCATGTATAGGAAAATTCTTGTATCTGTATGAGCACAGGTTGGTACAAGGTAATTGTGATGACATATGTCAGTGTGGTGATGGCTCTCAAGGAAATTTTTATGAAGTTCCTGTAGTCAGTTGGGTGACAACTCCAATGGTTAGAAGGCCAATGCCTGCTGTTTACACTGAGGTAACTGCTGTCCCAACAAAGGCCTCTCGAGAGTTATTGGTTCTGTAGTTCTCAGGTAAAAGTGTGTATATTTCTTTCACAGTCAGATTCATTGGAGGTTGACACTTATGTGAAGTTGGGAGGTCCAATCAGGCATAATACAAGTATCAAGCCCCTTAGGGGGGGTTTCAGGTCAACTTAACCTTTAGGCAGCCCAAGAGTGCCACTGACACATGTCCTACTCCATTGAGAATTGGACAAGGTGTGGGACAGGGGTGCTTCAGAGAACCTGATCTACAAAACTCATTTCTTCCAGTGATCATACTATTGTTTATATGAAAAGCTAACATTATCTTCATCTTTATGAGAGCCTCCCATAGATGGTGGAAATGGTGGGAATTAAACCCATGTCTCCAGAGAGACTGGTGTGGTTGTGCCTTGTTACCAATCATCTAGTTAGAATATTTTATCACCCTGTTTTACGGTTTGGCAGTGCCAAGTTACTGGTCTTTTACTTACAGTGTTAGTGGCATACCTTCTTCACCACAGTAAATATGGGCCGAGGAGTCTGTTGACTGATTTCCAGTGTGACCTATGGTACCTACAGTGGTCCCCAAGTACACACCCACCCCATGACATCTCATGCCTGCCCACAAACTAAGTGACCTTAGTCCTTAGGAGTTGCCTTAGCTGTATACTGTATAATATGGTTTGATATATATGTATACACATTAATCCCTTGGGTTAACAGACCCCAATTAATTGAATTTTAGATGTAATGGACCAGGCATATAATGATACATTAATAATAATTGAAAAAATAAAAATGAAAAAATCTCAAGTGCCACACCTTGTGCATTTCATATCGCGCTTGTTTTTGTTAGCGTGGGGTATGCTCGCTTTGTTTTGGTCTGTCTGCCTCACGCTATCATGTGGTCAGGTTGTATACAAAGAATTGTGACTTTATTGAATAATTTTGTAATCCTAACACTTCAAACAGACACCAAGTGATAGAGGAGTTAAAGGAAAGTGTGTTGATTGTATATTGTAGCAAAAAATGGTTACATTCAATTTGACAGACTTTTGGCATTAACAGACACCCTCTACCCTGTATTAGTTTGTTAAATTGAGGGATTACTGTATATTACCTTCTCTTCCCTCACTCTCGATTACTGCCTTCTGCGTCAGCGAGGTAGCATCAGGAAACAGACGAAGAAAGACCACGTCCACTCACACTCATTCTCTAGGTTTCATGTGTAATGCATCAAAGCCATAGCTTCCTATCCTTATCCAAGCCCCACAAACCTTTCCATGGTTTACCCAGGACATTTTATGAAGGAATGGTATTTATGTTTTTTTTTTTCCATACAAATTCGCCATTTCTTTTTGTTAGCAAAGTAGCGTCAAAAACAGATGACTAAACCCGAGAAGGTAAAATTCTCACATGGCCCCCTTCTCTGTTTCTTCTTTTGGATAGTCATTTGCCTCAGGAAAAGTTCCACAGGAATGGAAGTTTGCCAGTAACACTAATATTCTAAAAAGATTATAAGCCATTGCCCAGAAATAATCAAGCTTGTCATTTGTAGTTGGGGAAACTTATGAAAACCATCATTCGAGAGAAATTGTATGCCATTTAAAGGAATACCATTCCTTAGATGATTCTAAGCATGGTTTTTGACAAAATTGTTCGTGTGTAATAGATATAGTTTCTTTTGTGATATAATCAAATGGTATGATAAAAGTTGAGCAGGTAATGTCATCTATTAAGATTTTTAAAAGGCATTTAATAAAGTTCCTTAACGAGGGTTATTAGCAAAAGTTGAGTTAAATGGTGTTGATAGGGTTGTACCTTGATGGTTAGAAAAAAGTTGATTTGCTGTAAACAGAGAGTTATGATTAGTGGTCAAGCCTCAGAATGGTTAGACGAAACAAGTTTTTTGTCCCAGGGGGTCAATCTTGGGACCAGTTTTCATTCCCATACATTTTAATGATAATGGGCTACAACGTAAAATGTGAAAATTTACACGTTACCAAGCAAGGAAGTGAATCTGCAAGTGAACTTGAATGTCTGCAGCTTTAAAGTGACCTAGACAAAAACATGGACTGGGCTGATGCTTGGGAAATGAATTTTAGTATCAATAAGTACAAAGTTTTAAATATACATTAGTAGAAATGAAAACATAAGCTACAGTATGAACTCTTGATCCATAAGAGGTAAGTGAGAAAAGACTCGGCTGTTATAATCTCCAATGATGTAAAGCCAAGTATGCAGCATACCAAACGAGTAAAAGAGCAAACAGAACTTGTATTCATAGGTAAGGCTTCATATTTATGTTTAGGGAAATCATCCTAACTTTGCAATTCAGTGGTTTGTCCCCATCTTGAAACTTGTATTCAGTTTTGGGAGACAGAATGGAGAGAGTACAGTATCATGCTTCTAAGTTGATTCCATGACAGAAAAACAAATCCTGTGATAGCTGACTAAATGTTTTAAAAATTTTATATAGAGTGTAAAAGAGGGAGTTAAAAGGTGATCTAAATTAGGTATTCAAAGTTACATTGTGTAATCCCTGGTTCATCTGATTTCACTTTTGGTCATGGATACGAACTCAAGGGCAGATATTTTATCTTGAATGAGGCAAGATACTTTTTCTTCAACAGGATTATTAACAAATGGACTGATAAATATATTTAAGAACAGACTTGATGAATATATCATTTCAAGTTCACATTGAATAGTATTTGCAGCTCAGTCAAATTAAGAGAGTACTGGTTTTCCTCTCTCAGTCATTTGTATACCTTTCTACTCTTGTCACACTAATCTGTGAGTTTCTAATATTTTCCACTATCACAAATAGCCACAAAAGGGCCCAGTAGTCTGTTGCTGTTTGAATACCTTTGTATTCAAGTATATCTTGTGGGCCTTCTAAATTGTACTTTTAGGATCCTGTATATTTTCTAAAGACATCTTAGTTTTACTTTTTATATTTATTGATTTGACCTGGAGCAGTTCTAGATTTTCTAGTGAAATGTTTCTTGCATTACATATTTGTGAATGTATATTTATACATATATATTTTGTACATTAATATTTATTTACTTAATTGATTTTTATTTATTTTATTTATTTATTTATTTATTTATTTTTTTTTATATTTTTTTTCAAATAATACAAAATGTTTCCATTAAGTCCGATTCATCTACCTTCATCAGATTTCAAGAAGTGCTCGATCCCCACAGGTGAAGATTTTGGTCCCCAATAGCACAGCGGGCATGATCATTGGTAAAGGTGGCACTTACATCAAGCAGATAAAAGAAGAAAGTGGAGCCTATGTACAAATCTCCCAGAAGGCTAAAGATCAGTCTCTGGCAGAACGATGTATTACTGTTATATGTGAGTCCCACCTCTGGCATATTTTGATTAATTGATATTTAATATTGATATTAGTAACACAGTGGTGAAACCAGTAACGTACTTTAACTCATCAGATTAATATAGTAATGACTTTTTTCCTGTATCAGATAATCACAGTAATGACTTTATTCATGTTTATATAGAAAAATGTATTGTGGATTGCAGCTTCATCATAAACCATGCTGTTCATGGTGCATATTAAAGTTTTCTGATATATTTAAGTTTTTAATTTAGCAGATAACTTGTGCATAGTGAGTGATATTCACATTTCGGCATTAGTTTGGAAGATAATCACTTTTTCACTTTGTATGTAAGTAGGGTGTTGCCACTGTTAGTGATATTTCTTAACTCATATTTCATCGTACAATACTGAGGGGTGTATCCTCAAAACAGTTGTCAGTGCCCCTGATGGCTCAGATTTGTAACAAATAATGCTTTTTAAGTGCAACAATTTATTTATTTTTCAGTTGGTAATTACATTAAACCACTTTCTATCATACCTTACCATGAGGTATCTTAATTTTACACTGTGTTTCCTGAAATTGGCTAAAGATTTCATCATAATTGCCAAGGAATCTGTTTAGATAGCCTTAATACTTAGATATGATATTAATGTTGCTTGTAGCTCTTAATGTATCATTCCAAATCCTGATTTAGGTTACTGTTTTTTCCTGTAGCTAATGATGTGGAAAATAGCAAGAATGCATGTTTGATGATCCTGGCAAAGATTGTTGAAGATCCCCAGAGTGGCACATGTCTAAATGTGAGCTATGCTGACATCACTGGTCCTGTTGCCAACCCCAATCCCACTGGTTCACCTTTTGCTAATTCTCCTGGTGGACAGAATATGCAGAATGGAAGCTTGGGAAGCTTGAATAATCCACTCTCTGCTGGTATGTATTGTTATATTTCGAGGTAATCATGCAATAACTGTCATATACCTTGTATTTTGGCCTATGGAAATCAGTGGCATAAGTATAGGTTGAAGTTACATTTTCTTTGTAATTAACATATTAAACATGCATAATGATTTTTCATATTTTTTCCTTTTCAGTAAGTGGATTGGGTAATCTTCTTGGCGGTGGTGTAAATCTAACACTGAACTTAAGCTCAGCATATCCAAATGGTGGTGCTGGAAACCCTGTTGTTACTGCTCAGCTGCTGGAACATGTGAGGTCCATTCTTCGTTCTTCTGGCTTTGCTGATCAATCCAATGCTGAGGTTTGCCAGGCCATCAACACTTTAATCAATTATGGTATTATTGGCTTAGGGCTGGGTCTGGGTAACCCCTCAGGTCACCAAGGGGGTCATGGAGGCCAGGGAGGTCAAGGACAAGGCACTATGGGTAACAACCCCATGTTAGGCAACATGAACAACTCTAATAATCCTAGTGAATCTTACCATGGATCATCTATGAGCAACGGGAACAATGGCCCTTTTGGACCCATCGGCACAACAGTGGCATCAGGACTGAATCTTGGGCAGGGTTTAGGCGGACCCACTTCACCTCAACGTCAAGTGGATCGGTTCAACTCTGAAGCACCATTTGATCCATTCCGTCGCCAGTCAACAGAAATGGGGGGTAGTCTACCCCTAAACAGTAATTCATTTGGGCTTGGCACTCCTCTGAGGAAGAGCCCAACCCCTGGGGAGCTTCCTCCAGGAGCTCCAGATGGTAGCAAGAAGGTTGAGGTGGAAGTTGGTGAGCACATTGTTGGCGCAATCCTGGGTCCTGGGGGAAAGTCTTTGGTGGAGATCCAGCATATCTCCGGCACCACTATTCAGATCTCCAAGAAGGGTAACTATGCTCCTGGTACTCGTAACCGCATTGTCACCATCACAGGGCTACCGTCAGGCATCTCAACAGCGCAGTTTCTCATTGAACAGCGTATCTCAGAGGAAGAGGGCAAGCGTGCCCGGCAGAATGCCATCATGGGGGTCATGCCTTAAATCACCTGTGCTTCATCTCCTCCATCTCACCCATAACTGAGCAGACCCTCATAGGGGCTTGAAAAAATATGTGCGCACACCATTGCCTCTTGCCCATTAAATTTTAGAGATGAATGTTAAAGTTTGGTGAGTCTTTTATATGAATGTTTTCAGAAATTTCAAGCTCCACCATCTGTCATCAAATTCAGGTGCTTTTCAGTAGACTGTGAAGGATTTGTATGCACTATTCTTATGTTATTTTGTATAAAATGATCTGAAACTTGTTTTTAACTGACAGGCACCTTACATATACTGTTTAGGTCACAGAATGTCATTGTTCATTACTTTCTTCAAAGCCTTGTGTGTTCAGATGTCACCACATTCATGAGGCATAACCATTACAGACTTACCATAATTGGTCATTCTGCTCCATAAATTTCCCCAGTCACCATCTACAGTTGTTTGCAAGCATTTTATGCACCTTTGTATAGGAGACCAACTGTAAGTATTCATTGTTCATTGTTCAGATATTTAATGATTTATATATGTTTGACGAGAAGTAGTCAGCTTGATTTCCCCCTTTTTTAAATAGTTCATTTCATTGTGCAATTGTTCATGCTGAGTTGAACCTTCTTGTGGGTGTTGTCTGGGGCCACAGCATCCCTCATAGGTTGAGGATAAGCTTGTATGAAGCTGACCCTCATGCCCAGTGCTATTCGGCCACGTTTTCATTACCAGACCTGCTGAATTGTTTGGTATTTGTTTTCACAGTAATATAAAAAAATAACTTTTTTCCTTTATTATTGAATTACAGTACTGTGAAAATCATGATATAATTGTAAGATTTATTATGTATATTTTTGTCTTGAGTCAATTGCTTTAAGCTCAGTACATGTGTTATGTATTTATAAAGCAGATCTGGCTTTGAAACTTTCATAACCATCTCTCTTCTGTCTTCGGTCAGAGAACATCCTACATGGCTATTCATATCGAGAGGTATGAATGTTGGCATCTTGTAACTCATGTTGAGTTTTATATGCTGCTATAAGATTTCTGCTTGGACTAGCCTTTATTGGGGAGGTCATGTATAACCGTTCTCCTTAAACAACAAAAAATAAAAGTCTGAATTTTAGAGATAAGTAATGTTTCAGGTCCCTCTCAGTAAGAACATTGTACCTGGGTGGGCATAGCAGGTGTTTGAAGTATGGCTAAACTAGAGGGTGGGAAAGCCGTCAAGGCTTATTAGTTAGCCTACACTTAATAGTTAAAAGCACCCTCTTTACCTGGCTTAGTTTGAAAAGTTTCAATTTGAGTGTGTTGTGTGCATTTAGGTTTTCCCTGGTACAAAATTAAACTTCAAAATGGCAGTCAGAGTTCCCCGATTGTTAAAAGACTAGGATAACAAATTAGGTTTTATCAAAAAGTTTCTCTGAACCAGGGGATAGGCAGAAACATTTAATCATGCATCTTTCTTCATTAAATATCATTGCTCTACAAACCTTGTAAAAAATTGGCAATAAATGTGTATCCATGAGCGGCCAAGACTTTCCATATCAGCCTATCAATCAGTTTCACCGCACCAAACTGACATCCCAGCGCCCTGAATGTCAGAACAGTGTGACATTCAGGGTGCAGGCAACCAATCCTTCATCCTGCATTCTTTTAAGTCATGCCTCACGACACAGGAAGCACCGCCAGACAACACACAAAGTCAGTTTGTTGCGGCATGCTTGTAACATGATGACCTACATTGACCTTATATCCTGAAATATCCTTGAAGCAGTCACAGTAAGTAGAGTAAAAATCCCTCTTATCAGGGAATAAAGCTTGTCGACAACTGACTGAGTCATAAGGTGCTCAACACAGTCATGAAGGGCATGTGGGTACTGGTGATCATATTTCACCAACATCTCAACCTCCTGGTTGGGGGGCTACACTCATTAGCTATAGTGCTCATGTTTCTTCAGTGACATGCTGTATACTGATATATATATGGTGGCAATATTGTTTCACAGCAATCCTGCAAATAATGCTCCTTGCCCCGAGTAATATTGACTTGTTTCTTTTCTCTCCCGTCTCCATAACTTAGATAATGGATGACCCCAATGTCATGAATGATGAGTAAGCTGGTGTGTATGTGTGGAGCTGACAGTGCCAGGCTGTGGTGGTGGCGGCGGCAGGAGGGTGAGAGAGGCTCTCCACGCAGGCTCGGCACTCCCCTCCACACAGGTAGTGACTCTGTGCCTCACTCCACCCTCTTCTCCCCTACTCTAACTCCACCCCTCGCCTAATGCCCACCTCCATGGGTATAGTCTTCACCTTTGACCAGTCTTGCCATTATTCCTAGGGAGAAAATTGACATTTAACTTGAGTGGGCACAATTTTTGATGACAGGATTCTCTTCATGCCAGTAAGAAAGAAAAGATATTGAGGGCTTGCATGAAAATGAATTCTTATGTTGCATTTTTATATATTGTTATTTTATAATCCAAAGCACCCCTTCTCCAGGGGTTCCTGGTGACTCAAGGCTCTATTTCAATCAGTAGCATGTATAGGATTGACTCCTTTGGAGGTAGAAGTTCCTTGATGGGATTGTACTCTGATACAACCTCACTGTAGGTGAGTTTTCAGGCATGGCATAACCACAAGTAGGTGAGTTCAGTATATTATTTTATAATGTGTTTGCCTTTTCCCATGTTAGCTTGGAGCAAATGAAGAAGTGGCTTCATTTGCTCACTTCCACTCCCTAGCTTTCATGTATTGTGCATTGAAACTATAGCCTCTTATCCACAACCAGGTCCCATATATCTTTCCATGGTTTCCCCCAGCTTCTTCATATACCCTGGTTCAGCTTTATGACAGCATATCATCCCCTACATGCCATAACAATCCAGTTTACACTATCCCTTGCACTCCTGACACCCTCCTGTTTGTTCAGGTACCAAGCTTTAAAAGCATCTTTCACTTAATCCTTCCTCCTTATCCTTGGTATCCTCCTTTTCCTTGTTTCCTCCACTTTTGACATTTATACACTCTTAGTTACACTCGTGTCACTCATCTTCTCCATATGTCCAAATCATTTCAACACACTGTCTTCAGCTCTGTCATACATTCTCCACTTGCTGCCACTTATCTCTCTTACTATTTAATTTCTTGTTCCATTAACCCTCCTCGCACAAAAAATTTTCCTAATACATTTCGTTTCCAACACACCCAGCCACTTCTTTACTCATTGAATCCGTACAGCACTGACAGAACTACAAAACCGTCAGACATATCCATCTTTGTTCTTAAATACTGTAACTTCTTTTTCCATACATTCCTCAATGTGCCAAGGATGTCTGCCTCCTCATCTACCCTATGATTAATCTCAGCTCCTATGTTTCCATTTGCTGTCATATCCACACCTAGGTGTCTAAAACACTCAACTTCTTCCAAGCTCTCTCTCTGTTTAAACTCACTCTCCAAATAGCCTTTCTTTCCTCACTGCTAAACTGAATAACTTTGTTTTTATCTACATTTTCTCAAAACTTACTCATTTCATACACACTCCCAAACTCAGACACCAGCTTCTGTAGTTATCACTCAAACCTGCCACCAACACCTGTCACTAGCAAATAATAATTGACTCACCCAGGTTCTCTACTCCCAACAGATGGCATACCTGCTCATCTCCCTTGCACACACCTCCCTCTTCACCCTATCCTTAATTTAAACAGTCATGATGACATCACACACCCCTACTGAAGACCCAACTTCACCTGGAACTGCTCCAATTCCCCCATACTCTCTCCATGAATATATTTCACTGCTTCCAGTAGCTTTTCTCCCACATCATATATTCTTAACACCTTCTATAAAGCATCTCTGTCATCACTGTCACAGACTTTCTCCAGATCCATAAATGCCACATGCAGTAAACCCTCGATTTAACAGGCCCCGATATAACGGATTTCGGATTTAACAGACTAGGCAAATGATAATACATTAATTAATAATAACTTAAAAAGAATTTTAAAAAATTAAAAAATCTCAAACACCACACCATGTGCATTTCATATTGCACTTGTTTTTGTTTGTGTGAGGTATACTCGCTTTGTTTCAGTTTCAGTCTGCCTTAAACTATCGTGCGATCAGGGTGCATACAGAGAATTGTGACTATTTATTAAATAATTTTGCAATCCTTACAATTCAAAATCACATCTAGTGATAGAGGAGTTAAAAGCATGTGAACTGTATATTGTATTACTGTTTATTGTATATTGTATCAGAAATGGTTACATTCGACTTAACGGACTTTCGGGATTAATGGACATCACTTTCCCCCTATTAGTCCGTTAAATCAAGGGATTACTGTACAGGCACTTCTGATTCTCTAAAGTATTTTTTGTACACTTTCTTCAAAGTAAACACCTGATCCACATATCCCCTACCACTCCTGATACCACATCATTCCTCCTCAGTCAGGAACTCTCTGCATGCCACCATCCTTTCAGTCCCCACTTTCCCAAATAATTACCATATGCACTCAACAAATTTACACTGTTACCATTCAAACAGTCACTTTTGTTCCCTTTGTAAAGTGGCTTTATACAGGCATCCTGCTACAGCTCATCATTGTTCCCCTTGCCTTTGTAAAGTGGCTTTATACAGGCATCCTGTCACAACTCACCATGAGCTATAGATACATTGAAAGTCCTAGCTAACCAGTCAACAGCATACATGCTCCTTTTCTTAAGAAATTCGACTGCATTTCCTTCCACTCCATCAGCTTTAACGCATATAATTTTAAGCAAGGCTTTCACCACTTCTTCCATTTTTATAAAACCACTTTTTAATACTTTCTCACTTTGCATACCTGCACATCCATAACATCCCACAGTTGCCACCTTATCACTGAACACATTAAATATCCTTTCAGAATACTCGTGCCATCTTCTCTTCCCCTCATTTCTGTTTGTTACCACTTCACCCTTTGCTCCTTGTACCCTTCACCTATATTTCCATTTGATCTTGGTTTTTCTTACACTATTAGCATTCTTCCAAAACATTTTCTTATGCTCCCTGAAGTTTGCTTATACTCCTTCACCCCATCTGTCTTAACCTACCATTTCTTCTTGTACATCTCCCAATCTCTTGCACTCCCTGCCTTCAAACAATGCCCATATACCTTTCTTTTTTCTTTCACTAGCAGCATAATTTCCTCATCTCACCTGTCTTTATCCTTTCTCACCTGACCACGTCTCACTTCAGCATACTGCACACTTCTCTTGCACCTGGAATCATTGCTTCCTTAGGTACCTTCCATTCCTCACCCACTCCCATAAGCTTCATTTTCTCTCAGTTCTTGCCATTTTACACTGAATATCTCATGGTATCTCTTCTCAAAACCTTCTTTTCCAAGCTCACTTTCACAACCCTCTTCCCACCAGTATTATTTCCTGTTTTCCTAAAGTCACCACAAACCTTGACCCTTGCCTTTTACAAATAATGATTAGACATCCACCATTTGCCCCGTTAGCATATTACATTCAAGGGTCTCTTTTTTTGCATTTTGCATGCCTATCAGTGAGCACATAATCCAATAATGCCCCCCTTACCATCTTTCCTACTCACCCATGTACACTTATGTATCTTCTTCCCTTTAAGTCAGGTATTCCTAATTACCAGAACTTTTTCAGTGCATAAACTCACAAACTATTTGCCTTTCTTGATTGCAACACTGGATACTTGATACTCTGCAATGACATTATCAACTGCCACATAATCGACAATCACAATTACAATTTTCATCACTAATTCTCTGTACCTTAGATCAAAACTGCTGACACACTTGCACAGCTTCTACCAAAACACTCTCCTCTCCTTAGCATTCTTCTCTCGATCAGATGCATAAGCACTGATAATCACCCACCTCTTGTAATCCACTTTTGTATTAACCAAAATCAGTCTGGGCTCACTACCTTACGATCATTTTCACATTCCCCAAAATCTTCTAGCAGCAGTCCTATGCCTTCCTTATCTCTCAACCTCACTCTAACCCCTGACTTTACACTTTAGACATTAATAAACCATTCTTCCCCTTTCCCTCTTAGCTTTGTTTTCCTCAAAGCTAGAATATTCAGGTTCCTTTCCTCAAGCATACTACACATCTCTCCCTCCTCATCTTGGTTACATCCACAAACATGCAGACACCTTTGCCTGAGCCTTCAAGGAGGATGAGCACCCCTCCCTTGACTCCTTGTGTTTCAGCTTTTAGAAATTTGAAATACAAGGAGAGTAGGGTTTCTAGCACACATGCTCCCACCCCACTTAGTCACCTTTTACGACAAGCATGGAAATTGTAGGATGTTGTCTTTCTTCCCTGTCTCATGGGATATATGATTAAACCCCAGGACCCCTTTTTTTCAAGGGGCTTCTCCAGCTACAAGGCTGTACTAGTTGCAGTAGCAATGAAATCATGGACTCAGTTGGAGTAAGAAGTTCCTCGATGAAACTTTATATCATTTAAAAAACAATGATACAGCCTCACCGAAGGTGACTCTTCACTCATGGCATAATGACAGGCATGTGGAGTTTGGTAATTCCTCACACTTACACATATATGTATAGAGGTGAAGATGAATTTGCAACAGGGGTGTGTGTTGTCACCATGCCTGTTTCATTTGTTTATAAATGGGGGTGATGAGAGACGTAGATGCACGGGTCTTGGAGAGGGGCTTGAGTATGTAGTCAGCAGGGTAAGAGGGTGCCTGAAAAGTGAGTCAGTCGTTGCTTGGTGATAACATAGTGCTGGTGGCAGATTTGAATGAGAAAATGAAGTTAGTGTCTGAGTTAATGAGAGTTTGTGAAAGAAAGTTGAGAGTAAAATTGATAAAAGCAAGGTTTGTAGGTTTAGCAGGGCAGAAGAGATGGGTTAGTTGGGATGTCAGTTTGAGTAGAGAAAATTTTGGGGAAATTCAGAGTTTTAGATGCCTGGGAGTGGACATATGTGGCAGCAAATGAAACCAGTGAAGTAGAATTGAGTCATGGGATGAGTGAAGGGACAGAGGTGCTGGGAACATTGAGGAAAGTGTGAAAAGAGAAGCCATGATCTGGGAGGGCAAAAATGGGTATGTTTGAAGCTACATTAGTCCCAACAATGTTGTTTGGATGCGAAGCATGGGCTATAGATGAGAATGTGATGAGGATGGTGGATGTATTGGAAATGAAACATTTTAGGACAATATCTGGTGTAATGTGTTTTGAAAAGGCATATGGTAGATTGCTCAATAGGAATGTCCCAGTGGATTTTCAGCAAAGGAGGGAAGAATGCAAATTGTGTAAGTGGAATGTTAGGAAGCTGGTAGAGGAAAGCAGAGTAAGAATAGATGAAGATTTTGGAAGAAAGTTAAGTGAAAAGTTTCGGGATAATAAGGAACTGTACTAGAAGGAGGTGAAAAAGGAAAGAGGTGGATGTAAGAGTGGAAATGTTTATGTGAGAAGTAAGGAAGGGGAAATGCTGAATCAAAAGGAGGAAGTGAAGGGAAGATAGTAAGAGTATTTTGAAGAAATGGTGAATGTGGGAGAAGGGTAGGCGGTAGTAGTTACATGCATGTGTATGGAGGAGGGAAGGAAGAGAATACAAGTGCAAAGGTCTATAACAAAGAGGGAGGTAAGAAGGGTGATGATGAGGCTGAAGTTAGGAAAGGCACCTAGAATGGATGGGATTACAGCTTAAATGCTGAAGTATGAAGGAGAAAGTGTGATAGAGGGGTTGCATCTTATATGTGATTTAGCTTGGAAATAGGTTGTGCCTGAGGATTGGGTGCTATGGATGTGTGTAGCAGTTATATGGGAATAAGTCTTTATTATACCAGGAAAAGTGTATGCAAGAATATTAACTGACAGAGTGGTGGAAGTGACTGAATGCAGAACATGTGAAGAGCAAGGGGGTTTTAGGAAAGGTAGATGTGTGGATCAGATTTTTGTAGTCAAGATAACCGTGAAAAGTATTTAGCGAAAGGTAAGAAGTTGTATGCAGCTTTTATGGATCTGGAGAAAGTGTATGACAGAGTCGAGTGGAATGCTTTGTGGGTTGTGTTAAGTATATATGATATAGGAGGACAACTGTTGGATGGTGTAAAAGCCTTTTGTTGAGCAAATGCATGTGTAAGAGTGAATGGAGAGTTGAGTGAAAGTTTTGGTATACATGTAGGTGTGAGGTAGGGCTGTGTTATGTTACCATGGCTTTTTGATATAGGTATGGATGGAGTGACAAGAGAAATGAAAGCAAAACTAGGGAAAAGGGGTGCAGAGGTGGACTGTGGCGGTGAGATACGGTGGCTAGTGGCAAGCCTGTTTGCAGATGATACTGTGCTGTGACCTGAGATTGAAGAGGAGCTGCAGAAGGTTGTAGGTGTGTTTGATGATGTGTGTAAGTGGAGAGAATTGAAGGTAGCTGCAAGCAGAATTAAAGTAATGGTGTTTGAAAGGAAATGGAGTGAAAGAAGAAAGTGTACTAATTTATGCTGTGGATTGGGGTGGGGGGGAGACTGGAAAGAGTGAGGGACTTTAAGTATGTGGGAGCTGTGTTGGGTAAGTGTGGTGATATAGGAGGAAAGGTAAGGGAGAAAGCAGAACAGGGTAGAAGAGTCATTGGGTCCCTTAATAGAATATTGAGGGCTAGAGGTGTAAGTATGGAAGTGAAGAGAGGATTAAGGAACAGCATAGTCCTCCTAAACCTAGCCTATGAAGCCAAAATATTGACATGGAATAAGGCATATAGGTCAAAAAATCCAGGCTGTGGAAATGAGTTGTTTGAGAACAGCATGTGGTGTGACTAGATGGTATGAAGAAAGAAATGAGAGGGTGTATGAGAGATGTGGAATGGCAAGGAATGCAAAGGGAGTGAATTATGGAGTGGTAGAATGGGTGAAACATAATATTTTGAGGTGGTTTGGGAATATGGAAAGAATGCAAGAGTGGAAGTTTGCAAGGAGAGTGTATGATAGTACAGTTAAAGGGGTTGGTATGAATGGAAGACCACCCGTGACATGGGCAAATAGGGTGGAGAGATAGAATCAGAGGAAAAATGCATGGAATGGTGCAAGCACGGGAAGCATGTAGGGACAGGGATGAGTGGAGACTCTTTTGCTGTGGCCACCCCTTGATGGGAGTTCCCAGAGGGAACAGGCATCAGAGATGTTGATAGATAGATAGGTGTTTTGATCAAGTAAGTAATGAAAAAAGGGTGAGAGAGAGGTGTGGTAATAAGATTTTGGTTGAGAGATGATGAGGGTATGCTAAAATTATTTAGATGTATGGAGAGAATGAGTGAGGAGAGGTTGACTAAGAGGTTATATGTGTCAGAAGTGGAGGGGACTAGAAGGGGGACTGAGTTGGAGATAGAGGGATGGAATGAAAAAAATTTTTAGTGCCTGGAACCTGAGTTTGGAGGAAGGAGACTGGCATGCATGAGATAGAATGAATTGGAGTGATATGGTATACAGTGGTTTATGTGCTGTCAGTGGATTAAACCAGTGCATATGAAGCAGCTAGTAGAAACCATGGGAAGGTTGTAGATTGGGGACTGTGGTTTTGGTGCATTACACAAAAGAGCTAGAACATGGATGTGAGCACACGAAGCCTTTTCTTCATCTGTTCCTGGCACTTCCTTGCCAATGTAGGAAACAGTGAACAAGTATGAAATAATATATTGATTTTTTCATATTTTTTCTTTCTTTGGTTCCCCCGACTGCTTCACATGCCTTGCTTCAGTACACTGACAGCAATGTCAACCCCATTACGCCACATCGTTCCAAGTTACTCTATCGTGTGCACAACTTTCACCCTGCTGCATGCTCAGGCCCATCACTCAAAACCATTTTCATGCCATCCTTCCTTCTATAGTCTGGTCTACCCCTTCTCCATGTCCCCACCACTTCTAACTCATATATCTTCTTTTTCAACTTTTCCTAACACAATTTTTCCATATACCCAAACTATTTTGGCACTGGCTTCTTCAGCTTTTTCGTCCATGCTCTTCTTATTACCATACCTCTCTCTTTCATGCATTACTTCCTCACTTAAACCACCTCACACCACATCCTTTCCTAACCATTTCATTTTCAGTTCCTCCCTACCCTCCTCCCATATTTACAACTGTAGCACATGCCTCACATCTATACAGCATTGTTGGGTCTACTGTAACCTCAAACATATCCAATTCACTCTCCCAGATAACAGCCTCTTTTAACAGGCATTCTTCAATCTTTTTCAGAACCTTCATTACCCTCACCCACCCTGTGATTCACTTCCTCACCTATAGTTCCATATGCTGCCATGTCTACACTCAGGAATGTGAAACACTTCACTTCCTTCAAATTTTCTCCATTAAAATTCACACCCCAACTGACCCGTTCCTTCTCCTAGCTAAACCTAATACCCTTACTCTCAGAATTCTCCTTTCACATACTCTTCCAAATTCAGATTCCAAATTATGCAGTTTCTCACTCTTGAAGCTGCTACCAGTGCTGTGTCATCAGTGAACAATAACTTACTTCCAGGGTCCCCTCATCCCCTATAGACTGCTTACTTGCCTTTTTCTCCAAGACCTTCCAGTTCACCTCCTTTACCATCCGATCCATGAAAAATTAAACAGCCATGGTCACATCACACACACCCCTGCCAAAGACCATCCTTCACCTGAAACCACTCACTCTTTCTCTTCCCACTCATATGCACACCTTACACTATTGATAAAAACTTGTCACTGCTAATAATAACTTTCCTCTATATTCTTAAGACCTTCCACAAGGCATCTCTATCACCCCTATCATATGCTTACTACAGATCCATAAATGCCATGTGGAGATTCTTCTGTTTCTCATAAGTTTTCATCACACACATTCTTTAAAGCAAAAAGCCAATCCACACATCCTCTGCCACTCCTGAAACCACATTGTTCCTTCCCACTCTTTCTCTGTACATGCCTTCACCCTCTCAATTACCACTTACCCTTACATCTCAGTAAACATACCACTTTAGTTCAAACCGTCACCTTTTTCCCCCTTGCCTGTATATATATATATATATATATATATATATATATATATATATATATATATATATATAT
>JAYMFT010000039.1:637892-660724 GCA_038088735.1 Panulirus argus | reverse complement strand
GCCAATCACCAGTCACTTCCATTCACTGCCAGTCTACATCTAAAACCAGTCCACGGCCAATCACCAGTCACTTCCAGTCACTGCCAGTCTACAGCTAAAACCAGTCAACAGCCAATCACAAGTCACTTCCAGTCACTGCCAGTCATCGGATGTGAGGTGAACACCCCCCCCCCCACCCTCATGTGACATGACAACTGCCCTCCACCAATTAAAGTTGGGTTGGGTTGTTCGACCAACGACCCAACCCAATAGGCTGAGCCCAGTCCCCGGCGGGCTGTTGGGCTCGACGACTTCACCAGGTGTTCATGGGACATAACCCACCACCCTTACCTCTCCAACAATATAAGGCGAATCGATCACGTCACGATAAATGACGACACGAGATCTAACAGTCGTAATCTTCAAAAGAGGAAAGGGAATCCTTTCAACCCGAATTAAAGTTAAAAATATAGAAACACTGGAAGAAGTCCTGTCACCAAATAAGAAATAAAGAATTCCTTGCCAGTGAAGAGGCAGCAGACAATGTGGCTACAGTATCTTGCAGGCATTTCCCTCGTGCTGGTTCCCTGCGTCTCACACCTCCAGCCATGATCACCAACAGACAGCTGCTCGTCTTACCCACTCGCCTCGCCATCTAAAAACAACAACATTCAATAAAGAACGTTTGAAAATGTCATTACTAAGAGGGGGGTAGGGGCGGTGGGGGCCAAGCCAGGACACACACCCACCCACCTCCCACGGTCCCTGAGAAAAGAACATGAAAAGTGTGTGCTATATGGGCGTCGGACCCATCCTGACAGGACTAGGCAACGAATGGCGCCCAACACTGCAGGACTACCATACCATCGGCATCCCTGCCTGCCACCACCACCACAACCACACTCCTCTCTACCACTAAAACCACCCCACCACACACATTTCTGGCCAAAACTACAGCCAACAATACTCGCGTCTCCCATACAATCAATCAGTGCTGGGGACAAGCATAGCATAAGGGGGGTTGCACGTCCGGCATCATATTCCTCCCCCAAAACACACACCTGCAGGCACAACGTGGCGAGGTATACACACACACGTCCCGCAGGATCATCGACCCCCACACAGCGGACTGGTTACATAACCCAGGGTTTATATACACCGGTACGAATCAGGTGATGATTCCCTCGTCGTGAGGCCAGTGTGGAGACGTGTGGTGGTGCGAGCCGTGGCCACAGCGAGCAACCAACTCCCGTGTGACGATTCCTTGGGTCCGCATTTGGAAACCTTCGCTAATTACTGTTTTGCTCGCTACAGGAATTCCTCTTAGGAAGCTGTTGAGAATAACACGAAAACCACCGATCTGATCTACGAACGTGTATGCATAAACTTGCCATTACTTAGTAACTCCCACCGATGTTCTGACAACATTTGGTTGGTTGTTATGATGTTAGATGGAAGTGATGTTGTGGATCCGCTCAAACGCGAGGCGATGGATGGCAAGGTGCGAGTCTCTCTCGTCCAGGATGAGTAACGACGGAGAACCGCCACAATGCTTGCAAGGATTATCACTGACTGCTTCCGGTACGCTGCCCCAAAACCTTTACAACAACACGAGGAAACCAAAACACAAAGTTTCCTTTTTTCTTCCATTTCAATAACAATACTTCTGAACTTGTCCATTACCCTTTTAACCCAGCTAATGCCTTCAATTCCAAAAACTAAACACGATTACCTAACGTAAAGATAATGATAATTAAGTAAATTCTGACTACAGTCCTCGATGTTGGCTGTGTGTATGATGAAGCCGTCGGGCGGCTAAGACACTGGTTATAGCCCCCTCACTGCCCACTTCCCACTGTCTCTCATTATCAACATTATAAATCAATCTGCAACGTCTGGTCAACCGCTTCCCTTGTGGTACGTGTGTGTCCCTCCTCACTACGACGTTCCTCGCGTATTCCATCACCGGGCCTTGGTTGTTACTCCCTCCCTCCCTTCCTCCATCCTCTTCCTTGACGTATTTCCCCTCCATTCATCTGCAAGTCTTAGCGTCCGCCTCCGGTGCAACATTACCCGCCGCCCGGGTCCCTGGTGTAGGGTGGCTGCTCCTCCACAATTAAATCCCCGCAGGCCACCGGTGTGTGGCTTCAGCAAAATAAAAAAGATTAATTTTGGTTAATTGCCCAAGCCGGCCGGTGGCGTACACTGGGGATGGCCGGGCTGCCACCAACCTCCCTCTGGCAAGCAAATCATTTTGTTCCAACGGCGTACATTTGTTGTTGTTGGTCCCTAACAGTTTACGCCAGGATTTTACAATTTTCCGGAAACAAGGCCGGACAGACGCGCGCCCTTATGACGTTCTTGACGAAATCAAATTATTGTACGAAGAACGAGACGTCTGTACTACGGAACATTTCAGAACTATCCTTGATCACACCAAACGTACTAACTCACACACGACAAAAACATCTGAAACATCGAGAAAACATACTCCTCTAAGGAGCCTCAAGCTTCCTGGGTATTAACAAAACGTGCATGACACGATCATGAACAACACATGACACTTGACACATGAACACACAGACGGCAGCCCAACAAAGTTTCATAAGGATTTTGTAATCAACTGACTAGCTAAAGTCTAAAGTCCACTCTTGATTTACATCAAAGATATAATTTACCACTTCTGGTTGCGTCAGCCCACGGCAGTATTCTCGATACCATCACAGCATCATTGTCATTTCTTGCCTTCGTGGAGGGGCTGTCACGAGCATGGTGGTGTGGAGGGGACTGTGACAGGCATGGGAACAAGATCAGTCATGATGACCATCACTTGTTGCGCGTCACGCAAACCTCCTGCACTTGACTCATCTGGCGCGCGGGGGGGGGGGGTCACTGTCAGGGGAAGTTACATCATAATCATATCCCTCTACGTTCCTTCTCTACCCTCGGGGACATCAGTATGTCCCTTCTATATCCTGGAACTTGGAAAACCTCTTCACAAGTGAACCACTTCACAAGAGACAGCTGGAAAAGTTGTACAAGATTTTTCTCCTTAATATCAAGAGGAACAATCCACGATGACAAATCGATTAGCCTGACCATATCTATCCAGCCAGCGGCACGTGGCGCTCAAGCTGACCTAAGGACCACAAACGCCTTCCAGCCCTTCGTCCCTGACCGATTAGTGAGGGCAGAAGACCTCCGAAACCACAGTTAGGTATACTCAGGGTAGGAAGTTACTCACGCACGGCAACAGTAGTACTAACAGGTAAAAGGACACAAAATAATTACGGGAGGGAGGCTGGTTAATGTGGCTGCAGGTGAAGGATGGTAGGGTGGGTGTGGCACGGATCTGGGGTGACAAGACTCAAGGCAGGCAATCGATCACAGGTTCACCAGCAAATTGGGCAGTCAGCCTGAGGTTCAGTATGGCAACGCCGGTCGACCAGGTGCAGAGAACCGTTGCTGGGGACCAAAAGCCACTCCCACACACTGCTCGGTCATCTACACAAGCGAGTGTACGATGGGGTCTGAGAACTACATCGACACCTGCAGGATGTGTTGAAGGATTCTACGGTTGGTGGAAGTAACAACATGACAGGACGGTAATAAAGACACTGGCTGTCGACAGGCCTTAAGCCCAACCAACCAATCAACCAGTCTCCTCCACCACAGCCATGTGCAGCTCTACTCTTAACTTCGTCTACATAAACTCGTCAAAAATAACGTTACTCAAAACTTTTCCTTTCCAAATATATATATATATATATATATATATATATATATATATATATATATATATATAAAGGCTGAAACTGCCATTCTACGTATATATATATTCAACAGAAAAAGAGAAACATTGTATGTAATTATTGACAAGCTAAATATTTAACAAGTGTGACTGCTGTGATTGCAGATCATTTTGGCTATTTCAATAACTCTTATCAAACTCAAACTATGCGCAAAGCACTTCAGAGAACTATAATTCCTTACGCAGCAAACGACCAATCCAAAAGGCGGAGACGCTGCAGGAGAAAACACAAACTGACAGACTGTCCTAAAGATAAAATCCTCCCATGAGGTTCCATAACCAGCAGAAACCGGACCTTTATCTCACGTGTGTATCGAATACTTTTTTTTTTCTTCTTCATAACCCAGACTAGTTGTCAGGGTGGTAACTCTCTGACCTTAGCTACACTGCCTCTTCAGATTTCGGGATCACCAAGACATTCCGAAGCATTATCAGTCCCAGGCTTAACAAATCCTAAATCAACCTTACCAAAAATTCAGTTATGGAAAACCCAAGTATAAGTGTGGACAGGGTACGTTTTTCCAAATTCTAGGATATTCACAATTATTTATCGAAATAATGACGTTTCGGGTTTATATTTCGGAATAAAGTGGTACCCTCTAATTTCAGGGGGTTCTTCTTTACCCCCAACAGCTGAGTGGGCAACAACAGCTCTCCAGGTGTACAGGTAATCATGTGGCCTGCTCATGGCAAAGGACAACATGTATCAAATGTTGGTTGGTTGGTCAAATGCAATTATTACACATCACACACGTCCTGAGTACCTCCACAGTCACTAATGATCATGATAAACTCTGTATCATTCATAAAACACCAGTAGTTTATCATGCGTGTTTTCCTATGCTCTGTACATCACAAAATAAAAGTTTGTATGACGAAAATAGTAATTTGTACTGGAAAAACCCACTCACCTGCACAAGGTAACCTACTCACCTGCATATGGTTCCGCAATCACTTGAAAAAGCCTTACAGTCTTTTCATGAGTCTGAAAACTTTGTAACAAAAAAATTATACTCAAATTTCTAAAATCAGAAAGTTCCTGTTAACAGAAGCGTCCATAATACGTAACATAACAGGACTACAGACAGTGGCTCATGCTCGCTCGGGTCCATCGGTAAACAGACGTGACGTAACACTTCCAAACTCCGGCTGTTTACATGAGCCAGAAGCTGTCATTAAAAGTCTGACCCAAACCCTCTCTCTTACAGTAAAACAAACAAACATACAAAGAAAATCCCCTCCGCTCTTCAACAGCATAACTAAGACACAAAGGGATTATAACAGGTGTAGCGAATAACATCACATTTTGTGCAACGGACGGATGCATTCCATTAGCTTCTAACAGCTGAAGGTAACCATAAAACAGCGATAAATGCTCGACTTCCCCCCCTCCCACCCCACCTTCCTTCCCAGACACCTAGTGATTGCTCTCTCATGCCTAATCACTGCAGGAATTCTTGCGAAGCACCAACTTTTTCCTTTCAAGTCAACTTTTTATCTATGAAACGTTCTGGCTCAAAGCGCAACAACTTTCTCACACACTAGCGGTCATGCAACATGACTAATCTCAGGCAGGCGCTACTGCTCATTCTCTATTCAACTCGAGACTTAAAAACTGTTTCTCAGTGAATAATTCGGAGTGTACATGGCGTGGCAAGTTGCGGGGAAGACCACGACTAGCGAGCCATAAATAGCAACAATATGGTGGGTTAATTCAGACAAGGCCTGGAGTGAGCCCAGGTCACAAGGGTGAAGGCTGAAACCGCTCCGCTCGAAGTGTTTGCTTGTTTACTGACGAGGGTACCTTGCCTTCCTCTCACACTCCGCCGTACACCCAAAATCGCATAACTCGTGTCCTACTAACATGTCTGTATCTCAAGTCTGTACTTCCGATCTATTAGATGGAACAGGAACGAGAGGGAAGGGATAGGCAAGTGGCACATCACCACTGCCAGCAATATATCATCATACACCAACTCCAAAACAGTCCTGAATGAGAAACTGTTATCGTAAGTAATCACGTAAAAACTACGCGCCCTACGATAAACCCGGCAACAACGACCTTTAATCTGCGGTATAAACACGGCTGGTGATGATGTGTGGCTGCGTCAAGGGGCAGGTGGCGGTGCCTGCAGATATACCTACCCCATCCCTAAACACACACATAAACACACACTGATGCTCTCCAATACAACCAAACCATGTATCCTGGCCAAGGCAACAGCAAGGCAAGAGGGTGCAAGGGAATGATATATAGTGACAATAAAGGAAAGAAGTGTACCATAATACAGCAACCATGAGATGGCGTTACGTAGACGTAGTCAGCGGCCCCCACAAGCCTCACTGATCAGAGCTGCAGTGCAAAAGCTTGGGTCCCAGACCGAATCTGGAGCGTATAGGACCGGAACCATCGCAAGCAAACGTTAGGGAAGTCAAGGTCTAGGACTACGCTGTTGGAGTACTAGACCTAAGAGACCATCGTATATACGGTACGAAAAAAAATTTCAGTGAAATCTAAACACAAATCAGGCGTGCCATAAACACGCAAGTTAACATTCTCATCGCAGTGACACCCCTGCCATAACACAAATCGTAGCTCGAGTACATTAGGGTAGCAGCAGCAAGCTATCCCACAGGCAAGACTCCCAATAAGATCCGTACGCTACCAAGGACACGATCACCGGGATGGGATAAACGCCTCAGCAACGCAGGTTTCATACGGCCGTCATTAACATGTGTTTACAGTCTCGCCTAGACCACCAAGTGCCAGGTTTTCAAGTTTCATCATTGAAGCCAAAACATGGGTAAAGATTTGGTGCGACCCCCAACAGCCAACTGAGCAAATGAACAACATAACGTGTCCCGGTATGTATAACCCATGCAGAAGTCAGCCAAACAGAGCACGTAGTAAACAGGTGGCAACGTGGGCACAACAGTGCTTAACCCACACACAGGTGACCATGCACCGTTAACCCCAGCTTTACTGGTCATCAGAATGCATGATATGAAAACTGCTAAACACGGCAGACACACTTGAGCGCTGACTCTCAGAGACGACCTCCAGGTCCCTTACCCCTTCCCTCCCCACGCTTCAAGTCACTATCGCTCTCTCGCTGACACCGTAATGATCGCGTGGTTGTACACACCCCTCTAACCTCAATACAGTGAACCCAAACCAGTCCCTAATTGCTCAGTTTCTCCCGACTTTACATCCGCTGCAACACACAACTACTTGGTTACTCCTCTGCATGTATGTACTACGTTAACTGAAGATATATAAAAATGAAAAGCAGTTAAAAACTTTTTCGATTCCCAACAGCTGTAAGCCTTCTAGCTTCACATATCTGGCTATGTACAAGAATCTAGTAACTGTTTTTACTAATCATACACTACCACATCAGATCTCAAAAACGGAAGGCATCAGATGATATGGCACGCATTACTTCCGCAGACAACAAAACAACAACACAGACTGTGAAACGAAGCCATGGGAGACAGGCAGGTCCCCTACCCACTCCCACCACCACTCACCTCCCATCTGCTACACACTTTCCCACGTAGTAACCAACTCTCCCGACGACCCCACCTATGAACACCAGTTCATACCAGCCTTAAAAAAAAAAAAAAAAAAAAAAAAAAAAAAAAAAAAAAAAAAAAAAAAAAAAAAAAAAAGAAGAAGAAGAAGAAGCATCCAACCAATGCCACAATATCATACTTAACGAGAGAAAAAACTTAGTGCAATAAGAAAAAAGTGTGTCAAAATTTGCAGGCCAGGATCGTCCAAATTCATACTTTGACCAAAAAGTGGAAAAAACACTTAAATGCATCTCATCAACCAGCATGCAGTAGTAGGCAACGTTGGCCTAAAACAGGACTGATCAGAGAAACATTACTATGCTTGCGCGATGCCCGAGTTTCTGGAACAGACAAGCCTCCAAAACGTCCATACGAACAGCTAGCCGATGATTAAACCAGTCCAACGACGTTGAAAGAAACTGGACACTAGTGCAGGCACTAGCAGCTACGGGCATCATATTTCAGGCGCCTTACAAAAGCCGCTCCAAAATATCCACCTAAAAGCACATCTGATGACAACACCAACTAATTAGTATTCACGGAGCGAGTCTGAGGCTAGCGGCCAGTCACTAAAGAGTGCAGTAAGCGCCATATACAGCGATGGTGAGCCAATGCCACTAGCAGCGCCCTCCATTATCGACTCCTAGAAACCATTAACATATCTATCTGCTTGCCTGAGCTAAATATTTCAACACCTCGAACCGTACGTTTCATAATGCCCGGCTGAAGGCGTTCAAACTCCCTCCAACCCCCCTCCCCACCAAAGCGTGCACATAAACAACACATGTAGGAGAACAAAGTGTAATCTAGTATGAACCACTCTGATCCAGCCGGAAGTCGTTATACCACCAAGGATCAAACCGATAATCTAACACCACCCAAGCATATCGCTTTTAAGACTGTGCAAAACTGCTGATGAAGATTTCCCTAGATTCGGGCCGCGTATAAGCTATTCTTACGTTCGTTCCGCCTAACTAAACGACACATCTGACTGACCAGTAGATTATCCATTACCTAATACCGGTAAATGTAAAGTGTTTAAATATGGTCATGCTAAGCTATAAGGAT
This sequence comes from Panulirus argus, assembly GCA_038088735.1. Classification (NCBI taxonomy): domain Eukaryota; kingdom Metazoa; phylum Arthropoda; class Malacostraca; order Decapoda; family Palinuridae; genus Panulirus; species Panulirus argus. The sequence continues at coordinate 652,290 of JAYMFT010000039.1, read as the reverse complement.
CTTTGGGGATATTGTTTACGAAACAGGCTCAACCAGTGCGGTGCAAAATGTATTGCTTGTGCTTCGTTCTCCTCCCATCCGGGAACCCCCCCCCCCCACAGTGACAAACACACACACACACACCACTACTTTGTTCAGTGTAATCAAATACACTTTTTCCCCTTTTGGACAAAAGGAACACAGGTATCAACATGAATCAGGCTCAATGTGCTGACCTGGCTAGGAATTACACAAATCACAGTAATCAAATGATGCCAGACAAATAAAGAAGCTAATGTTCACCCACACCTGCACACTCCAGATAAACACTCGAAGACTTTAGGGAACATAAACACGTATTTCATCCCCACCCCACCGGCAATCACCATGTCACCTCGAGGATCTGTCCTCAAACTTTCACTGAACGAAGTGTAGTATTTCCCATTTACAGAGACATCAATATGGCGTCAGCAACAGTAAAGCATATCCCGTTCACAGGCATCAATATGAAATCATCAACACTACAAGTATTTTACCGTTCACAGACACAACATAAATATGGCATCATCAATGCGCCCTCATCTGGCTACCTGGCCAACCACTCAGTCGCCAGGTTGGTTCAACGGCTGCAGACACACGGCTGCATTTGCATATGCAACTATGGAAACGTTCCGCCAATAGCAGCGTGGGAACGTTGACGCTTCCCTGACCTTGCCGCTACTGTAAGGCCGCCACAACCTCCACCCTCCTCCTCCTCCCTACTGCCCAACCGTCAACACAACACCGGTGGCCTCCATCCTCCCCCCGTCTCTTCACCATCATCACCACTAACTTATTACCCTTCACCTACCATCAACAACTCGGCAGTCTTCATCTGTCAACATCTGGCTCTTCCTTCAACACAAGACAATTCGGCAAAGCAGTCACTATCTCCTAATCCATCACCAAATCATGAACGACCTGCACTAATCGCTGACCCTATCACATTCAACATACACATCAAACATCACTACCCCATAAATTCCCATGAATGCTCCTATTTCGACATTTACTTCTGACATCATTAATGATCACCTCCAATCCACTAACAACCAACAGCACCCTGCTTGTATCCAACACCACCAACCGTCCACTTTCCTCGATGGTAACCCCCTGCCCCTCCACCATCACTACCTGTGCCAGCCTCGTCACCCACTGCACGCTACCATCATCATCACCTTCTCGTTATCTCCCCTCCCCCCCACCCCTCAACCCAGCCCCGGTCCCACGCCATTACCATCACCACCACCAACTCCTGATGGCCCTAAATATGACTATGCACGTACACCTCGCCCTGTCTAACCGTTTAACTTCTTTAAACAGGAACAATCAGCTTCCAGTCCTGTGTTACCACATATAAAAAAATATTCTAAATATGGATACCGTTAACGCCACTACCAAACCCCATCAACATCATCTTACAACTAACAGACAAACGGGCTTCCCTGCTCGTGGGATCAACAAAACCTAACACAAGACTGGTTGGCTACCAGACATACGAGACCTTGGATCTTAGGCATGGTAGAAGTCGGGAGTAATAAAACATGCATATCCACGTGTGACAAACTGGAACTACGTACCGACACTGGATAACGTTTCAATAGTAACAACTAAAACATTAATTCTTATAATACAAGACACTCGCAATATGTTGCCCATACACATCAAGAGCTTTCAACAATTTTAACCTTGAGGATTCCTAGACTACTTAGCTAACCATAATATCTTTGGTAAGTGCTGGAACACACAACTTTATGCTTCGTTCATAATAACGAAAACTAGTTCATGTCCATCTTAACTCCGAGTTGATATACTTATCCTTAACTCGTAAATACCGGGTAAAATGAAACCAAGATATGCCTATTTCTAATTAGACAAATAATGTTAACCCATATCTAATTACCTGGCCTTGAGCCAGGAAAATCCTGTATTAATAACCATCACTTTTACCTTAACATCATCACCACCACCACCATCCCTCACTACCGCATCCCACCGTCACTAATACCCTTATTTCCCTATTAATATGGCTGCCGAAAATCTCATTATCTTGGGATCCTCCACGTCTTCCATTAGTGCGTTGAGGCAACAACAAATTTCTCTCGACAACAACCCCCCCACCTCTTCAATCCCAAAACTAAAAGCTGAACAAAAAATCACCTCCCAAAGCTTAGTTGGTATGGGTCTCTCAAAACGTAACGTACACACAAGCTTGAAAAACTACTAGTCCTCTCCATTCTAACAGCAGCGTACAATAATAAAATAAAAGTCAAAATGACACAAGGATTAGGCCTCACACCGGTTTAAATGGGCAGCAGTAAATTTAATTCAACCGTAAGACGCCTAATTGATTTAACTGGCGTGATTAACACGAACAATTGTACATGACAGCTAGGCTTAATGGCCCACACCTAATAAGCGTGTTCCAAGCCTCGTAAGTACGTTAAATTCATTTAGCTATATATTTTCTTACTCTATTTACAACACGCTGATTTCTGTGGTCCGTCTTTACCTCCTGAGATCGGTTTAAGTCGTTTCTCAGGCTGGGGCCGGAAGGCTTACGTATTATTTCAAATATCAATAATGAGAGTACATTTTACATGCTGTTCAAGCCTTTAATTTTTCCAATAAGTCCATCAGGTTTCTATACGACTAACTTGCAAGCATTAAGTAAAGTCTAGAATAACATATATTAACATTATCATGATTCTTACAATCCTGCCGACATCATTCAGGTCTCCCATGTCAATGACGGCAATGGAAAATTAGAATTTCTAACAAAGAGTCCCCCTAATATAAACTATGTCAAGCAAACTCATGATTAATTTATTGAAATACGTGAGTAGGTAGGTCTGCGCATCAAGGTTTTGGTTTACATAAGTTTGGGCACCGTATTTCTAATGTCTACTATATACGTTTTAAGACAATCATATGAAAGTCTACATTGGTTTGAAAGGAAAAACACCACCACAGACTAAACTTATTCAGTTCACGTACGTCCAACACCACCATAACTCAGGGCTCAGTGTAAATACCCAAGAATAGCACCGTATCTCTTTGGTCTTCATATCTTTAAAACCATCAAATCCTGGACCCGAGTAACGTATATGCAGTACACTAACTTACCTCTTCAAGTAATCCTGATCCGTGGCAACGTTATGTTGCATATTCAAGTACCATCATAACGTAGGTCAACAGAAATCCTGCCATGCCCATATTTTACATCAACGTTTGTCACACACCAATCATATCACAGATACATCCAAGTCCAAACGACAAAATATCGTGGTGTCTACTGTTACAAGCAACTGAGTCTCATCACCAATGCTTCATAGGCCTATCCACATGTAAGTCCAGCGATAACACACAGCGTCCGAGTGATCAGTGACTGGTTACAGTACGTGGACACCAACCTACATCTCCAACACAGCGTAACCAATACCTATTCCTATCAGTGAACCCGAATGGTTTATATCTGACTACAGCCCCACACCTGTTCACCAATTTCAAACTTATCTCCATCAACCCCATTTCCATCAGCTTTCACAAAATCACCATACGTTCTGTACAATGTCCACAAAATTCACTTGAATGTCATCAAGCCTACTCAATATCCACAGGCAGGATTATCACTACTGCCTCTACACCACATTTCCTCCGTGGTATTAATGTATAAACTAAACTACGTAGCACCATCACCACTACACCGCCATCTTCAACCTCCACAGACCATCTTAACTAAGTGAATTTCACGTTCTCCGGCTAGAGGGCCAGATGTAGTTAGCCCAGCTCAACTACGTCCATTTCCTAATAGCCCTCCCTTTACCTGTCACTTATCAAAACCTTACTCGAATGGAAGTTACTACACAAGAAAATTGTACAAATATAATCTTCCCAACATTAGATAACACCAGTTTTAAGCTGTCATTCTTGATGAGAGGTTATTCTGGTAACATCACTCATAAACCGCTTGATGTAATCTGTCTGCAACACATGACATGTGCACAACAGGCTTAAAAAGTTTGGAAATCATTCTCTCAAAAACGATTTTACGGAACACTAGTCCTTACTTTCCTCTCCCAACACCAGAAGTGAGGAAAGCAAATATTCAAGAAACCAGCTCCAACTTTAAGCAGGATACTGAAAATGGTACCATACCGTGCCCAACAACACTGACGGTACTTAAGAGTGTAACAATTACACACTTCTCTTCCTACTGGCTAGGTACGCAAGTTCCTATCCCACTACTAGGACAGGAAAATCATAGGTCTTTCCATTCTCACTAGCGATAACAATCCCCAATACTCTATCAATTCAGGGAAGCCGCCGCACCCAGCTTACTATTCTCCAACACTGGCCTGCCGCATGCGGGAGCGAGGAGGCTTCAAAACTTCCTCCAGCACCATCACCCACACATACCATCATCAGCACGGAGTCTTATGTAGACGCCTCTTCCAATCTTCACTAACCCAAGCCATAAGCAGGGACGCCCCTCCTCCCTCCTCCAACACTGTGCCACCACCATGGACAAGGAGTGGGGGGGGGGGGGAGGACTGGCTGCCTCCTCCAACACTGCCCCACCACCACCACCATCGGCAGGGAGCGAGGCCTTGCTGCCGCCACCACCACCACCAACGGCGGCAGGCGTGGCGGGAGCTGGTGGGCGGCCGTAGAGACGGAGACGCAGAGGGCCACACCAGCTTCAGGTGCATGTGTCCTGCTGTGCACATCATGGGCAAGAGGGCAGCATACAGCATCCAAAGGCCTTCCTCATGATGAGAGCCTCAGTAAGGCCTAGCCACAGGCGACCAAGCTTCAACAAACAAAGGCTAGCTAGCTCCCCGCACACCACCACTCACGGACCAAATGTTGCCAACCTATCACACATTTGCCTAATTCCCCTCCCGAAAAAACGTTCAAATTGGCCCGCGAAAACGTTGTGTGTGTAAGTGGACATGCGGCGGCAGAGCACGTGGGCTAGCAGTTTTGGGCAAGAACCTCCAATCCTTTTAATAATCAACAATTACCATTCGACCGTCCGTCAACAAGGGCGTATGCCGCACCCATTCACCCCCCCCCAACTATTTATTCTCTCAAGACAAACTTTGTCAGTAAAGATGTGATCCAAAAACGTTCATGAGGGTTGGGAAGGTGGGGCCACGCTGTCATTGTTTACAACGTGTCACGTGCGTAAGGGAAGCCTGACATGAAAGTAAATAATTGACATGTAATGCATATTGCAGCTTTGCTTGTTTCACTTACCCTACAGTTCCCCGACAGGAGCGAATATCGCATGGATATGCAGTACGGCTCTTTACTACACCATGAAACACTAATCTAACTGGAAATTATTACGAAAATAAAAAAAAATTGTTGTTGAAGTAGGCTACGTGGCGGTGGTGGCGGGTGTCCTCCCCGGCTGAGCGCCAGGCCACCGGCACCGCTGGCCGCCTCCCCGCCTGACCGCCAGCACCCGGACCGCCATGCAAAAACTGGGGTGGGTGATGGTGGTATCAGCTGATGAAGACACACACAACCCACGCTGTCCACCACACGCCCACACCACGCCCCTGCACCACCCGCCAGGAGGGTACGGCCCTATCCTGCACGTATGGGGCAAGTGACGTGTTGTGAAGGGGTTGAGGCCAGCCGTCTGCTGGATCAGCTGATGACCTACCACCTGACAGCTGGTATGCAAGCCTGCACCATCACCACACTCACCACACTCTCACTCTAAATGCACCATGCAACCCGTCCAGCCTGGCCTCCGTGCACAGTGCACGCCAGGAGGACGCAACACAAGCCCCAGCAATTACCTGTCTAAAGTTTCTGCCGGACTCCAGATCCGTGCGCTGGTGGGTGTCACTGCTAGAGGAAACCTGCGTGGTGGTCGTGGGCGTGGAGGAGAGGGCGTACGGGCGGCGTGGTGGATAAAATAAGTGGGTGTGTTGTGAGGGAACAGCGGCCGCCGGTATCGACCAAGAAGACCTCTGCCCGGCGAGAGTAACCGAGCGTCACCACCACCAACACCCCTCTTCTCGCCAACACTGCGCCTTCACCAACACTCCTACTGCACTATCACCACCACCAACACAAGCCTTCTGCGTGATATTTCACCACAATAACACTTTATACCCAATAAGTACCGTATACCATGGTTGATAAACGAATTTCCAGTTCCATTACAAAAAGTGCGCGACAGTCTCCAGGCGCGACTAACCGATCTCACCACAGCCAGTTACAACAATCACCTTCAATTCACCATTAAATTTTCACTTTTGCGACGTTATTCTACACTCACATCACACACTACACTTTGATCCAGGTCCTGCGCGACATTTTAGGCACATTTTCGGCACTAAACCCTTAAATTTGGGCGAGAAAAGTGTGAGGGAAGCGGCCGAGCGTCCCCGCAAGCCGCGTTACTCGAGTGTGTGCCGCTCTGAACAAGGGAGTGTGGCGGGGTCCCAGATCCACCCAACATTGGCCTTTTTTATTCCATATTTCTGCCTTCCTGTCGCTTCTGTCACCTTCTATACGGACTATACCCACACTTTGACTTTCTGTGAATGTTCAGTGTGGTATGTATAGTCATGATTTACTCGAAATGGACAGAAAACACCACGTAAAAGTGATTAATCAGGTTGTTTGTTAGTGAGGGTTTGGGCGCCAGATGGCAGCAGAGCGCAGCCGGGCGCATTAACGCTGATCATGTCGGACGTACGATTAACGCCCAACAATTACTCGTGCGCCACACTTGCCGTGCACATACCACGGTATTTAAAGGGGCATTACGTCTGTATCTTGATTTGGGTGTATTCTACGGCTTCTGGGCGGTTAACTGCCGATGAGAGACTTTGTTAAATAATATGGTATAAAAGTGTGGGCGATCCCCGGCAGCGACGGCACGGCTTGAGGGTTTTCCAACGCCGGCGGACGAAAGACGTGATCGATGCTAAGCTCTGACCACCACCGTCGATTCACGCACAACTTTCATAAATTAAAAGCGGCCGCCATTGATCACTACAGCAAATTTCATAATCTACCGCGACAATATTTGCTTGGGAGTTGTTTGGAGCCGAAATGTTACCAACGGGACTGTGGTGACGTAGAGAAAAGCGATGCAAGTTTCGGTATGACTACATCTGTGCAGCTGTTAGTTGACTCAACCAGCCATCCACCACCGCCAGCACCACCACACCTCTGCCTGCACCACCACACCACCTCCAGCACCACCACACCTTTGCCTGCATCACCACCTCCGGCACCAGCTCACCTCTGCCTGCACCACCGCCCACTGCATCACCATCTGCACCACCACACCTCTGCCTCCACCAGCACCGTATCGTCACGTCCTCCATCCACGCCACCACACATTCGCTTCACCGTCAGCCGCCATCACCACACCTTCCCTTTCTCTACCACCACACCGTCATTCTCTCCACCAGTGTTAGAGCCGCACTCCCCTCCACAACATTTCCCCCATCCATCTGCTTCGCTCTCCATCCACCCAGTCCACCATCCCACTCACATGGACACCGCCAACACTGTCCTCCCTCATTACCTCTACCACCATCACACCCTTTCCAACTCCACTACCACGCAATACCACCACACCTCGCTCTGCACTACCACGCAATACCACCACACCTCGCTCTCCACTACCACGCAATACCACCACAAATGAACCTACTCCCAGCACCACCTACAGCCTCCCCCACCACCACCATACCTACTCCCACCACCAACGCCCGCTCCCTCCATCGCAAGCCGTACCCTCCACCAGCAACAGCACCCACTAGCCATTCTCACCGTCACTACCCCCCACCCTCCACCGCCGCTGCCAACACTAACTCCCTCCACCACCACCCATTCCCTCCAGCAACTGCTCCCACTCCCTCCATAATCCCTCCACCACCATGCACTCCCTCCATAAACCCTCCGCCACCATGCACTCCCTCTATAATCCCTCCACCACTATGCACTCCATAATCCCTCCACCACCTTGCACTCCTTTCATAATCCCTTCACCACCATGCACTCCATCACCAGTGTCCACACCCACTAACAACCACCAGAATTAGTACTCCCTCCCCTCCTCCCACCTACTATCTCCACTACCAACACCACCACCATCCTCTCCCATCACCATCAGCACCCACTCCCTAAAGCAGCACGCAATCCCTCCACCACGACCATTACCTGCTCCCTCCACTACCACCAGCACCCGCTCAACCACTACCACCGCAGGCACCCGCTCTCTCCAACATCACCAGCCAAGTCCTTCACCATCCACTTCCTTAACCACATTACCCACTCCCTCCACCACCACCCATTCCATCCACGACCAGCTCCCACACTTCACCATCACGCATACTCTTCTCCAACACTGACTACCTACTCCTTCCACCACCACTAGAACCCACTTCCACCAACAGCACTCGCTCCGTTACTACTACCTATTACCTCCACCACTATTACCAGCACTCACTCACTCCCTCCACTGTCACCATCCACCACCACTACTACCCACATCTCCCTCCCATTGTCACCAAGTACCTACTCCTTCCACCACTAGCATCCACTCCACTACCATCACTAGTACCCACTCTTTCCACCACTAAGTACCATCTCCTCCACCACCATCACCAGGATCCACTCCTTCCACCACTAGCATCCACTCCACTACCAACCACCAGTATCCACCGCCACCACCAGCATCCACTCCACCATCATCACCAGGATAAACTCCTTCCACCACTGGCATCCACCCCACAACCATCAACAGTACTCTCGCCTTCCACCACCAGCATCCACTACCCCAGCCCATCACCATTAGTATCCACCATCCACCCTCTCCACCAGATATACAATGTAGTGTAATTGAGTAATATTAATATTAATCATGAATATAAAATATTCCGTAAATCATTATCAAAATTCAGAGAAAAACACCGTAGAGTGATCAGTAACGACGTAAGATATGAGCTTCTCTGCCTGGCTGTTATAAGCCACCAGAATGACAGGTTTCCTGGCTACAGATATCAATCATAAAATGTAAACAACACTTGCTCGACAATACTGTGTCAGACTTTATTTAGAATACGCTCTTCAGTCCCCATTTCCAAATATTAACACACACGAATAACACTATTGAATCACAGTAAAGCAAGAGGGCTAACTTGTATCATTGAGAGAACTACCTATATGAAGGTAGGTTCACAATGTAGGAAGACTCGTACGTCTAATAGTATTCCCAGACTCTGAAATGTCCTCCAAACGTTAATGTCAACAACATCCGAAATATTTTCCGCGCGTAGATTAACCAACCAGATATGATTATGAAGTCAGAGGGAACATGTACTTCCAAAGTGGGCAAAAGTTTTCTCATCTGTTCGAATTAAGACAAAACAGGAATGAATTATCAAAAGATGTCAGTGCGAAGATTATCCTTACCTTCATATAGAAAGCTATACAGATGTTTCAGAGACGAAAGCCAGTAAATTTTTCATGTTAACTAAATGTTCATAGAGTCTGTTTAAACGTATCTAAGGTAGTGCTCTGAATAATTATTAAATTATTCCATATGCTGCTAAACTTTCGTTATGTTAGCTTAACAAATGATAAGAAGACAGATTTCACAGAAAATGAGTTGAGATACCTTTAAGAATACGAAGCTCAAGACATTTAATTCATTTTACTCGGATGGATTCACGAATGACGACGCTGTACAGGAAATGTGATGTCACTAACATAAGACGTACATCAGAGACGGTAAATATTAATTACCTCTGTCTCACACACTTCTGTCAGATTTTCCCTCGACTTTCCAGTCTCTTCGTACCTCCAGTTTAGTCAAGTTTCGTAAAATGATTAAGTTCGTCGTCATATCTGTCCACTACACATGGTCTGGGATTATTTCAGTTTCTTTCAGTCTTCTCTCTTAATAAAACTTTGCATTCAGCCATTCTCTCGGAGTCAGCTCTCTTAAAATAAGCTTTTGCATTCCGCCTGCCATTCACTAATTACTTCTTCACACCCCCTGGCCGCCCGCCGCCCGTCCTTGGCTCAAGGAGATGGTCCTCATTCACAAGCTTCCATATTCAAGTCTTTTCAGAGCTTCTCGCCGCTAATTTTTGTCAAGCATTTTCTTGGACGAGTTTTGCCTCCACCTTAAACCAGATGTTCTCGGCTGTGATTCAACCGACTCAAAAAAAGGGATTCACGCCCGGCCTTTTTAGTACCTTCCATACTTACAGAATATTCATCTTTCTTTTATTACCGTGGATTTAAGGAAGAATAAAATTAACAGCGAATTCTTCACAACATACTAAAAGAACGTTTTCCCTTGGCATCTGTCATGATCTGGTGTGGGTCTATAGCCTGAAGGAGGAGGAACTCGCACCGCTGAACATTCCCTACTAATCGTAGGACCTTGAGTACACTGACACCCGCGCCCAGGTACGACCCAAACACTTGTTCTCTAAACTTGATCTTACATGGGAAGGACAGATAACACAAGACCTGATGGCCTATGACCAGGTCATCTGCTGGAGGACAGTACATAGGAAGGACAGATAACAGAAGACCTGATGGCCTATGACCAGGTCATCTGCTGGAGGACAGTACATGGGAAAGCCAGTCCATGTCCAAATGCTTCAACACGTCCAACAACAAGCCAGATGCCCGTGTCGGCTGCCCGGACAGCCTCCCCCCTGTTGATCTCTTCTGTTGCTGTTGTCCTATTTTGCAATGTATATACAATAATGATATTCACATCAGGAAGAATATTAATTTCAGTTGCAAAACCTTTGCTCTGATGAAGGAAAATATACTGTAAGTTTTGCTTAAATGTCGAATTGCTTCAGAGCGTATCATCCAGTGAGAAGCGCTAATATTTTCCTGCAGATACAAACTCTACGGTGATAAGAGATTTGTCATTCTCTCTTCTGCCATCCACTAATCACAACACGAGTTTGGATACGAAATATATCGCTAAATATCACCGACGGGAGACGTTGCTTCCATCTGAAATTCTCTTCATCATTTTATCTAATTACCTTCCCGGCCTCAGCGAGCTAGCGTCGGGATTTAAAGAAGAATGGACTCATCTGCACATGTCCCACTATCCATTCACAGACAGGACTCACACCCTAGCCAAAGGTGAACCACCACATGTACATTTCTTCAGAAGTAGTGACCCCGTAGGTCCTTCAGATGGTAGTCTGTGGAGCACTTCATGTGTGTCATACCTTGTGTATGTCTCATGTCGTGCACACGACTGTCATGACACATGACTTGTCATCTCCCACGGTGGATATGTGACTCCTGTTCCTCTGCAGTCACTGAAAGACCTGACCATATGCCCTGCTGGCCTGTAACCTGACGCGATCATTAATACCTCATTAATGGTTAACATTGTTTTCGCTAAGTGCACAACCCACCAGCTTCCCACTCCTGTAGTATAACCTTTCCTGATCGTTGAAATATTCTGTTTAACCTTCGCCCTTACGTCCCAGTTGGTACCTCGACACGGACAGTCTCACATCTGACTAACATAAACATCTTCTACCCTGTTAATATCGAGAAACATCTAAGAAGTACGTAATGAAAGAAAACGTTTTACAAAATCCTTGTTACAGTAATGTACTGAAAATGGCATATCCGTTCATATAAAAAAATGTGGTCACTGACCATGAGTTATCACCGGCTAGCACAGGTGTGACTCGTATCCTAGGTGTGGCAGTCAGCCCACATCCAACCAAGGTGTTCATCCTCCGCTTGGGGCTGGTTGATAAATAGGTATCTAGCTTGTGTGTGTGTACACAGGAGTAAAGACATGACACCAATCCACAAGGCTAAGGGTGTGCAACTCTCTCTCCCCGTAAGACACAAGCAGTCACCCCACAACGCCTGGCACACCCGTCCCACCAACCCAACCAAACACTGACCTTGTGACGTCATCAACAAACACACGATAATAGTCGCAGCTGTAACCCTCTGCGGCCGTTCCCACAAAACGTTTTCTTTTATGTCTTTCACCAGTTTATCTGCTGCAGAGACGGCCACGACAGTCCTTCCTCCGTCACGTCACATTCTCACCAGCAGGAGTGTTTTTCCCGACGACACATCTTCACTACAGCAGTAGTTGACCCTTGACCTCCGGCCAGAACCAACGCGAACAACCAGTCTACTAACAGGCAACACTGATCCACGTCACACTAGAATAACGAACATTTTCTTTCCCGATTTGCGTTGAGTAATGAACCAGCAATTGGGTCTCCAGGGCCCTTACAGGTTGCCTGTGGAAAAGAACTTCCTCCCCTGGGAGACGAGACACAATCACCCAACCTCTCCTCTCCCCAGTAGGGGAGCTTACCTCCGTCTTAGCTTAAGCCACTGCCATTACCACCTACGGTCACCACCTCACCTGTCCTACCACTACACCACCTACAGTGCTGCCCGAGCCACTTACACCAGCCCCAGTATAACCTTTTCAACACCGTCGAGGCCTTCTCCTCAGTACGACCTGATCTACCTACCCAGTACTTCCCGTGACTGTCCCTGCCTCTCCCAGTACCAGCTGAAACCGTCACCAACCCTCTCACACTGCCTGACGCGTCACGGCTGGCCACCCCGTCACAACCCGGTCAGTGACCACCCCACCCCCCCATAAGCACCCCTGCTACCAGCGTCACACACTGGTTACGACTGTCGTCACCAGGGAGGCGCCATGAACCAGCCGTACTGTTGTGTCAGATAAGGAAATTAGCAGAGTCTCGTCAGCCAGTTAATATAATGTTTACTGTCACTACAACTCTTGACTGTACTGACCCACCGCCCTACAGTGTTCCTTGGATGAAAGTATTTTCACTCGAACAGCTAGGATTGAACCCGGGCCCATAGGGTGGTAGGCGAGAGCGCTGTTGCTAAGCTATGATCGCCCCTAACAGAGAAATAACAGTTCGAATACTAAGTAATCGAATACCCTTCGTCTCACATCGGTGAACAACGGGGTCTAAACCTGTCAAATCCCACTGCTAACTAAGGTCTCGGGTTCGATGCTAGCTGTTCGAGGTTTGTTTATTATATGGAAGTGCGCGTTCATATGTACTATTTCGTGTGTGTGTGTGTGTATAAAAATGGACGACTGAACCTTCTAGAAGAAAATCCTCGCCTGGTTCCTCCCTGTGTTCCTACTTTAGGAAAGCGATACTACAGGAGGAGAAGGCTTCCAACCTCCGCTACCGCACCTCGTCCATGACACGAGGGAGGTACACACGTGGGGACTGTATGTGCCTTGCGGGTGCTCACTGTGCTAGATATAAGATATAATCGTCTGTTGTCAACCCTTGCCACATGCGAACTTTAAAGAAGTCATTTTACGAAACGTTATTAATATTTGCGTATTGTGACAGGTTTTGCAATACGTCAAACATCGCCATTTATCTCAGTGACGTTAATTTTCACAACGTAATCGGCATTGTGCACAACCATCATAAGGCTCAATATCATATGGTCAAGCGGTCAACGGGCTGACCTGAGGGCCCTGTGGGCGGGTCTCATCACAAAATTGTATCCAGACTTTTGCCTCACAAACATGTCAGACGATGTCAACATCATCTATACAGTCTGTCATATCGTTATCGCCTTTACTGACAGAATGGAACCAACGAATGTTACTAATGTATCATATAAATCTTACATAATTATGTCTTATATTGTCAGGATTTATATTACATCAAGTCCGGCATAGTGTCATGAGGGTCTGGCATAATGTCATGAGGGCACGGCACAGTGTCATGATGTCTGACGCAGTGTCCTGAGGGTGTGGCACAGTGTCATGAGGGTCTGACACAGTGTCATGAGGGTGTGGCATAGTGTCATGAGGGCCTGGCACAGTGTCATGTCTAACACGACGTCATGAGTACAGTGAGTCAGTCACTGGCAGGAGATGAGTCTGACCCATCTCACCCACGGAACTCAATTATCTGGGTTATAATTAACTTGGAGTTAACGACCGCAATTTAGATGTAAACAGTGACACCGTTTTCTGGTTCGCGTCCAACGCGTCTAGACGAACAAACGGCCCGTTTATGTTACCGTTGCCTCGTGTATACTGCAGAGAATTCGACCGTTCCGTTCCGTCTCTGTATATATACAGAGGTTTATGGCAACAGCTGAAAATGTAGTGACCTGAAAAGACAAAAACATGTTAGATACAAAAAACAAAACGAATCCAAAATACACAAGTTGAAAGGTTGTTTCCCGCAGTTGTAATGTGATAAACTATGTTGATGATTACATGGTGTCTTATCTATGTGCACACACACACACACACACACACACACACACACATATATATATATATATATATATA
>JAYMFT010000039.1:613915-637792 GCA_038088735.1 Panulirus argus | reverse complement strand
AAGGCATGTACAGATCATCAGATTGGGGAGGAGCAGTGTGGTTTTAGAAGTGGTAGAGGATGTGTGGATCAGGTGTTAGCTTTGAGGAATGTATGTAAGAATTTCTTAGAGAAATAGATGGGTTTGTATGTATCTGGAGAAGGCATATGATAGGGGTTCATAGAGATGCTTTTTGGAAGGTCTTAAGAATATATGGTGTTTGAGGTAAGCTGCTGGAAGCAGTGAGAAGTTTTTATCAAGGGTTTAAGGCATGTGTATGACTAGGAAAAGAGGAGAGTGGTTGGTTCCCAGTGAAGGTTGGTCTGCTGCAGTGGTGTATGATGTCCCCATGGTTGTTTAATTTGTTTATTGATTGGATGGTCAAGGAGGTAAATGCAAGAGTTTTGGAGAGAGGGGCAAGTATGCAGTCTGTAGGGGATCAGAGCGCCTGGGAAGTGTCAATTGTTGTTCGCTGATGATACAGGACTGGTGGCTGATTCAAGTGAGAAACTGAAGTTGGTGGCTGAGTTTGGAAAAGTATGTGAAAGGGGAAAGTTGAGAGTATATGTGAATAAAAGCAAGCTTATTAGGTTCAGCAGGGTTGAGGGACAAGTTAGCACGGATGTAAATCTGAATGGAGAAAAATTGGAGGAAGTGAAGTGTTTGAGATATAAAGGAGTGGACTTGGCAGCGAATGGAACCATGGAAGTGAAAATGAGTCATAGGGTGGGGGAGGGGGCCAAGGTTCTGGGAGCGATGAAGAATGTGTGGAAAGAGTGAACTTTATCTTAGAGAGCAAAAATGGGTATGTTTGAAGGAATAGTAGTTACAACAATATTATTTGGTTGTGAGGCATGGGTTATAAATAAGGTTGTACAGAAGAGGGTGGATGTGTTGGAAATGAAATGTTTAAGGACAATATGCAGTGTGAGATGGTTTGATTAAGTAAGTAATGTAAGGGTAAGAGAGATCTGTGGTAATAAATAGAGTGTGGTTGAGAGAGCAGAAGAGGGTGTGTTGAAATGGTTTGGACATATGGAGAGAATGACTGAGGAAGGGTTGACAAAGAGGATACATGTATCAGAGGTGGAGGGAACAAGGAGAAGTGAGAGACCAAATTGAAGGTGGAAGGATGGAATGAAAAAGATTTTGAGCGATAGGGGCCTGAACATGCAGGAGGGTGAAAGGCGTGCACGGAATAGAGTGAAATGGAATGATGTGGTATACTGGGGTTGGCGTGCTGTCAATGGACTGAACCAGGGCATATAAAACGTCTGGGGTAGATCACGGAAAGGTCTGTGGGGCCTGGATGTGGATAGGGAGCTATGGTTTCGGTGCATTGCACATGACAGCTAGAGACTGAGTGTGAGCAAATGTGACCTTTTTTCTTCTGTTTCCTGAAACTACCTTGCTGATGCATGGGTGGTGATGCTGTTTCCTGTGGGGCGGGGTGGCATCTGGAATGGATGGAGACGAACAAGTATGGATATGTACATGTGTATACGCATGTGTATATATATATGTTGATATGTATATGTATGTATTGTGCATATATGTGTGTCTTTGTATATATGTGTGTATACAAGTGGATGGGTCTTTCCTCATCTGTTTCCTGGTGCTACCTTGCTAACAAGGGAGACAGCTATCATGTATGATAATAATAATGATAATGATAATGATAATAATAACAACAATAATAATAATAATATTAATAATAATATAATGATTGCTATTATTGTTAACTAGAACATAGTTTTCCATATGAATGTATATACAACTCAACCTGAAGTATTTTTGAGTGTGCTACATGCCATTTAATTCATTCTGCTCCACTGCCCGGTATATAAGCTGCTCCAGGAGTACATATAAGGCATTTGCATTGAGGTGTGTGGTCTTTTGGGAGGTCATTTTATCAAAAAAATATTATGATTACATAGGGGTTTTCATCATTAGTATCTGTAATTTTGAAAAAGCATCAAAAGCATCAAAATTGATTACATAACGTGAGGGCATATATCTCACAAGCCTTCTTCACATATACTCACTAGTGTATGGGAAAGAATTGGGCAGTAACAGATGGTAACAATATGTGGATCCCATTACAGGCATGAATGACTATATTTTGCCCAGAGGCAGAGGCAGCCGATGGAAGAATTGGCTGCAATTAACAGAGAAAAATACCTGTTTGGTACAAAACAGCTGCAGTAACAAGACTGCATGGTAGATATCTGTCCATTCCATTTACACTCAGAGAATATCTATTATTTTGACTTTTTTTGATGAAGTTCAGTGTTTGCCATCCCATTTACAACTCCTCCAATATGTTTTTTTTTTTCCTCTCTCTCTCTCAAATTACTTTCTGATTATTATTCAGCAAGTCACAAGTAGCACTAATATATGTGTCAATTCTTCCATTTTGCAGCCTTTGTTTTTGAGGAAATTTACTTTACCTACTTTCACTGTATAGACTGTCAGACCATTTTGCAGTAATATTTTCTTCAGTACATACACAGGGTAAAAGGCATGCTTTTGTGGTAGTACTTGACTTTCCATTTATTATAAGAACACTGAACCCATCTTACATTTTACAGCAGTATACAGACATTGTCATCATAGATGAGTGGTGATAACCTGCAAATAATAATGTTCTGGGGAATTGGTACTGGATCTAACTATGCTTGCTTCAGAAGGCATGTGCACTGTCATACACCCAGCTGTAATTTGGCACCTAGTTTGTTTGACTTGGTAACCAAAGGCAGTCAGATGTGTCATGCCAGCTATATGAAATTTTTGTTATCATAGACTTTGAAATTAGTATGCTTAAACTTATTCTTCCCTTATTTTTTTGTTCTTGTCCATTGTTTCCTGAATTAGCAAGGTAATGCAAGGAACACACGAAGACAGGCCACATTTGCTTAAATCTATTCTCTGCCTATCATGTACAATGTACCAAAACCACAGACCCCTATCAACAACCAGGCTCTACAGACCTTTTAGTGGTCTCTCCCACCTGTTTCACATGCCTAGGATCTGTCCATTGAAAGCACATCAGCCCCTGTACACCATACCGTCCCAATTCACTCGATCTTGTACACGCCTTTCACCCTCCTGCATGTTCAGCTTTCATTCACTCATAATATTTTTCACTTCATCCTTCCATCTACAATTTGGTCTCCCCTCCTCCTTTTGCTCTTCACTTTCAACACATGTCCAAACCATTTCAGCACACTTCACCTCTCTCACCCTCAATCTTCTTATTACCAAACTTCTCTCTTACCCATTTATTACTTAATTAAACCACCTAAACCACCTTCAAACCACATATTGTCCTGAAACATTTCTTTTCCAACACCTCCACCCATCATTACACATCCCTATCTATAGACCATGATTAACATTATTGCAACAACTAATACTTCAAGCATAACTCATTTTTGTCCTCTCAGATAATGACCTCTCTTTCCACACTTTCCTAAGTTTTCCAAGAACCTTTGCCTTTTCCCCCTCGCCCACCCTATGACACACACTTCTGCTTCCTTGATTCTATTTACTGATGTCCACTCCAAGATATCTAAAACAATATACTTCTTTCAAATTTTCTCCATTCAAATTCACACCCCATCTAACCTATCCTTGAACCCTACTAAACCTAATAACCTTGCTTTTATTCACATTTACTTTCAACTTCCTCCTTCCATACTTTCTTCCAAACTCATTTACCTACTTCAGCAGTTTCTCACTTAAATCTGTCACCAGTATATTGTCATCAACAAAAAACAACAACTGACTCATCTCCCAGATCCTCTCACCCCTTTCTCCAAGACCGGTGCATATACCTCCCTAACCTTAAACAAATTAAACAGCCATGGTGACACACCCCTGCTGTAGACCAACCTTTACCTGGAACCACTCACTCTTCCATATATACACACCATACACTCTTGATTAAAACTTTTTGCTGCTTCTAATGGTTTTCCTCCCACACCATATATATGGAAGACCTTCCAACAAGGAATCTCTGTCAACCTTATCATATGCTTTCACCAGATCCATAATTGCCACATATAAGTCCTTCTTTTTCTCTTAAGTATTTCTCATACAGATTTTACAAAGCAAACACTACGGAAAGCACTTTGTTCCTCCCCAGTCTGATGTTCTCTACATGCCTTTATCCTTTCATTCACCACTCTCCCATACAAGTTACCAGGTACACACAAGAAACTTATACCTGTGTAGTTCAAACACCCACCTTTGTCCACCTTGCCTTTATACAATGGCACTATATACATGCATTCTGCCAATCCCCTTGCACCTCACCATGATTCATACATATATTGAAAATCCTAACTAACCAATCAAAAGCTCAGATCCTGTTTTTCCAAAGAAATTTAACTACAATACCATCCACTCCAGCCACCTAATTACATTTCATCTTATGCACGGCTTTTACCACTTTCCATGACTCTCTCACTTCACACAACATCCCAACCCAAACACATCTGCTGCCCTATTATCATACACATTCAGCAATCCTTCAAGATACTCCATCTCCTTCTCACTTCATCATTACCTGTTATCACTTCCCTGTTTACCCCTTTTTCTGATATTTCCAGTTATTCTTACTATGCTATGATAATGCCATACTACTGGTGTAGAGACATAAATAATCATGGGAAGTACATTTCAGCTTAAAACTATTCCCATCCAGATATTCTAATCTTAAACTTTGTTTTTTACCTTCTAATAACTATATATAATTTTTCAGTAAATGCCCTCATTTCATTTTCACATGGCAGTGTTCTCTTAAGAATATTATCACATCAGTCACTGATATCCACACTGTTTTCTGGTTCTTTTCATAAAGATATGCCAGTTACCCACTTAAAATTTAAACACAGTTGATAAGGACTTTCTATCTGCAGACAGCACAATTTTAAGGTTATTGAAATTATTGAGTTAAAGAATTATAACATCTTTATTGCACAGTGTGTTCCCGTTTGGGTGAGAGACTGACCGCGACACATAAAAAGATGCAATAGAAAACTTGAACATGAAAAACAAGGGTAGGGGTATGTGAGTTGCAAAGTAGTGGTTACAGGAAGCTCAAGAGTATGTGAGCATGATGAGGGGAGGGAATAAAGTTGTGAGGAATGAGAAGGTATAGAAAACCAAGTAGTTAAGGACTCCATGAAGCTGATGATAGGAAATCCATCATTGACATTTAGCAATAACATTTTTGCCCTGATCATTCTAATTGGCTTTTTTATGCACCCAAAGAATTATTTTTCATATATTTGCTACTAAATGTATCCTCTTGATAGACATAAGTATAATAAGACACAAAAACTTGCACATAAGTAGACCACAATACATTTGCAGGTTCCTGGGAACTTTGTGGAGATAGCAGATACCCTTATGCATGTTGCCTTTCACTCTTTCACAGTTAGAGATCCTGGTACAAGATGTCCTATTCAGAAGTGATTCTTGATAAGCAGAAGTTCTCTTACAACCAAATATGATCCCAATTATTTGTCTGTTACATAATCAGACTGAAAATGATGATGAAGTCTCTCTAGTAATACATCATTAAGTTTCCCATTAATAATTTTATGAATTATTTTGTAAATTCTTCCACAGCAGTAAGACATATTGTATAAAATATAAATTATCTATTGACATTAATGGTGGCATGTGAGAATTTAGAGTTCATGTCCTCAGACAGCCATAACAGTATTTCAGATAGATAGTCATCATTCACTATGACATATAAAATACACAGTCCTTTCAAAAATTCATGATGGTATACACAAACAGCACTCTTTCTTAAGTATGCAAATGATAACCAGTACACAGATCCTGACTGGGTGAGCACAAAACTCCCCTGGTATTTTACTGTATATACAAAGCACATAGGTCTTGTGATCATTGAGGTTATACAGTAGATGTGGGCTGTGGGTGAAATGGTGCATCTTATTGTTTCTTATGAAGAACACTGAGTTCCATGCTACATTTGGGCCCTGAGTGAGTCACTGAAACCTATTGTACATTTCACTAGCTGAGCACAAGAACATCAAAATTACAAAATTATTCATATGGAAAATACACTAGGTGTGGATCCATAACATGCATATAGATTTTTTCCGTTAACTAAGAAGTCAATAAATGCACAGCAGACTGACTGATAAAGATTTTGCAATTATAACTGAAGACAATCACATTTTCTCTGTACAGTTAGTGTAGTTATGGTGTTCATATTCCCAGCCAACAACTTGGTCCCTGAGTGACTTCATTATTTACTACAGAATACATAGTCTCTCAGTGAGTCACTCATTGGTCCCCATGCACAAAAGTTATCAAGTTGGTCACTCTAAGGGCAATGCTCTGGAAGACCCATGAGAAAGATGATGACTCATTCAGTCTTGTGATTATGGATTCCTGAGGTTCTGATGAAGTAAAAGCATTTCTGTAGTTATCCTGTATTGTTACTTGGAGGGTATTAAGTTCTATAATTATCCAAAGGTAAGGGTTTGCTCCAAGGTCTAGAGTATTTTAGGTTATGGCTGTTATTCTCTGGTACCCTATATACACAAACTAAACAAATAATTAGTATATTTCTTACATAAAAGAATTCTTTATGAAAAACTATACCTCTTACAATGAAGGACCATAATAAGTCTACCAGAAAACCACAACATACAAATTTCAACTTAAAATTCCTCTGAAGCACATTACCATCTAAAGTTTACATACATAATCTGTTAGCTGTAATACTTTAGTTACTTCTGTCTCAACTTGTTCATTATGGCTTTGGAGAGATCCATTTATGACAGTGCATTACACTGGTCCCACAGTCAAAGTACTGGTTATTGTTCAGTACTTGTAGTACAACCCCCATGGCACATAAATAACCCTTGAAGCACAGGTGACTCAGGTTCCTTAAATGTTCAGATGCTTTAGCTAGCCACTCCTAGACCCAGTTATGAATGCAATGTATTCACTTGTCACTGCAGATCCCATTATACAATAGACCTTTGATGAGTTCCCATTTGGTCAAGCTAATGTATATGGTCTACCACCCAAGTATTTTCAGTGTAAAAACTTTAAACATCACTATGAAAGTTTGGGACTTAAGACTCATTTGTTATACACTGGCAACTGAGGGCATGAAAGCTAATGATAACAACACAGAAGAGAAGGGTGATTGTGAAGGGTAAGACTAGGCGAGTTTATGGAGTGGGAGATTGTTTTATGGTATTTAAAAGACAGGAGTAAAACAAGCACAATACAAATATAAAGGCCCCTTTCAGAAGATCAGTTAAGGCAGGTCTGAATTCAAATAAATAACTTATTTGTCAGTTTTGTCAGTTCAGGAGATAAGTCAGCCTGACATTATTTGACATGAAAACCTTGTATACTTTAAAAGCAAAGAGAATCATGAAGCAAAAATTTTCAGTTCAGAAAAGAATATGATTAAGATAATCATTATTATGACTAATAATGAAATATTAACATTTTGAGAATGATAAACTAACATCAAAATCACGTACATTGACCAGTATTGTTTCTTAAGCCTTGGCACTGCCTATGAAGTTGAAGATACCCCATGTTGGGAAGCTCTTAACTGTCATCCCAAGCTTCCCCTTTTCACCCATTATTTCTTTGAAAATATAGCTATGAGGTGTGAAAAATTTCACAGTTCATCATTCACATGCCATTTAAAGTAGGTCTTTTCAATACAGGACTTCTTATATGTATATATGTAATTTTTATCTCCTTAGGAAATATAGATAAATTTAGCCGCTACTGTACTGTTGAATAAAGTGCCTTTTCATACAGAAGTGGTTTGATTTTAACATATATATGGACAGAGCATCATAAGGGATGTCATTTAACTTTAACAATATTCCTTCCTTCTTTCAGCAAATCTTTGGGTTGGGCATAAAATGAAATCACATATGACTAGGGCACGAGATCATTGGGATAAGATAACCTGACTACAGAGGATATGGTAAAATTTGTGAGATTCCTTATTCTATACCGAAAACAATCAGACTCTTCACAGTAACAGTTCTTTATCGATCAACATGAAGAGACATTAACTAGAACATTAACAAAAAGCACTAGAGGGACATGACTTAGATGATGAAATAACCGAGTTGGAACAGGTTAGGACGAAGTTTAACATAGGGTAATCTTTAGCTTTGGAGCCAAGTAAAACTAAACCTTGCCTTTTCTTATCTGCATATATCAGTTGAAAATGCTTTTTGCTCATCTGCTGAGTTTCTTATAATGGTGAAACTTCCAAACATTATTCTTTCTTAGTTCAGGATTCACATAGTTGAAGAGCTTATTTACCATGATTCAGTTTTACCAGTATATTACACAAATAAAAATAATTTATGTCATAAATATGACTGCCTTTATATGAAAAACTGGAGACAGAACTTTCCATTATAGCCAACCCGACTACATGAGCATCTAAAGCAGGTCCCTATATTTCTACAAAGGCTAGTCTGAAAAACAAGCCAATAATCTTTTTTAGAATAACAAGGATGTGCACAAACAAATTTAAAGTTGTAAACAAAGACGTGTTGGGACATTAAAATGTGAAGGATCTTTTATTTTTTTTGGAATAACTGAGACTGATAATATCTTCAATGATTATTGGTTGTTGGAAGACTTTTCTTTAAATACTCCTTGTGCTGTAATTTACAAATAACACAAGAGCTTTAAGAAAAGACTCACTTAACAGCTATAATCAGAGATTCCATCTCACTTTGATACATGACACCTTGTGCTCTTAAAGGAGGGAATGGATGACAGTCCAACTTTCCTTACTAGTGACTACAGTAATTCAGCCTCTTAATGTTTCTGGGATAAAGAGATAATTGCTTTTGAGTAACTTGCACTGTCAAGTTTGAACAATGATTCTGTTTAGAGCTGCAGCTGCATAGAAGTATTTGCAAATTTGTTACTACTGTGCTCTCTTTTTCAGCTTGAACACAGCACTCACTTTTGCTGAATTAATCGCATTCTTGATTTTTTCTCTTTTTACTGACAGACGGCCTCTGGCAGAATCCCTGTACATGTGAGCAATGTCAAATCAGTTCAGCACCTTTGACTTATATCAGCAGATGAAGACTAGATCAATGACTATTAAAAGCAACCAGTAGGCAGGTGTTTCAAATAGCTGTACAAAAATAGTGAATAATAAAGACTTCTGCATCATTAAATACTTTTTAAAAGTGCATGGCAGGTTGCAGAAAAGGTAAAAAGAGTTCACTACAAGAATTACAAAAGAGCATTTTTCAGTGGGTAGATAATTTGGACATATTTTCCTCAAAGATCTATTAAGGATAATCATTGAACACTAGCTGCAACTGATGAATACATCCTCATCTGAGTAATGTGATTAGTACAGTACAACTCAATATTTTTTCCTCATCATTCAGTACCTCTGCTATGCTGAACATAATCTGGAAGTGATTTATTTACCATCATCCTCTATCAAAGATGCAGTTGCAATACATTTAAGGATAAACTACAAATGCTTCTCTAATTATTTACATATGGTAGTTTATATTTATTACTTAGTGCTTTTGGTGACATCCTATTTTGACTCAAAATTGAATATATGCAGGGGTTTTCTTTTTTGATCAGTTTACAAAGCTTATCTTAGTATTTAAGGCATCATTTGTTTTTTGTGCTAATATTTATTTATTATCCATTGTATGAACTCTATAATGCTGCTAAAGCTTGTATCATATTCTTTTCAGGTTACTTCTCTTCAATAATATCTCAACTTTTTTCAAATGTTACTCTTATATGTATCTAATATTAGCTAACCATGTTTCTCAAATATCATTCTCATTATATTGCTTACATTCTTTGTATTTCTCCCTTCTCCTTCATGAATGGCCATGCAACTATTTCATTTCTGCATTTATTCCTTAAGACCATCAAGAAGTTTTTTTTTTTCTTTATTACTTTTTCCCTTGATTCAGTTTGGTTCATAATCCTAGGAGATAGGCTCAAGCTAAGTAATACATTCATAATGAAAAGACAAACTGCTGTAATGGTTTCTTATATTCCTTCTAAATTTATATGTGTATATTTATCTAAACGTTTAGATGTATCAGAGGCTTAAAAAGAAATGCTTAACCAAATATTCATTCAATTCTCCAGTCTGTACGAGGACAAGGTACTTCAGGACAGTGATCAGACAGGACTACGAGGAAAACAAACATGGTTACTGTCCAAATAAAATTATTTGTTTTGTGAGAAGTGCATATCAATGATTAAAGAGACAGATGTCTCAATATCAAACATTACTGATACTTAATTAGTGCTTACACTAGAGACAAGGAAGGCAAGCAATATCACCAAAGTTAATTAACCTGTCCCAAGGAGATTCCTTTAAAAAAATGTTATTCTTTGAGAGATGGTTAGCTGGAGATGGTTAAGAAAGTCTGATAACAGCAATGAATATACTGTAGTAAGGGAGAGTGAAATTATGAAGTAGGAATCAATTATGAGTAAAAGTATAAAGAGTACTGGTGAAAATTAAAGTAGTCAAAACAAAAAAGGTAGTTTTTTATTGTATTAATTAACATGAGCATCCCCAAAGCAGCTGTCTTTGTTTCACACTCCTGTATTCTCATATTGCTCAAGACTTAAGGAGTAACATTATGAATGAAATTTTAGTATCATTGTCATTTTTGTGATTGTAATTAACCTGAAACTCTCAAAATATAAACCTATCTGCATCATACTGTTCTACCTCTACCTGCATATCCTTTCGGTATTAAAAAAGTTTTTCTTATTTGGGATTTCCTCAGATATTATTAGCAATTGTACTTCCACTATATTTTTAATCCTCAACACAACTTCAATAGATTGGGCATTGAGAATATAGATAACTCAGCACATACTCTATATAAGGCTTTCCTCAACCATCACTGCAGCACCGATCTAGGAGATACATAACAAATTTTGTGATAAGCATCACATACTTTGGCTTCACATTATTCCCACTGTAAAAGCTTGATTGTAAACTGCTTCAAAGCATAGCAGGATAAGAATTTCAGTCATTTGACTCTTGGCCTTCCACTGACAGCTGAGGAGTCATAATATCAGTGCTACGGACATAAGAAGTTCGTGATCTCTGTCTGCGCACTTTAGGTGGTCTTGCTAGACTGAGGGGGGCAAGTGGGGTGGGAGTGAAGGCATTCGGGTGTCGTGGGCGAGTCCCTGCCAGGAGCAAAGGGGCAGTCCGTATGTGACCTGGAGCCCCACCACCAGGTAGGCTGCTACCACTCATCCCACCTGTGTTGGGAAGCCCGCTTGTCCCCCCAAATATCCGCATATCACCTTTAAGGGGAGATACAGCTTTAACAATAGCTACTGTGTACTTTTTCAAGAAAATAAAAATTGAATATATTTCAGTTTCTGATAAGTTGTGTAAGAGGTCCTAGCAAATAATTTGAAGGATAGATTTATGAAGACTAAACAAGAAAAAGACTAACTTTGCATGATGGAATAAGGTCTAGCTAGAAGTTGAGTTGCAGGACCACCAGGGACACCCAAATTTTGTGTCATAGTCATAAGCCTCTTGTCATCCTTGCCTATACCTGACTGGTCTGGTATAGGTCCTGGCATGATGGTGTGCATTGTTGGCCCCATATAAGGCTTAGCAAACACAGGAGGATGTGGTGTGACAGTCCCTGGAGGACCTGTGGGTGGGGCTGCACCACCTCCATACTGCAACACAGGCTGTGGTGGTGGAGTCCCGGCTGACCCACCCATCATCTGTTGGGGAAGCAACACTTGTTATTATCATACTGTAATATGGCTCTATGATGAAACACACAGTTCTTTTAATATCACAGAAGGATGATAAACATATAATTACATAAGACATGCCATATTATCCACTACTAAAGCTACTAGTCATATCTCTCCAAGTCCACCAGACTGCATGCACACAGTGCTACCCACCTGTACAGAAGGCCTAAAGAAGGTTGTGAAGAGCTGGGGAGGGGCGTGGGATGTGGGGGTGGGGGGCTGCTGGGGGGGGACCATTGCCATATATTGCCCCCCTACACCCCCTGCTGGGGCTATCCCAACCCCCCCACTGCCGCCACTCACAAACCCTAGGCTCATACTCATGCCCTACAAAGAACCAGAGATCACCACATCACCAGGAGGTTTAATGAGAGAACTACAGTTTCCTTTAGGAAGTCTTGACCAATGATTACTGCATGTTCTGTAAATCCTGCAACTTTCCCTTTCTTCGTGCTTATATATCTCATATATTTCATAACGTTTCAGTTAAATCCTAGAGTCTACCATCTCTTTAATGTGGCATTTTAGGCACTACTGTAACTGGAAAAAGTCACATGATGTATTAAGCCTTTCGACTTGATTACTTGTCTATCAATACAAAAGTAGATTTCTCAATCTACTCATTGTATATATGAGTACAAATCAAGTAGGATTATAAAATGGATTTATATATCTATAATTAGTTTTATCCATATAAAATTACTTTTCTCAATTTCATCATCATAAAAATGACTAGGAATCAATTGGGTTTAAAATCATGAATTTATACATCTATAATGTTGAAAATGAGGGTAGATTTCAGTTTTTCTAATTCTGATAGTATCCAGTTATTTAGACTGAGTGTGACAAATATGTCCATGTATTTAGAATAGAACAGGCCAAAGATAATCTGTACCAAGGAAAGTTTACAATTATCTGCACACTGATATCCAAATAGTTGAAGGCTTTCATTTATTTCCTTGCTAGCATATCTGTAAAATGTGTTACTGTATGATATTTGTCTACAAATAAGTTTATTACAGTTTCTATACTGCTATAGGTAGAATTCTTGATATGAACACTTGAAAGTTTATTACAGTTTCTATACTGCTATAGGTAGAATTCTTGATATGATTACTTGAAATTAACTGTTGATAGTTTACAATCATTGGCAGTACTTCATGGTGATGGTCACTGAAAACAAACAATTTACTGGAAATAATTCTATGAAAGGTTATGTTGTAATGGGTATAAAATCACACAGAATTAAATGGGCCTGCTTTATAAATTCAAGAGTATTTAGACAGGAAATAATCTGTGGAGAAAAAAATATGCTTCTTAACACATTAATTTCCTCACCCAATTGTTCTTTACTAGCAAATATATCATAAAGGCCACTCAATAAATGTTTTTTATGTGTTACTGAAATATGTGAATTTATATTCTTACAACCAATACCTCTGGAAGACAAGGAAAAGGTGAAGAAATAGATATGTGAATAAGCTCATCCTAACAAAACTACTAATGTGGCTTGGATAAAGAAGAAAAAAAAAACTGATACATGAATTCTACAGTGAAGCACTACTTACAAATATTCACACCATTATTGTAAGACTTGTAAGACAGTACTACTATTGTAAGACAGTACTACGACTACTAACCATGTACAGTTTGTTAATTTAGGGATATGTACATCATCCATATTCAGTTTAAGAAAGTGGATTGGAACTTTGACATGCATTAGAGAATTTTAGAGAAAACACCATTTTTAAGATACACTTTCTCTGTCTAAAATCCAGTATTCAGACATTAGTTAGAGTCATTTCATTTCTTTCTCTTTGGGTCAGTTCACAGATGCTGCATGAATGCTTGCACAGTTTGGGACTCAATTCTACCCCAGGAATGTCCCCATGCAAAGCATTGGACCCAATCCTACCCCAGAATGCCCCCATATGATGTAAATCACCTTCATCCAGGAGGATGGCTCTGTTATAGTATACCTTTGCCAGCTCCACAAGCAATCTTCCACACTCCTCTACCCATAACTGAGCCAACTAACCTCATCAACTTCCCACTCAGTGGTCTGACAACATGTGTGCTCCTTGTATTATGCTTCTGCCTCTTCAAGGATGTGTGTCCTATGATATATGTGTACAATTCTATAATGTGGTGTCTGTCTTATATTCACTTTGTTCCCTGCCTGGTCTTACTTCTTTTTTTTTAGGAAGGAGAAATATTTGCTGACTAGTTAGATTTGTCTTCTCTTTTGTTACAGTGGACTTATTATACTATTTCTGTGGTCCTTTAATTTCATGCTCAATTCACAATTTGATAGCAATGAAGTTATATATAAGTGTTTTGTAACACTGAGTGCTGAGAGTTTTTCTGTGGGTGGATACAATTTTCTACCTAAGTACAACTGGTTTCTTAGAAGATTGTTTAGTTGTCTTTCATTTTGGTCAAGTGGGTAAGTGCTGCCTGCTCTTAGACATGATATATATATTCACAGTGTTCATTGGTTTCTATCTTACAAGGGATTCAAACAACAAACCATTGGGTCCTTTCAAGGCTGCTTGTGATAGTGGAAGATATCAGCAACTCACAGCTTAATGCAGTAAAAGTAGAAAGGCATACAGATGATTCAAGTTGAAAAACCTCCAAACTGTAAGTGGGACTAAGGAAATACAAAAAAACGTTAATGTTAGTCTCGGACTTGTTAATGTTAGTCACAGACTTGAAGCAAAACATTTATCAAGTCTCTTCATAAGCGTATTTATAGCACTTCTTTCAACCACCCTAATAGGTAAATCAATCCAAGCATTAACAATCATGCTGAAGAAAAAGTGCTTCACCTCATTCAAGGTAAAACATTTTCCCATGAGTTTGCATCCATTACTATGAATGGAATCAGAATCAAGTCTTAAGCAACTTGTTACATCATCAAGGCCTTTGATAATCTTGAATACCTATATGAGATCACCTCTTAATCTTATCTTTTCTAAGTTAAAGTCAAGTATTTTAGCTGGCTCTCATAGGATTCATTTCTCAGTCCAGGAATCATCTTGATATCTTGACACTGTGCTATCTCCATCCTTTTTCTTTTTTATACTTGACTGTGGTTCCCACATTAGCAAAGTAGTGCCAGGACCAGATGAAGAAAGACTGCTTCCGCTCACATGAATTCTCTAGCAGTAACGTGTAATGCACTGAAACCACAACTCCTTAAACTCATAACCAAGCCTCACAGACCTTTCCATGGTTTACCCCAGATGCTTCACAGGCCCTGGTTCAGTCCATTGACTGCGTGTCGACTTCTGTATGCTGCATCATTTTGATTCACTCTATCCCATGTATGCCTTTCACCCTCCTATGTGTTCATGCTTTGATTCCTCAAAATCTTTTTCACTCTATCTTTCTGTCTCTAATTTGGTCTCCCCATTCTTCTTGTTCCCTGCATTTGACATATATATATATATCCTCTTTGTCATTCTTTCCTTACTCATTCTCTCCATATGTCCAAACTATTTCAACACACCTTCTTCAGCTCTCTCAGCCACACTTTTTATTACTACACCTTTCTCTTACCTTTCATTACTTATTTGATCAAACCACCTCACACCGCATGTTGTCTTCAAACACTTTATCTCCTATACATCCACCCTCCACTACACAGTCTCATCTAGAGCCCATGATTCGCATTCATATAATATTGATGAGACTACTATACCTTCAACATACCCATTTTTGCCCTCCCAGATAACAGTCACTCTTTCTACACATTCTCCAATGCTATGACTCACTTCTGCTCGCATAGTTCCATTCGCTGCCCTCTCCACTCCCAGGTATCTAAAACTCCACTTCCTCCAATTTTTTTCCATTCAGACTCACACCTAAACTAACCTGTCCATCAACCCTGCTAAACCTAATAACCTTGCTTTTAATCAGATTTACCCTCAACTTCCTCCTTTCAAACACTCTTCAAAACTGTCACCAACTTCTGCAGTTTCTCACTTGAATCTGCCACCAGTGCTGTATTATCAGCAAACAACAATTGACACACTTCCCAGGCCCTCTCATCCCCCACAGACTGTATACTTACCCCTCTCTCCAAGGCTCTCACATTTACCTCCCTAATTTTACTACCCATAAACAGATTAAACAACCATGGTTACATCATACACCCCTGCCACAGACCAACCTTTACTTGGAAACATTCACTTTCCTCTCTATTTGTACATATGCTTCACATCCTTGATGAAAACTTCAAACTGCTTCTAGCAACTTTTTTCCCACACTGTATGTTCTTGAGACCTTCCACTGGGTATCTTCATCAACCCTATCATATGCTTTCTCCAAATCCATAAGTGTTTCTCTTAAATATTTCACACACATTCTTTGAAGCCAACAACCGATCCACACTTCCTATACCACTTCTGAAATCACAGTGCTCCTCCCCACTCTAATGCCCTTGTACATGCCTTCACCATCTCAATTACTTCTCTCCTATATAACTTACTAAGTACACTCAACAAACTTATACCTCTGTAGTTTGAACATTCATCTTTACATCCCATTTCTTTACACAGTGGGACTATACATGAATTCTGACAATCCTCAGGCACCTCACTATAATCCAGACATACACTGAAAATCCTAAATAACCAATCAACAACACAGCACCTCCTTTTTTGAGAAATTCAACTGCAGTATCATCCAATCCAGCCACCTTGCCACATTTCATCTTCCATAAGGCTTTCATCACCTCTTCTCTCTTCACCATACCAATCTCATGGCTCTCATACTTCCGATACCATTCCAACCCAAACACCCTACATCTGCCACTCTTTCATCAAAAACATTCAACAGTCTTTTAAAATACTCATTCTATCTCCTCACTTCATCACTACCTGTTACCACTTCCCTTTTTCACCCCTTCAGCGATGTCCCATTTGTCCTATTTTTTCTTTTTTCTTTATTTTGCACATTATTAATGTTCTTTCAAAACATCTTATTCTCCCAAATGTTTACCACTACTCACTCATCCCAACTTTCATTTGTCCTCATTTTCAATCCCTGCACCTTCCTCTTGACTTCCTTCCAGTTTCCTTTACACATCCCTCAGTCATTTGCACTCCTTCTCTGTAAGTACCACCCAAATGGCTCTTTTTTTCTTTCACTGGCAACTTTACTTCTTCAAACCATTACTTCTAATCTGCCCTACTCCTACCTTTTGTGTGTCACATGCTTCTCTTGCACATGCCAGCACTGCTTCCCAAGATACCAGCCACTCCTTGCCCACTCCCCTTGCTTCATATACTCTTACCTTTTGCCTTTCTACACTCAGTCTCTCCAGGTATTTCTTCACACAAGTATCTTTCCTAGTTCATTTACTCTCACCACTCTCTTCTCACTGACTTTGTATCCTCTTTTCTGAAAACCTCTTCAAACCTCGTCACTCTCACTTCCACAGGAATATGATCAGACATCCCACTAGCTGCTCACCATTTGCATTCAAAATACTGAATACCCCATGCCTCCCTCAATCATACTCTCAACTACCACATTACTCACCTTCACATTCAAATCAACCCACCACTAATACCTGGTTTCTTGCATCAAAACTGCTGACGCACTCAATCAGCTGCTCCCAAAGCACTTGTCTCGCATGATATTTCTTCTCATGGCCAGGTGCATAAGCACTAATAATCACTCATCTCTTACCTTCTACTTTCAGTTTTACCTGCATCAGTCTAGAATTCACTTTCTTACACTCTTTAACACACTCCCATAACTCCAGCTTCAGGAGTAGCGTTACTCCTTCTTTAGTTCTAGTCATTACACCTACCCCTGACTACTCCTTACACATTTCTATACCATTCTTCCCCTTTACCCTTGAACTTTGTCTCAATCAGAGCCAGAACCTCTAGGTTCCTTTCCTGAAACATAATACTTATCCCTCCTCTCTTCTCATCTTAGTTAAATCTACACACATTGAGACCTCACAGTCTGAGCCTTTGAGGAGGATGAGCATTCCCAGCTTGGCTCCTCCTTTTGTACCATCTTTCAGACAATGAAAAACAAGAAGTTGGTTTCCAGCCCCCTGATCCCTACCCATTTAGTCTCTTTCTGTGACACGCAAGGAATACAGAGGTAGAATTCTTTCTCCCGTTCCCCAGAGTCTATGTCTTTTTTCAGGTAGGGTGACCAAAATTGGCTACAATAGTCAAGATGGGGATGCACCAATGCATTGTAAAGAGCAAGGATGATTTCTCTAGAATGACATTTGAAAGCCCCTTCATATGAATCCAAGAATATTGTTCACTGTTTTTGCTGCTTCTGTGTCCTGTCTGCTTGGCTATAGGTCACCAGAGATTATTATGCCAGTTTTTTTTTTTTTTCTATTTATCTTTTGCAGTTCAAGAGAATTCTCACTGTAGCTTATCTTTTCATTCTTACTTCCAATACGTAAAACTATGTAAACATATGCACTTGTTAATAGTAAAATTCATTTGCCACTTATGAGCACAGTCCATCATTTTGTCTATGTCAGTCTGAAGCTGCAGATGCTCAAGTTCCTATGTAGATTTATTTCATATCTTAGTGTCATTTGCAAATTTTTATACCTTAATATGCAATACATTATTAATCTATCTATCCAACTATCTCTTTCTCTGACACCTGTTCCCTTCTGGAATTCCCTCAAGGGGGTGGCTGCAGCAATAGTCTCCATAACTCTATTGCCGCTTCTTAGCCTTTAGTGCCTCACCGTTACCATGCAACTGGCATAGGGCAAGTCTAGTGTAGTGTTTGCAGAGTCTCCTTCCTAATGTTCTAACCAATTACTTCTACCTAATGCTCCTGTTTTATTATCAATACACATTATCAATTCTTTAATATATATGAAAAATACCATGTATTAATCTAATCATTCTGAGGCTTAACAATTACTCATAACTCTTTGTTTACTGCTATTCAACCAATTTTTTATCCACAGAAGTACAGCTCCATCAATACCATGTGACTTAACTTTCGTCAGTCATGAGTCATTTAGTCGAAAACCATGCTGAGAATCGTTTATTAAGTGGTAGTTCTCTAAGTGGCTTACTATTGGTAACAAGTTACGTCAAATAATTTGCTCTGTATTCTCATTGTCTACCCTGTATTAGAAGGCTTACCACTAACCTCATTTACAGGTACTAGTGTCTACTGTTTCAACATCTTTTGGTAGCAGTCAAGGTACAGATGCAGGACAAGGGGCTGCCACCAATAACAGTCATAAGCAGTGCTATCAAACCCTGTCACCAGATCCACCAATTGATCCTGTCACTGTACCTGCTACTGGAGCTCCATCACCTGACCCAACAGCAAAATTTGCAACTCCATTCATTAATAGTTCCAATGAACAGGTAGTTCCATATGAAGACTAAACACAGTGTAATAGATGCGACTTTCTTTGATAGACCTATGTAGCTTGTCCAAAAACTGGTCCCACTGTGACAGGTCCAAAAGATGTCAGCACGAATCACCTCGATAAACTGAAGTCCAGCAACCAGTCTGACTAACCTGCAGAAACTGACAGGCTCTGTTACTGGATCCACCTGGATTTTGGACTAAAACCAATCTCTGAACCGGTCAACAGGCTGTGGACCTTTTATTGTGTGGGAATATTTCTGCACCCAACCTGTGGAAAAAAATGGTTGATTACATATCCCTGTTGTGCTATATGCTGCCTGACAGTCAGCTCCCCCATGTGCTGCAGGTTCCCCTTCACTGCCAGGGGAATGATGTCACTACAGGTTTTTTTTGTCTTGCCCTGGCTTCAGGAATTCTTGAGTTCCCTTGTGTCAATGTTTTCCCTACCTTCTTCAGGGAAAGGAATCTTCTTTACTCTTGCCCTTGCTTTCCACACAATAGATGCTTTCCTTTGTTTTCCTTTACTGCTTCTTTGGTCTTTCCTTGCCTTCTCAAATGCAGTCTCTTCTGCTTATGGCTTATCTGCACTGTGCTTCTGGGGCTTCATCATACTCACTGATTTTGTGCTTGGGAGGCCTCAGCCTGCTCATTCATCTTGGATGTTGGGGATCCTCATTCCTGCAGCATAACACATGCTCCTTGTATGACTTCAAGAGTATTTTATGACTTTTACTAGTGCCCAGCCCTTATCAGTTGTGGAGCCTCATCCATGGGGGCTGCTCACTGAGTTTGCAGTTTATTCACATTCTTATGCCATGGCTAGGGTACACAGGAGCTGGACTATGAAGCATGATTTATGAATAGATTTTACCTTCAGGAGGATGGATATGGACCTGTTTTTGGTACTTCAGTTTAAATGGTCCCAGTCTCACAGCTGTCATAGTAAAAGCCTTCCACCTGCTGTCATTTCATTCTTTACAGCCTAACTCTTGATTGTCTCCTGGTACCTTTCTATGGCTCCTTGAGGACCGGCTCCCTTGATGGAAGAGATGTGAGTTTGCAATATGGTTGTCTTTTTAGTCCTCCACTAAGAGGCATTCCCAGAAGGAGGAGAATGCTCCTTCCAAATCTGTTCACTTTTCTCCTCAAGATTGTTCTTACCTATGCAATCCATTATGGATTGGTCCTTTAGTCAAGATCGGGTGTTCATAATGCTTCTCTGGAGAAACTGTTTAACTCTTCTGGTGTGCAACTGATTTTCTGGGCCTTCTCCATTTGAGAAAAATAGTGATATTTTTTCTTTCAAATTTATGAAGAGGTGCACAAAGAATAAAAGCCATATTTTTTTCTTATGAGTCAGGACTTAAGTATTCCTAATTAAAGAAAAACTAATAACTTACTAGACTGGTCAGTCTTATGTATACACAAAAATTGAAGCTTTTCTTGTTTATAAGA
This sequence comes from Panulirus argus, assembly GCA_038088735.1. Lineage (NCBI taxonomy): Eukaryota > Metazoa > Arthropoda > Malacostraca > Decapoda > Palinuridae > Panulirus > Panulirus argus. The sequence continues at coordinate 617,122 of JAYMFT010000039.1, read as the reverse complement.
TCAGTCAAACGAAAAGCTATCAAAACCGTTTTTCTTATGAATTAAGACTTGAGCATTCCCAGATCAAGAAAAGATATTTACCAGAGTGGCCAGTCAAAAGTATTTGTGGCAAGGGTATGGTAATGAATGATATGGGCAACGATGAGTGCTTTGGGTGAGGTAAGTCCCAAGAGAAGGTGTGCGCTCACCTCCAAGCAGCACCACTGACTCATCCTTTGTTAGGGATTGCCATCTATAACCAGCTAACAAGAGCCTACAATGTATATGGGATTAAAAATCTAACAGAATATCAAAAATGTAAACTGATAACACTGACAACAAGAGTACCTTGCTATACAAGTGTCATTTGATAACCATAGCACCAAAAGGGTGCTGTCCAAGGATGGGGCTATTTTTCCTTAACAGCTAAATGTTTTTGGATACTAAGTGTCTTCAGAGTCTTCTGCTGTCTTTGCAGATTTTCCTTCAGATCACAAAGATACTAGGATTAATTCTTTCTGTTTTATACAGGGACAGAAATAGGTTTAGAGTGTTGGAAGATGAATCTACCATCAAAATTGTCAGGGATTCTTCAGTTAGGTAATCATACTTTTAGATTTTGTGGTAGGAATAAAAATAGAAGAACAGTGTGTTATGTAAGGGCAAGGCTGGAAGACTTAACACTTAAGATGCAGGACACAATTAAGAACACTGCAGAAGATAGAATAGTTGTTGTCCAGGCTGGAACAAATATCATTATTCAGGGTAGATTAGAGGAGATACAAGGGAAAGTATAGGACACATTAGGAAGTTTTAAGAAAGCTATAGGAATGTTGTGGTAGTGGGACATACATTTTGTAATTCTAGTAGATTGAGAGGTATCTGTAGTAGAGTAGAGGGCATATGTAGGTCCAAAGAGGTTGACTACATAGATTTGTGGGATAATTTAGAAGAGATAGGAGCTTGTTTGTTAAAGATAGCTTAACTTAAATGGGGTTAGAAATGTAAGGTTGAGTGGGATTTTAGACAAAAAAAAATTAAGAAGGTAGGGGGAAGATAGTAACAGGTTATATCAACCCAAGAATGCAGCTGTCAGATAGATCATGTAAAACTGCAACTAAAAGGTTAAGCACAGTTCCAGGATACCTGTAAAAAATTGACCTGAGTACTGTGGTTGACCCTTATTGACCTTGCCTTTCTGACTGAAACATTAATGTTTTTTACATTAATGCTACAAGTGTTTACCTAACATGATGAACTAGCATCATATGTTTTTTCAGAACACCTGATATCATAGTACAGTAATAACAGAAATCTAGATTAATGCTACAAATCATTACCTTTTAGCAGAGGTAGCAATAATAAGAAACAACGTTTTCAGCAGAGATATTCTACACAAGGTGGAAGTGTCATGCTTTATATAATAAATGAGCTTAATGTAAATAAGTTGAGAAAAACTGATGTTGACATATACAGTTCACTGTGATGTACATTCAGTTAATAGATAAGACATTGAAAATTGTTTCTCCACTGCAGTCTGCCCCATGAGCTTGAGATATATTCCCAGAGAATATATGGGTCTGGATATTATTAAATCAGGCATGGAGGTACTAACCTATGCTCACCTTTGCAACCCATCCTGCGGTAATTGCAGTAACTTTCTCATTTCAGGCTTGCCCTTGGCTAACCAGCCACTGTCAATGGGCCAACATCCTCAACCCACACACTTCCAGCTGTTCAAAGTTCTCAGTTCTTAGGGATGTATGCTACTGTTGTTAGGTGGCTTTTTTTGTGGATAAGTATCCTTATGTTTCTTCTTGCTTATCTAGTTTATACTGAATGGTGTATTTTCGGTGCATTATATGTGGTACCTTGAGACTGAATGTAAGTAAACGAGGCCAGTCTCTGCTTCTGGCACTACATCACTATGTGGGAAATGATGAGCAAGTATAAAAAAGGAAAGTATATCAAAAGCATAAGGCATGTGTGCAATTAAGTAGAGAGGAGGGTTATTTATTGAAGGTAAAGGTGGGTCCATGGCACGGTTGCATGATGCCATCAAGGCCGTAAATCTGTTTATGGATGGGGTGGTGAGGGAGGTAATTATAAGAGTCTTGGAGAAAGATGGTATGCAGTCTGCTGAGGTGTGTGTGTGTGGTGGCCTCAGATGCGAGTCAGTTGTTTGCTGGTGATACGGCACTGGGCACCGATTCGAATTAGAAACAGCAGATGCTGGTGTCTGAATTTGGGAGTGTGTGTGTGAAAGGAAAGAGTTCAGAGTAAATATCACTGAACCTATGATTCAAGATTTAATAATATTTATTTCTATGAAACACCACACTTTTCATGCACTTATGCATGTAATTTACTTGATACTACTCTATAAGTATTTACACATTGGACTTTATATACTTTTACTGTAGAGGTATTTATACTGAAGTAGTCATCATATGTACTGTATTACACTTATCACTTCACTCTTAAGCTGAAATACTGTACAGCTAGGATCTTAAACTGGCCTTATTAAAGATATTTCACTGTACCAAAGATCTTGCCGCAATGTGGAATACCAAATCTGTTTCACAATTTTCTATTTTTTCTCATTACTTTGAATTTTTTTTCAGTGCAGTTTGTACCTCTCTAATATGACACTCTGAGGTCTGGCAACTCCCATGCCCTGGCATGTTTTGAATCTGCCATCATTAGTTTAAGGATCCACCACCATGGTGGCGCTGTTAGCAAGTTAGTAGCAATAAGGCTCCGAAATGTTTACACTGCAGCCGAGTTAGTTAATAGTCCTGTTAACTTCTTATATTTAGCTGTATTTTGGCCCTTCAGGATGTCTTCTAAGAAACCTAGAGGTGCAGAAGATGGTGATAATGCTGATAAGCATATGCATAAATCATTATCGATGCTTAAAAAGGTGGTGTTTCTGAGAAAATTTGATAAAGAAACTTCTGTAAAGACTTTGTGTGTTCTGAAATTGAATCATCAACTGTGTATGACTTAAATAAACAAAAGGAGCAGATTTTTAAAGCAGATTTTTAAAGTTTTTTGCTGAAAATGAAAGCCAGAAAAGATTAAAGTTTCAGAAAACTTTAAAGGAATGAAAATTCTTCCACTTATCTACCGTGGTACTAAAAAAGGGTGGATGACAATTAAACTTTTCTTGAATGGTTTGAAAATTACTTTGTGTGTGAAGCTAGAGCACACTGTAAAGGAGCATCC
>JAYMFT010000039.1:596091-608665 GCA_038088735.1 Panulirus argus | reverse complement strand
TATATATATATATATATATATATATATATATATATATATATATATATGAGTTTGCGACAAGGGATCAAAAGGAAGGATGAGTAAGTTGAAAAAATGAGAGTTGGCCAAAGCGAGTATCAGTAAACTCTATAAGAGAATAAGATGTTTTAGAAGCAGTTTGATGAAGTGAGGAAAACAAAAGAACAAATGAGGGGAATCAGAGAAGGCGGCTTATGAAGAAGTGGCAACACGAAGTGAGGAGGAGATGGAGTGAATATGTAGAAAGACTGTTAAATGTGTTTGGCAATAGGGTGACAGATGTAGGGTTCTTGGAAGGTATGAGAAGTGAGAGAGCCATGAAAAGTGGTGTGATGCAGAGAGAAGAGGTGGTGGCGAAAGCCATGCGTGAGATGAAATCTGGCAAGGCGGCTGGAGTGGATGTTATTTCAGTTGAATTTATCAAGGAAGGGATGACTGTGTAGTGGATTGGTTGTTTAGGATTTTCATGGTGAAGTGCCTGAGGATTGGTGGATTCCATGTATAGTGCTACCGTATAAAGGCAAAGGAGGCAAGGGTGAGTGTCCGAACTAGAGATAAAAAGTTTACGAAGTGTTCCTGGTAAGTTGTAGGGGAAAGTGATGAAGGCATGTACACAGCATCAGACTGGGTAGTTTCAAAAGAGATAAAAGTAGTGTGAATCAGCTGTTTGCCTTGAAGAATGTGTGTGAGAAATACTTAGAAAAACAGATGGATTTTTATGTGGCATTTACTGATCTGGAAAATGCTTATGATAAGAATGATAGAGATGCTTTGTGGAAGATATTACGAATATAAGGTGTGGGAGTAAAGCTACTAGAAGCGATGAAATGATTTTATCAAGGGTGTAAGGCTTGTGTACGAGTCGGAGGAGAGGAGAGTGTTTAGTTCCCAGTGAAGGTCGGTATGCGGCAAGGGTGTGTGATGTCACCATGGCTGTTTAATTTCTTTATGGATAGGGTGGATAGGGAGATAAATGCAAGAGTTTTGGAGAGTGGGGCGAGTATGCGGTCTATTGGGAATGACAGGACCTCAGAAGTTAGTCAGTTGTTGTTTACTGACAACACATTACTGTTGGCAGATTCAATTAAGAAACTGCAGGAGTTGGAGACTGAGTTTGGGAGAGCGTGCGATATTGAGAGTAAATGCGAATAGATTCAAGGTTATTAGGTTTAGCAGCGCAGAGGAACAGGTTGGTTAGGGTGTGAGGGTGAATGAAGGAAATTTGGAAGAAGTAGAGTGTTTCAGATATCTGAGAGTGGACTTGGCAGCGAATGGAACCATTGAAGTCGGAGTCATAGGGTGGGTGAGGGGGCGAAGATTCTAGGAGCATTGAGGAATGTGTGAAAAGAGAGGTCCTTATCTTGCAGGGCGAAAATGGTAATGTTTGAAGGTATAGTAGTCATTCAGTGTTAAATGGATGAGAGGCATGGGCTATAGATACGGGTGTGCGGAGGAAGGTGGGTGTGTTGGAAGCGAAATGTTTAAGGACAATATTTGGTGCGAGGCATTTTGATCGAGTAAGTAATGAAAGGGTAAGAGAGAGGTGTGATAATAAGAGGAGTGTGGTTCAAAGAGCTGAAGAGGGTGTGTTGAAATAGTATGGACATATGGATAGAATGAATGACGAAAGGTTGACAAAGAGGATATATGTCAGAGGTGGAGGAAACGATGAGAAGCGGGAGATCAAACTGGAGATGGAAGAATGGAGTGAAAAAGATTTTGTGTGATTGAGGCCTGAACATGCAGGAGGGTGAAAGGCGTGCACGGAATAAAGTGAATTAGAAAGATGTAGTTTACAGCGAGCAACGACGTGTTGACAGTGGACTGAACTAGGGCATGTGAAGCGGTCATGGGGCCTGTCGTGATCCCCTTGTAAGATGAATGCACTCCACACTATTCACTCCCCTCATGACCTTTGCATCATCTGCAAACAGACTCGAGTAAGAGTCCATACCTTCACGTAAGTCATGTGCGTAGACCAAGGAGAGACATGGTCTCCGAAGAGAGAACTCTGGAATTCTGCTGGTAACCTCCGCCCATTTAAGCAGGCTTACCTAACATGCGTGTTTTGTTCCCTTCCACTTATATAATCTATCTATCGAAGGATCTTCCATCTTATTTCTGCTTGGTGATGCAACTTCTTAACCAGCCTCCCATAAGATAAAGTGTCATACTCATTTTGTCAGTTTAGTTGCAAACCACCCCTCCAAGCCTATGCTTTTGTTTAAGACAAACTTCACCCTCGTGATAATCGAAATAGTTTGTTTACACATGACCTCTTCTCAGAGCCGTGCAGTCTCTCATTTCGGTGATTTTTCCTCTTAATGAAAGCAACCATTTGCTCTCTAATCATCTTTATCGTGATCTTGCTGACCACACTCGTCTTGGTTACCGGTCTGTAGATCGTGCCTGTTCCTGGTCTCTTTTCTTGGGAACAGGTTTGACGTTTGCCTTCTTCCACTCCCCTGACACTTTGCCTCTAGCCAGCGACATCTTGATCAATATATCTAGAACTTTATCCTTGCGTATCTGTGCACATTTTCAACGTGTATGTGTGTATGTGTTTATGTGCTTATTTGGGTATTTGCAACTGTGTGTCAGCGTCTGTATGCGTGAAGAGATGCATAATGATATATATGTATGTGCAAAAAGGGAAATTTATACATTAATTTCTTTTATGACTTGAATTTCCCGGTGTGGTTCACATTGACTTCAAATTTATTCAGTTCGCCCCACGCGTCCACTACTCTGTTGCCGTACTCATGCCTCCTCATGTTCCCCTGTACCCTCTACTTGTCTTACTGTGTGTTATGTCCTTTTGTTCTGGGACCCTTCCTGAATTCCCTAATAATTCATGGCTGGGTGGGTATCATGGCTTCCCGCCCTCTGACGTGCATTGATTGAAGTCTATCCTCCCCTTTTCATTATTCATTTCACTAATGCTGTGGTACCATCTTCAGCGCTTCAAGAAAGTTTCCTCAAATAAGGAAACCACATTGTCGAAAGCTGTTGCGGACAAAGTCAAACAGGCATTGCGCTGATGTTTCCGTATATCCAACGCTCCATGTATACATGAAGGCGATTTTAACGAAGACTAAATCATAATATGCATCGCTTACAATCCCCCTCTCCTACTTCATTTTCTAGTCATAAGTTCGGGGAGACCCAACTACACGGTCTTATGTGTTGCTTTGCATTGGCACTGAAAACTGATATACGTAATTTGCTTTGTCATACTGATCATACAGAGGTGTGACCTGTGATATACATAATTCTTAAAGTACGCGTACGTATGACGTGTGTGTGTATGTATTTGTGTACAATTTACACGTGGGATAATAAAGTTACCCATTAGCAGCATAAGTATTAATTTGTTGCTTGTTTTTATTGCATACATTTTTCATTGTTAATACACTTAAGCATTTTGTTAATGTTTTCTAAGATGACAACAATCGCTGAGACATACGGACACGATCACTGGAGTTTTGCAACGTGTTAATCGAGTGTAATTTCTGTTGCGTGTCATTTTTGAGCTGAAAGTCTTCGATATGGAACTAAACTCATGAAGAGCGGTTACATGCAATAGATTCAAAGATTTAAAAAGATAGTTGCATGTTATTTGTAGTTTTGACAAGTTAACGTAACAATTTGCTCTAAATTCCTAAACACGCCAAATGGAAAGAAAGGAAGGTGCATTCAGAATATTAAAAAAATTGTCGTTAAACAGGAGTATTTTATATAGGAAACAAACCTTAATTTTCATAAAGTTTTCATATTTTTATCATGATCTTAAAAGTTCTTATATATTCTGAAGGTCATGCATATTACCATAGATATCAGTGTTCTCACAACTACTGATAAAGACTTTAATATCTTCAAGAATAATCAGACTGATAAAATTTATTGTGAATCTAGGATTATTGCACTGTGTGCACCATTCAGATATTTCAGCAGCTGCAATTGACATGAAGACAAAAATTGCATAATAAAAGAAACCACATAGGACTGCTTCCCATATCCTGGTGTATGGGAAACGGGTCCATACAACTTCTCAAGTATCACATACAACACCTATTTATATATCTACTTCAAATTTCTAGTGAGTACAAAAAATAGACGTTCGCTATTCTGGCCATGAATTCATTTTAATTTTTCACACATGGAACCTTAAACCTATTTCGTAAACCAACATATGTGAACATTTTGAAGTTCGTCTTATATAACGACTTATGCTCCGCTTTTAAGGAGTCTTATAATGACTCTCAACTTTATCTTTAAGCAGAAACTGTCACGGGGTATCACCTTTAGTGTACTTTTATCATGCAACTTAACGAACTTTGTCTGTCTGTCTGTATCTGCCTCGCCATGCTTGTTCCAGGCAAATCAAGCCAGAAGGGAGAATTTTTCCCGGCTGTCATTACGTTTGAGATGTGTTACGTCATTATGTGTGAGAGGGAGAGTGGAGGGCTGCTGTAAGCACGTTGCACAGTTCCCGGGCACCAACCATCTTTTTGTTTTCTTTTTGCCGCCCGGCGGGTTCCCCAAGCAACAGTCGGGCTCCCTGTTCGTATCCCTGCCGCCCCCTGGCTACTGTATTTGGCGCCTTCTTACTGCCTTGCCACCTGGGTTATAATGCCCGGGGAATTATAACTCTCTCGGTTCCTTATGCCCGAGATGAGTCCTCCTCGTCTTTAAGACTTTGCTAACTGGGAGATTAATGTTAAAAAAGCGGCAGAATTGGTTATATGTACATTGAAACACTTGTATCGTCTGCATATTGCGACCCACACGAAGGGATTTGTGGGTTATTATTGATTTTATCAACCAGGATGAGTTTCATGGCGGCAATAGACTAATTTAAATACGAACGATAATTTGAAAATATTATACTTGCTTGTTTTTCTATAAGAGTAAATTATTTACAAAAGCAAGCTGTTTGTTTTCAAGTAAGATAGCGCAAGCGCCTCCCATGGCGGAGCGAACTTTCTGAGGCTCATCCTCGAGCTTTTAAAGTCCCATTGCTGCTTATCATTTTTGCAATCTTTTGACACGATTTTCGTATGATATATTAATGCATATAAATGAGGATATTATATTGATTTTTTTAGTCGTATAATTTCGGTAGATATCCTCAGGTTAGGAAATAAGGTAGTTATTTCCCAAGGGGTACGTTGGAATGTTGGAACTTTATTTGGGGTCTACCATTTTGTTGTGGAACAAACAACTTGGAAGTCAAGACCCTAGATTAAGATGATTGGAGGGTTTAGGAAGGGGTTAGACACATGAAGCCTAAACAGGAAGACCCTAAGGAAATGGTGGGGGGCTGCTGTGTTTGTTCGGACGAGAATGGATGGGCGGAAAACCCACTCGTGTATTGCGATGGTCAAGGCTGTAACGTCGCCGTTCACCAAGGTACTATCAACATCCTGCCAGTTCTTAGCTCTTTGTGCTCTTTTCTTAGTGTTCTGGTGCCAGCTTCTCACTGTCACGGTACACGGTGTCCGAGGGGAGTAAGTACGTGTTATTGCCGCAGGAAAACGGTAAGTGACTTGAGAATTTGTTGCTAGTCAAAGACCCTGACTCGAATGCTTTATAGAGTCAGAATTTCAGGACTCGTCGAGTTTTCATGATTAAAGGGAGAGGATGTGTGGTGGTCAGTGTACTCATCCGGTCGTCTGACCTATTGTCCACGTGTTACTGAAAAGTTGTAACGATGTTCTGTTCTAGTACAACAGTGGGTCTTCATTCACGGACCATGTCTGTTGCTCTGCAATGTTTATGTGAGATTTATGAAGCTCAGTTGGTTAATGGCTTATGTGTCGGTAAATAAGCGCTTTAACCGCCTGTCGAAACAAGCTGTGGACTTAACTGTTGTTTTTGAAATACCTGTTCAACAGATACTCTAAAAATAACAAATGGCATTTAGTTAAACGCCAGTTAGTGGACTTTTTGTACATATGATATATTTGTTTCATTCAGTAAAAATAAAAAGTATATGAAACATTACCTTAAAGGAATAGAACTCGTATAAATTCTCCTAACTTTTCTTAGGGGTGATTTTCCATGATTTTTAAGATTGTAGTAGAATTATGCCAAAGATATCAACATCTTTTTTTCATGATAAGTACCTGTGATTGGAAGAAGAAAAGACTTAGAATGAATTTATCAACAATGTAAATTCCTTATTTTTTTAGAAGTAACAAAAAATAAGATAACTTTGAGGGAGTTAGATATAGGTTTTGTTGGTTATGAGAAATTTTTAATTTACTCTGCTTTACTCCACCTTTTCTATTATGATCATAGCCCACCCCACCATCACGTTATCTCAGGATAAAAAGAAAATGTTTTAAATCATACCTCCCAATTCTAAATATTTTCTGCCAAGCTTATGGAGTACATTAACATGAATATATTCCAAAGCCCTGTTATTTTCACAGTACATCTAAATGAGAACTTTATAATGTTGAGAGAATACATTGAAAATTGTGGAGTGTGGTTTGGAGCTCTGTATTTTATTCTGCAATATCAAGTGAGGCAGTTATGGTGAGGGTGATGATGTTAGGGAAAATGTTGGGTTAGTTAACGTAAATGTTGAGACACACGTAGAATGTCAAGAGAATCTATGGAAACCATATTTCATCTCCAGAGCAGTCTTTTTTTTCTCTAACTGTGACTGTTTATGACATGGCGCAGCTTTACAGTATTTTTGCTGTAATTATGGGTAATTTATCAGTTAAGCTCTGCATCAGAACTTGCTTTGGGAAATGGTTACTTAATGTATAGGTGCTTTATATGGATTTTTGTGATTACAGACCTAAATGTGAAACATGAAATAGAGCATTACATTTCATTTAAGATGATTAATAAGGCTATAATACTATAGGCAGGAAAATATTGAGTCGATTGAATTAAAGGCTGGTAGAAATTAACAAAACCTACGAAGATTTCACCCGACTTACCAAAGTCAAGATTTTTATCCTAAATTTCAATAATCTAGTTGAAATATACTAGTTGTGCTCGTGAGAATGTGCTGACAATGTAGTATGGGATGTAAGCGAAGCCACCAGCATGATCCTTAAGAGGAAACTAATGAAATATTATATTTACACTCTTATGGCTACTAGGTGAATTTTTTTTATAAGTTCTGTTGATGTTATACAAGGATTTTGCCAACTTTTACATGAATCTCATATTTTCCCTGATAATCATGAGGTAATCATTATCACCGTATATAATGATATTTAATGAAATGTAATGCTCCAAATCATTCTTCTTAGGTATTTCTTTAATCACAGCAGACATGTAAAACACAATAGCACTTAAGTAGCTAACTACATTGCAGACATAAATTGATAAATTATCTAAATCTGCTATAAATTTCGGTAAAGTTACGGGTTTAGAGGCATGACAAGAATAACCAATGGATGTGGAAGAAATGCATATCAGTGGATTCCTTTTTTCATAATATTGAAAATTAAGATTAATCACAGCTCCTGGATGAGGAGTTCATATGTTCTGTTAACATCTAATATCATAGTTTCAAATCTTACCTAGATTTTTCTCAAGTATGATAGTTTCAAATCTTCCCAAGATTTTCCTTGATCTCCATAGTCATCAAACTCATTTATTTAATATAAGTTAAAAGTAATGCTACAAATCACACACTTGAGGTTCATAATCCTAGATACTTCCTCCCTTAATATCTACTGACATTGTGGCTCTTATTCTCAGTTTATCTCCGAACGTTTACTGGTAGTGGTAAACTTCACAAAGCCTAACCAAACTTAAGCTAACCTTATGAAACTATTCTAAACTAATCAAACAAAAGAAAACTTGACCTAACATAGTGTAACATAAAATCTAACATAACCATTTGTAATATAAGGTAGTGGCTGAAGTGTTGGCCAATCACCTATGTAATGATTGATGTTTGCTCCAGATCTGAAAATCATTTCTCTGTTACGCCTAAATTAGAAATGTAGCATATTTTCAGTAACAGTAGGAAGTTATGTGAAATTTTTGTGGGTTACAATGATTTTCTTTATTAGTGTTTAACCCACTTTTACATCAGTTAACTTAAATTTTTAAGAAACACATGTCATTGGACTTCTAAGATACAATGTTATTTTTTCTGTCGTACGATAAATGCGATTGCTTGTGGGGAGGGCTATGAATATCATTGAAGTTGTGGAATAAGATTGAATCTTGCTAGCTTTGTTGAATTACTTCTAAGTGTCAAGTCTAGTAATATATGTTTCTTTGAAAACCATGTATAATTTCTCTGGTGCTATTAAACTGAAATTTTAGGTAACAAAATCTTGGCTGTCAGGCGAGGTTTTTGTAAGTTTTGTTGACTTTTACAAGTGTTGAACCTACATTTACATTAATCCCATAAGTTCTCACTAAGGTTCCCTTTTCTAACTTTTGAATCTTAGGTTTTCTTGATGTTTTAGGAGGGTTTTTGACCTTACGATCTGGAATATTCATACAACTAATAAAAAAGTATTTTCAGTAGATTTCAGACATTATGGTCAGCATAATAAAGTATGTAAATTTTGTACATGTTTCTCTACAATATACTAAAATGTGTGGAACTAAGAGGCGTGATTGTTAAGGGAGTTGCCATTGCGCATGTTTTATTGGTTACTTTACCAATGCTGTGAAATACTGATTATCGATTATTATTGTTTTTTATTTTGTTATTAGTTTTATTGTAAAATCATTTTAAATCATTGATAATATTGCAGAATAAATAAAAGTTTGTGAAATTATCAACTGTATCAGATACTGGCAATAAAGCTTGAGCTTTTGCTATAAAGACTTTTTACCTGGTCTTGGTCACCTTTCATTGCTGCAAGAGCAATATGAAAATAGGTTCGTCAGCTTGGTCCTCCAAACCCAGCCAGAAGCTGCTCATTTACCTTCATAGTAAACTCAAGAAAATATGCTGTCATTCACGTGGTTGGAGGAAGATTGATTGTGGGGAGTATTTATTGCACACTGCCACCATGGCAACCACCCAGGCTTAACAAGCAACCGTGAAATAGAGGTTTGAAACTTGTAGCTAAATTTCCATCTAGTAGAGTCAACTGGCTTGCGTAACATCTGTCTATAGGAGTTAAGGTGTTAATTTAACTTAATATTGAGAATCCCTACCACTGTTGCATTATTTAACATTAGAATGAGCTTTGATGCTCCAACTTAAATTTTGCAGCTGTTAATCAGTTCTCTGAATGCTGCATTGCCATTGCAGAAAATAATTATTAATAAAACAAAGCTTGTTTTAACGCATGATGGAGCTGATAGTGTACTAATATATCAAAAAAATAGAATATTGATAATACAGGTTGGACCCCTGTAATCTGGCAACCTTGGGACCTTCCCATTGCCGGACCACAGAAAATGCAGGAAAACAGAAATTAACCCCAAAGGGAACCCCCTATGTAAACATATGCCTGACCCCTAGTCTTGCCAGCTCATTCCACATAGATATTGCTGTGTTATCAAAGGTAGAATAAAGCTTAAAACAGGAAATAAAACAACCATTAATCCTTCCAAACAAGGTTTTTATTATTACTTCAGATTACATCAGAAGGACAGCAGCGTGAACTCTCATACCAATTACCATCAGCTTGGTTTTATGTGTTCATGCAGCATTGCTTCAGCCAGGAATAGTTACCTATCTTTGGAATCCTTATCCCCAGATGGAGATTCCTAAATACCTTGGGCAAATTTTTTTCATGGCATATGATGCCAATATATGGTAGATTCATCAGCATTATACACTTGTTCTGGGGCTGAGTTTTCCGCTGCCACTAGTGTGACACCTTCTTTACTGTGCAAATTCATCCACAAACTTTGTTGCAGCTTCCATTTCAGCGTTATGCTTTTCAACATGCACACTATCTACTGAAATTCCACGTCTCCACTTAAACTTGTATAACCATCCTTGTGAACATTCAGTCATACCCTAGCTTTAGTTCTCTATGAAAGACTTTGACCTGCCTGATAATCGTCTCCTCAGAAATGCTTACACCTTCATTATGTTGGAGCTTAAACCACTTTACGAGTGCATAGTCTGATTCTGTACTCCTGGCACCTTTCAAAGTTTTCTGAAACTTTAAACTTTCCCGGCTTTCATTTTCAGCAAAAAAATGAGAAATCTGCAACTTTTGATTCTTTAAGTCATACACAGTTAATGGTCCAGTCTCATAATACTCACACATAGTCTTTACAGAAGTTCCTTTATCTAATTTTTCCAGTAACTCTTCCTTTTCAAGCATAGATAATGATTTATGCTTATGCTTATTAGCACTAGTGCCATCTTCTGCACCTCTTGGTCTCATGGATGACATCCTGAAGGGTTAAAATATGGCTGAATATAAGAAATTAACAGGACTGTTAATGAGCTTGGCTACAGTGTAAACAGATTTTGGTGCCTTAGCGCTGCTAACAGCACCGCCCTAGTGGCTAATCCACAAACTAATGGCGACAGGTTCCAAACATGTTGGACCATGGGAGTTGCTGGACCACAAAGTGCCAGATTAGAGAGTTACAACCTGTACTGTGCTTCAGGAGAACCACAGTAGCACTGGTACCTCCTGTGTTACTTTTTTATAGTAGTTAAGTGTCTGGAGAGTACCATGAAGGTGGTGCTGCCTAACATATTTCATATGTTTTTGATAATAGTAATTCAATTATGGGAAGAGCCGTGAAGTTGAGACAAAATGTGGTGTTGAATGTCATGTGGTAGATGAAAGTAACATTGATGTCTCTGGAACATGATACCATGTTGAAATGCAAGGTAGATTCTGGGCTGCTGAAGAAAATTCTCTGTAGGTCCACTTGATTTCTAAGTGTTCTAGCTACTCTTAAGTTACCAGTAATGAAATAATCATGTTTCTTGATCTTCTTAGCCATGTGTGCTTTCCTTGAGACCATATTCCATCACATTATTGCGTCGAGTCTACATAGGTAATTATGTGACACAATGCAGCATACAAAAATTGTATTGGCGTATATATGTCAAATGGAATCCTGAAAACAAGAGTAAAGCAGGGCTTCTTAAAATACTTTTGTGATGTTTTTTTTTACATTTTCCCTTAACTTTATTGCTCTCCCCAGAACTATTTGTATCAATAATTTAAAGTTAATTGAGGAAGCTATTAATGCCACTTTTAATGTACTACAGTAACAAAAGAAAGAGAATGTACCATAATACAAAAGAGATTTCTTGGTTTCCCTAAAGTGAAACATTATTTTTTTCTTATTAGCAGTAGTATTAGGTATAGAGTAATATAAAGGAAATTCTTACAAGAAAGAATGTGCTGAAATCATATAATTCAATTTTAATACACATTAAGAGGTGAACTGCAATCTGAATTACCATACTTTCATCATAGTGGCACAGTTTGTTTTGTTACCACCAACCAAAGCAGTTGCCAGATAAGCTATGGTAGATACATTGTTTAAGACATGACAGAAATACGTAACTTGTGGGTGTGGAAATTAGAAATGTGAATAGACTCCTTAAAGTGGTTGAAGTGATTGAGAAGGCTGCTGATAAGATGTGACAGCATTAAGTAATCCATTGAAAATATATATAATGTTATAATAGGGAGGGCTGTGAATGTATGGGAGAACTGTTGAAATACTTGTATAATTCAACAGAAACTAGGAAAACCCCCTCTGAACTTTTCTCAGAAGTTGAAGTTTGTGTAAACTCAGTTTCAAGGTAATTTGATTGTTTTGTGGCTTCCAGCAGGTTTGTTGACTAATGACTAAACCCAAGAGTGTGGGCCCAGCTCAGGCTCGGGGGGATAAAAGACCTTCATAGATTTTACAAGGTTGTTTATCTACATACAGTTGCTTGGAACTTTGGGCGTTGTGTGTGTTTTCCTCCACACAGACCCATCCTAGCAGGCATAACTACTTTTGATGAACAGTTCACTAGATAGGAGGAGGAAGGTGATAGTGTTGTTGGTATACTTTGACTATAGTGTTCAAAAGTGAATATTAACCCTTAAATGAAGTTAGGTGAAGTTTTCTTTAGTTCTGTTTTATTTAAAGCAAATTTACATTTGGTAAACCCCACATTTAACATGGAGTACTTAACCCCCCCTAGTATAATTTTTATCATAGTTTAAAAAAGAACCATACTCTACTACTATGGTTTCTCTGTTATGTGTTGTGAGTCGATTAATATGATCTTTACCTTTTGTGATTTGTATGTATAGTGCCCATTAAACTGCAAAATACCATTCTTTCATGGGTAAATGTAAATAATGTGGGTACAGCATTATATATTACAATAACTAATAGTCAAGCATGCATTGAGGAATTGACTTTTCATATCATTCATATCAGTACATCCACGACCTCAGCTATGTTATTGGTAATGATATCTCATTTATAGGGAGAAAGAATGAAAAGATTAACAGAAGAATAGTAACAGTTGACATAAAAGATATGCATTAATCTGGTTGAGAGAGCAGAAGAAGGTGTGTTGAAATGGTTTGGACATATGGAACGTATGAGTGAGGAAAGGTTGACAAAG
>JAYMFT010000039.1:556360-595991 GCA_038088735.1 Panulirus argus | reverse complement strand
ACACTCACTCTCTCCTGATATTTCTTCACACAAGCCTCCTTTCGAAGCTCACTCACTCTTACTACTCTCTTTTCTTCGACATTCTTATGTGTGTGTGTGTGTGTGTGTGTGTGTGTATGTGTGTATATACATATGTATATGTGCTTATGAGTGAATAAGTCTCTCTTTGTCTGTTTCCTAGTGCTAATGTGGGAAACGGCGCTCAAGTAGGGAAAAAATATTTTTCATGCTTGATCGTTGTTTCTCACATTAGTGAGGAAGCGCCAATAAATGAACAAAGGTAGACACATCCACTCACATACACACATATATATATATACATATATGCCCATACATGTACATAAACATATACATATACATATATATACACATGTACATAATTGCTCAGCTTCATCCATTTCTGATGCCACCCTGCCCCACAGGAAACTGCATAAATGCATGAAGCAAAAGAAAAAAAGATAACATATACATTCTCTTCTCCTTCCCCAGTAGTGTTAATTCACTTTCCTTAATTAAGCACTTTCATTTACACCCTTTACACATTTTTCACACTCAGTGCACATCCTTTATATCTTTAATTGACACTTTCTCACTGTATTTTCATGTTTGAGCACAGTAGATATTATATTTTACCCCTGGCCTAATCCTAAATGGGACCTGCTATGGACGATCTCATGTCCTCTATGAGTTTAACAATGTAACTTCTATGATTAACGTAGAGCTATACTCATTATACTTGCTATGGATGACCCTACACACTAATTCACTTACATTATTCTTTCAGTGTGATAATTTGCTGATCAGTGGTTAAGCAATCTTATAAGAGTACTCATAACTGGCATATCTTCCTTATGGAAGAGGTGTGTTGGAAGATTTGTGTAGTGGGGGATGCCGCCTCTGGCAGTTGACCTTACAACCCCTGGCACACACCAAACCACCATGCTGTGGCCACAGCTGGTTTCACCACATCCGGTCACCTCCCTTCATATAGCAGCTCCAGTGATGATGTATTGATTTCTTCTAAGTTATAACATTCCCAATGTAACAGTAACAGTTATACATCAGTTATACTAAATTACCATAAAAGGTTAGATAGATATAACAACACTGGTGACCATATGTTCCCTCATTTTTGTCCTTTCATTTTGCTGACTCTGAGGGACAAAACCCTCTTGCCTGATAGAAAGGATGGCTGTATTAGGCCTGGGGCTCACATACCACCACACGAATATGCAAGTCCCTCCCTCCTCATCAACTTCCAACCTGTTATATATATTATTTTTTCGTACATATTTGCCATTTCCCGCATTAGCAAAGTAGCTTTAAGAACAGAGGGCTGAGCCTTAGAGGGAAAATCCTCACTTATCCCCTTTCTGTGTTCCTTCTTTTGGAAAAGTAAAAACTGGAGGGAAAGATTTCCAGACCCCGCTCCCTCCCCTTTTAGTTGCCTTCTACGACATGCAGGGAATTCATGAGAAGTATTCTTTCTCTCCTATCCACCCACTTCATATCATTTTTGTCTAAGATCCAATCCTCACATCTATACTGCACTGATGGGATTACAATGATCCACATATGCTTTGAAAATCCTTACCAACCAATCAACAACCCTTTTCTTAAGTAATTCAATTTCAATACCTTCTAGCCCAGTCACCTTGCCTCCACAAGATAGTGATCAGATATCCCACCAGCTGCCCCGCTCTGCACTTTTACATCCAGAAGTATCTCTTTTACATGCCTATCAGTTGATATGTATATATGTACCATTTAAAATGTATGTTTGTATGTATTTATTTATTTCTTTCTTGTTTGCCATTTCCCACGTTAGTGAGGTAGCACCATGAACAGATGAAAAAGAAAGGCCGCATTTACTTACCTTATGTTGTTGCCTTATACTGCACATGTACACGCTATACTCACCATATCTGCTTGATCATTCCAAAATTCAGATAATTCAAGAAGACTCAGAGAGGCCCGGGCCCCAAGCAATCCAAATTTTAGTAGTTATTCTGCATTGGTATACTATATGGTTTCCAGCTAAACAATTGATGATTAATAAGTTAAAAAGAATTCAAAAATACCGCATAAGTAGGAATGTGAGATTGGAACACTTGAACTATCATGAAAAATAAAAGAACCTGTATTATACAGCCTTAAAAGAAGAAAAGATTTTTGATAGTCTGTGCATAGCAGCAGATAAGAGGACAAAGTTCAAATTTATTGGACCTTAAAGGTTTATGTATTGAAAGAAACAGTACTATGCCAATATATATCTTGAGATATGTTGCATAAACATCAAGCAGAAAACTGAAGGCCATGCAAAAAAGATGGAGTAGCTATTCAGTGTTCATACTAGTGATACAGTATAAGAAATTTGTTTGGAGAGAACATCAAAACCTTCAAAACAAAAATTGATTGATAGCTAGAAAAGCACCAGATCAACCAAGAGTTGATAACTATGGTCAGCAGTGTTGCAGCAGAAGACAACAGCATCCTGATTCAAGCAAAATATGTTGTAGCACTAAAAGCTAGCTTTACATTAGGCAAAATTTTAGTGTAATGTGGTACTAGGTCTTCCCTAAGTTTGGCTTGGTTTTTGTGAGATTGTGATAGTTGGTAACAGGGAACCATCACTGTCTATTGCAGGAATGATGACTACATTGTTGATAATATGTGATTGAACCATAGCTAAATGATTGTTATTGGTGATGATATAACCAATATGTATATTAACTGAACATTATGAATATGTGAGGGTAGCACATAAGGACAGGGATAAGTGGAGACTTTTGCCATGACCATCCCCTTGATGGAAGTTCATACGGGAAACAGACATCAGAGATATAGATAGACTGATAGTTTATGAATATTTCTGCTTGCACAAGTTTCATAGCCCATAGTCCTTTATTTACTTGAGGGTTCCAAAAGGGTTCAGAAAATTGTCAGGGAGACCAGACCTTTTTACACAAGTGTGAGGTCACATTCGCTCACATCCATTCTCTAGCTTTCATGTGCAATGAATTGAAACCAGAGCTCCCTATTCACAGACAGTGCCTCAGACCTAACCTGGTTTACCCCAGCTGCTTCTCATGCCCTGGTTCAGTCCATTAACAGCACATCAACCCCTGTATACCACATCGTTCCAATTCACTCTTTCCCATGAACACTTTTCACCCTCCTGCATGTTCATGCTCTAGTCACTCAAAATCTTTTTCACTCCATCCTTCCATATCTAATTTGGTCTTTCCTTTCTCCTTGTTCCCTCCACTTCTGACACATATCCTCTTTGTAAACCTTTCTTCACTTGTTTTCTCTAAGTGTCCAACCCATATCAGCACACCTTTTTCAGCTTTCTTAACCACACCTCTCTCTTTCCCTTTCATTACTTACTCAATAAGACAACCACACACCTCATATTGTC
This sequence comes from Panulirus argus, assembly GCA_038088735.1. Classification (NCBI taxonomy): domain Eukaryota; kingdom Metazoa; phylum Arthropoda; class Malacostraca; order Decapoda; family Palinuridae; genus Panulirus; species Panulirus argus. The sequence continues at coordinate 592,570 of JAYMFT010000039.1, read as the reverse complement.
CTCAAACATTTTGCTTCCAACACGTCCACCCTCCTCTGCACATCTCTGTCTGTAGCCCATGCCTCATCCATATGATATTGTTGCAACTACTATACCTTAAAACATAGGCATTTTTACCTTTCTAACTAACGGTCTCTCTTTCCACACATTCTTCAGTGGTCCCAGAACCTTGCTGCCTTACCCGTCCTATGCCTCACTTCCACTTGTGTGGTTCTATTTGCTGCCATATCCATTCCCTGGTATTTAAAACACCACTTCCACCAATTTTTCTCCATTGAAACTCAATTCCCAACTAACATGTCCCTCACCTCTGGTAGACCTAATAACTTTGCTTTTATTTACAATTACTTCCAACTTTCTCTAGACCTTATAACCTTGCTTTTATTCACATTTACTCTCAACTTCATCCTTTCACACACTCATCCAGACATAGTCACAAACTTTTGCAGTTTCTCACTCAAATCTACCACCATTTTGTATCATCAGCAAACAACAATAACAGGCCCTCATCCCTTACTTGCCCCTCTCTCCAAGACTTGCATTTATCTCCCTCACCACCCCACCATAAATAAATTCATTGTTGTGTATGGTTTTTAAGTTGCAGCAGAGTCTGATATAACTATTCATACCTTTAACCAATTATATGTATCTTTCACATAGCCATCAGATGAAGAGGTAAGTCATTAGTGAAAACTTTTTATTGTTTTGCAATGAATGTTCACTTCATTTATTTTGAAAGCTCTGATTTTCATTGAGTAAGGAATTTGTGGTGATTTTTAGACTCAGTTTAAAAACAGAAGATTCAAATTGATTCCAGAAAGAAAATGTACATGCATTCATTTCTTGTTGTGCATTGCAGCTTTGATATTTTCTTTTAGTCATTGATTTTTTTTTTTTTTTATAAGATGAATTGCAAAAGAACTTTTGTAAATGATTCAGTTATCAAAGCAGGTATTTCATATTGTAGATTTTGTATTCTCAGTGTTTAGTGATGTATTTTATTACAGCAAAATTAGCTCATAAATGCACTGATGCTTTTACTTTATTTAGCCTAGATTCCTTCTTTTTTGGTAAAATGAGGTAAAAAGCCTCACTCATTCTTTATATTCTACTTTAAAGCTACAAATGTAGATTCATAGTACTTTATGTTAATTGTTGTGCCATTCCCTCCTTTAACGTCCCTACCTGTTTGCAGTCGTACGTCAGCTGATTGCAGACTTGTTTGGTGAGACTCTTCCAGCTAAACCTGCACCAAATATTGCCCAAAAGTAGCCAAATGGCGATACCTTATTTCTGTTTTCAAACAGTATAGTAAGATCTTGTATGAATCGTTGTATCAGAGGATGATGGCAGTTGCCATTCACTAGATTTTCTCATTCAAATTTCAAGATAGACATCTCTCTTTTCAGACAGTTTTATATTATGTAATACGAAATATTGTAGCAAAGAGTAATAGGAAAATTTGAAAGAGAAAGAAAGCATCTGTGCAAGAAAAAGGAAAATGATGTTGGTTCTTTCTCAACTGTTTTGTGGGAAAGGTTGGTGGGATTGCAGTTACTGACCTGGCAAACTTTTGGTAGCACTCCTGTTGTTTTGTTCTGATCCTGCTTCAGATGGATTCATAAGTGATAGTATTTTTCACCCCAAACAGCTTTATACGATGTAATATAGAGCATGGTACCAAATGAAAATGTAATCAAATTGGATGATATGTAACAGAACATATACAGCAAAACTGGTACTGAAAATAACTTTTATTAACATTATTTTTGGGTGGCATTGTAAACAAAAAGCAAGAAAATATTTCACTCCACTATAAGAACATCACTTCCATGCTTCATAATTTACAACCAGGATAATGCCTGAGTTTATATCTCAAATATGGTTTTACTCTCTCTTAAAAACTGGTTCATCTTGTGCACAAAATATATGAAAAATAAAGAATGTTTTGGCAAAAAGTGTAGGGTTGGCACATCCATGCGATTGACTATTACACAAGTGTATATGGTAATTACTTCAGGATATTAAACTTTAGGGAGAATAAAAAGATGTTTGGAAGGAAGTAGATAATGTGTGAAATACAAGAGAACAAATGGGAACATCAGTGAAGGAGACAAAAGAGGAAGTGATAACAGGTTGTGATGAAGTGAAGAGGAGATGGAGTGAGTATTTGAACAATTGTTAAATGGGTATGATGATAGAGTGGCAGATGTAGGGAGTTTTGGTCGGGGTGGCATGCAGTGCGAGTCATGGAGAGTGGTTTGTTAAAGAGAGAAGAGTGGTGAAAGCCTTGTAGAAGATGAAATGTAGCAAAATGCTGGGAGTAGTTAATATTGCTATTGAATTTATTGAGAAAGGGAGTGTCTGTGTTGTTGATTGGTTGGTAAGGATATTCTCTGTATGTATGGATCATAGTGAGGTGCTTAAGGATTGGCAGAATGCAAATATAGTGCCATTGTATAAAGGCAAGGGGGATAAAGGTAAATGCTCAAACCACAGAGGTAAAAGTTTCTTGAGAATACCAGGTAAGTTGTATGGGAGGGTACCAATTGGAGAGGGTGGAGGCATGCACAGAGCATCAGATTAGGGAGGAGCAGTATGATTTCAGAATTGATAGAGGATGTGTGGATCAGATGTTTGTTTTAAAGAGTGTGTGTATGGAATATTTAGAAAAACAGATGGGTTTGTATGTGGCATATATGGATCTGGAGAAGGCATGTGTTGGAGTTGATAGAGATTATATGTGGAAGGTCTTAGAAATATATGATGTGCTAGATAAGCAGCTAGAAGCAGTGAGAAGTCTTTATCAAGGGTGTAAGGCTTTATATGAGTAGAAAGAAAGGAAAGTGAATGGTTCCAAATGAAGTTTGGTCTTGGCAGGGGCATGTGATGTCACCATGGTAGTTTAATTTGTTTGTGGATGGGGTGGTGAGGGAGGTAAATGCGAGAATCTTAGAGGAAGAGGTGAGCATGCAGTCTGTGGGGGATTAGAAGGCCTGGGAAGTGAAGTCAGTTATTGTTTGCTGATGATACAGCGCTGGTGGCAGATGCGAGTGAGAAACTACAGAAGTTGGTGGCTGAGTTTGGAAGAGTGTGAAAGGATAAAGTTGAGAGTAAATATGAATAAAAGCAAGGTTATTGGGGTTAGCAGAGTTAAAGGGCAAGTTAGTTGGGATATAAGTTTGAGTGGAGAAAAATTTGAGGAAGTGAAGTGTTTTAGGTATTTAGGAGTGAACTTGGCATCAAATGGAACCATGGAAGTGAAAGAGAGTCTTGGTGTGGATGGGAAAGGTTCTGGGAGCGCTGAAGAATGTGTAGGAATAAAGTTATCTGGGAGTGCAAAAAAATGGGTATGTTTGAAGGAATAGTAGTACCAACAATATTATATGGATGCGAGGTATGGGCTATAGATTGGGTTGTGCAGAAAGGGTGGACGTGTTGGAAATGAAATGTTTGAGGACTGTATATTGTGCGAGGTGGTTTGATTGAGTAAGTAATGAAAGGGTAAGAGAGATGTGTGGTAAAAGAAAGTGTGGTTGAGAGAGCAGGTGTATTGAAATGGTATGAACATATGGAGAAAATTAGTAAGGAAAGGTTAACAATGGAGATATATGTGTCAGAAATGGAGGGAACAAGGAGAGTTGGTTGACCTAATTGGAGATAGAGGGATGGAGTGAAAAAGATTTTGAGCAACCGGGACCTGAACATGCAAGAGGGTGAAAGGCATGCACAATAGAGTAAATTGGGATGATGTGGTATACTAGGGTTAACATGCTGCCAGTGGATTGAACCAGGGTATGTGAAATGTCCAGGTAAACTATAAAAAGGTCTGTTTGGCCTGGATATGGATAGGGACATTTGGTTCTGGTGCATTACATATGACAGCTTGTTTGTGGATGTGAGTGAATGTGGCCTTTTTGGGTCTGTTTCCTGGCACTACCTCGCTGATGCAGGGGACAGCAATCAAATGTGAAGGAAAGAAAAAGAATATATATTATCATTTTTTCTTTTCTTTCTTGCATTTATGCTCTGTCCTCTGGAATGGGGTGGCATCAGGAACGAATGATGGCAAACAAATATGAGTATGAACATATGTACGTATGTGTATGTACTGTATGTGTCTCTACTGTATGTGTATGTATGTTGCATGCCTTAGGGACCTTAAGTCCTCACACTAAGAGGTTATATGGCTCAAGGTCTTTCTCCTGACAACCACACTTTTCCTTCTCTACTCTTTTGGATCCCCACATTATATGTATTATGTAGATTGAATAGTAAGTCATTTTAAATAGATTATGACTTATTACACCTAATCTTTACTTAGGTACAAAATTTGCCAGCCGGATTAGATGCAGATTCAGTGTTTGATGATGAAACATTAGAAGCTGTCCAAGAAGCCTTGGGGACTGTTGGCTCAGTTGTTCTAGTACGCTTTGTCGACAACAAGATCTGGTTTACTTTCAGTGATTCACAAACTGCATTAAAAGCAGTTGCTTGCAGTCCACTAAGAGTAAGTGTGGTATTACCCTTATTCCTTAAGGAAGGGGATATTGTTATCTGCTGTGTGTCTCCCCTTATCTTATTTCTGTTTGCATCTATGGCTGTAGGGTGTGTGAATGTGTGTAAATGAACACAAATTTACTTGTTGCAATTAGATATTAGAGTGATGTGTGTATCTCTAGAGTTTTCTGTGGCATTTTCAGGAAATCACACTTATGTAATTGGGCACATGCTGCCATATTCTGTACAACTGATTGCCAGTGATCTAACCATACAAGAAATACGTAAAAACGGAAAAATTCCACTCTTCTTCAATGTAACGATACCTTTCAAACCATGATTTAAGATATGTAACTTACATCTTTGGCACCACAAACCAGTTTTTTTTTTTTTTTTTTTTTTTTTTTTTTTTTACCTAAATAGAATGTAAAAGTTACAGCCCTAATCTTCAAAATTTATAAAATCAGAGGTAGTCAGTGAAGTATAAGAATTATGAACTCCTGAATTTTTGCCAGAACTGCAAGAAAATAGCAGCCAATAAAACATCACATATTGACTAAGACAATACATGTATAAAGTATACCTAGCCCTAAAAAAAGAAAGCCCAGTTACCCCAGTTATAGTTAATTTTCTGCACCCCACAGGGTTAGAAATTAATTGAATTTCCCTGAACAAATTCAAAGTTAGGGATGCATCATTATTTCCAGTTCTTAATAAAAATCACTGAAGACCCATCCTGGACATAAACCTTGACAAACTTTTCCCAATCAGCATTCTGTGCTTCTAAAGTAGTTGTACTGGATATTTTTATTGTTCTATTGGTGAAAAAGTCGATAGCCACCCTTCTTTGAAAGTGGACAGTGGCACAAAGTTGCCTTGTATATATATAGTATTTCTTTATGATTTGTAAGAAAGTTTAATTGTTCACATCACTTCAGCTAATCAGAATTTTGGGTGTTCAAGGAAGTCAACAACTAATTTGAACTGGAGAAGGACACCATATGTAATATCTGTGACCTTGAAAAAGTGTGTAATTAACTATTTGTAATTAACTACTTGTACTGTACAGGATGGAAGTTTTGAACACTCTGCTATCTTACAACCTCTTGAATTTATGTACATTGTCTTTATTACCTATGTTCTCAGTCAGTCTGTTCCATTCATTTACCACTCTTATACCATAAAAGTATTTATTGACAACCCTATTTGAATGCTTCTTTCTTAATTTCATGTTATGTCCTCAGGTTGCTCTGTCCCTACATCTCTCAAAGAACTGTCCACTATCCACTTTGTCAATTTCTTTTAAGAACTTAAAGGTTGTGATCAGATCACCCCACACTCTTTTCTTTTCCAAGGATTTTCAGTGTATGAGATGCCTGAAGATTGGCAGAAAGCATGTATGGTGCCAAAGTAATAAGGCAAGACGGATGAAGATGAGTGTTTGAACAATAGAAGTATAAGTTTATTGAGTGTGCTTGGTAAGTTGTATGGAAAAGTGGCGACTGAGAGGGTAAAGGCATGGACAGAACATCAGATTGGGTTGGAGCAACGTAATTTCAGGAATGGTAGAGGATGTATGAATCAGATGTTTACTTTGAAGAATGTGTAAAAGATATTTAGGAAAACACAAGGATTTGTGCATGGCATTTATGGTCTGGAGAAAGCATATGATACGATTGATAGAGGTACCATCTTTTCAGTTGTGCGTCTTCTTCATGTAGACAAATTTCTATGTATTGATAACATTTACTTCAATTTTGCATGGCTCATTTCACATAGTTATTGTTCTGTTGCAGAAGAACTTTTCTTGCATAAGTTTTTCATGTCTTCTTTTGGCTTTTGGAATCCTTTCTGACTTCAAAGAGTTGTTGTTGTAACATCATCTGTGTTTCACATAAGAGATTGAAATGCATGAGAAAAAATATGTAAATGATTGTGATTATGTCTGATAGATACTGTTGGTTGCAGATAAAAGGACATGAACTTGAAGTGAAGTTAAAGACTGAAGCTTGGAGAGAACAACTTGAAGAAGAATTGGCATTGTGTGGTGACACAACAGTCCCACTTACAGATGAATCTCTCAATATCACTGAAACTGATGATTCAACCTTTAGTATCCGCAACATTGAAGGTAAGATGAAGACATAGAAGTAAAAAGTGTATTAGCCTGATTCTTTAATGGTGGGTGTTCAGAGCAAAGAAAATTACATATGGCATAAAAGGTCTTATAATGAGCTGCAATTGAATATCAGTTAAGTGACAAATTATTCATATCACATGAAATATATTATTACCACAGCTTTTACATGTAGAGAATTGGAATCTTCTAGAGTTTTAAGTTTATTATTCCAGGTATTCTGGTCTTGCAGAAAATTACACACATCTGTTTGGTTTTTCAAGCTGCTTTAAATCTTTCTTAGTAGTATATGGTAAAAGGGTACAAAGTATGTTTAGATAATTCCATTCCTGGCTAAAGCTCAGCATATTTTTAGCAACAATAGCACAGGGTACCCTTTTGTTTGGGTCAGGAAGTTGGTTCTCCTTTTGCAGCCAGACTGTTTGGTAAGATCCATGATGTAAGGATAGTGGCCTCCACCTTGGCTGTCATAAGAAGCATTTTGTATGATAAGCTTAGCCAAAGGGATGTTTGGCATATGACATAGGCCTTTTGTTCTGTTATTCATCTGTTTAAGTTTAGTTTACCTCCCTTTGAAAGGGTAACTGCCAGATGAAAATGGCCCAGAACAGGGAATAGTTGTTATTACAGAACAGGGAATAGTTGTTATTAATGATAAATCCTTTCTTTGGTTTTCTTGTTTTTTTTAAGACCATCCTCCCTCCTGTGGGTATGCTCTTAGGTGCTCATAGAGGTCTGTTGATGGGTGAGAAATGAAGGTTTTCATGGACAAAAAACATTTCTCTCATATAGCCAAAGCCCTCTGATTCCTGTTAATAGATCAAAGCAAAGGTGCTATCATTCAGTCAATTAAGGAAGGAAGGTAATGTCTTGGTGCCTCATCACCTCCATACTTTATGATCGAGTTTTGTCATTGAGCATCTGCTGGCCTCACTTTTTATGATGCTTCAAATGGGTGAATTATCATGGATACACTTTATTTTAGGGGATGAAATAGTACTCTAACCCTCCTCTAAGCAAGGGCTCTCAAGTTCTCACTGGACTCTGCCTGCTGTAGAGGAATGGTTTTGGATTCTTCAAAATCTGTTTCAAATTGGTTGTATTATTCCTTGAGCAGTTTAGGAAGTATTAACTCTGATTTTTTAATATAATAGCAAGTTGCAATAATGCTGCAGGAGCCCTGGAAGAGCTATACCAGTCACAAGCTGGAGAAGAGGATAACAGCATTGAGTGTGGTGAAATTGTGGAGCAGCAGCGTGTTCAAGTACTGCATTCAAGGCCACCACCATCAAGACCAACCCCATCTAGGCCCCCTCCTCCCCGACCTACCCCTCCAGGGTCAGCCCCTAGTTCTCCAGCTCTTTCTCGTGCTCAGCCTCAGGGACCAAAGGTAGGTACCAAACATTTTTTCACATTGTATATTTAGATAAGGAATGAAGAGGGACATTTTTAAGATGGGCAAATTTTTTTTCTTTTCTTAGCTGAGGCCGCATGGGCAAGTAAGACCCTAATCAAGGCCATTTCATTAATTCTACACATCTCTCTTACCCTTACATCACTTACTTGATCAAACCATCTTGCACATTTCATTTCCAACACATCCACCCTCCTCCGTCCAACCCTATCTAAAGCCCAAGCCTCACAACCACATGATATTATTGGAACTATTCTTCAAACATACCCATTTTAGCTCACTGAGATAATTTTCTCTCTCCACACATTCTTCATCACTCCCAGAACGTTTGCCCCCTCCCCCACCCTATGACTCACTTCCACTTCCATGGTTCCATTCGTTGCCAAGTCCACTCCCAGATATCTAAAACACTTCACTTCCTCCACTTTTTCTCCATTCAAACTCACATCCCAGCTAACTTGTCCCTGAACCCTGCTGAACCTAATAATCTTGCTCCTGTTCACATTTGCTCTCAACTTTCTCCTTTCATACACTTTTCCAAACTTTGTCACTAATTTCTGCATTTTCTCACTCGAATCAGCGACCAGTGCTGTATCATTGGCGAACAACAATGACTCACTTCCCAGGCCCTCTCATCCCCAACAGACTGCACACTCGCCCCTCTCTCCAAAGCTCTTTCATCCATAAACAAATTAAACAACCTTGGGGACATCACAAACCCTTGCTGCAGACCAACCTTCACTGGAAACCAACCACTCTCCTCTTTTCCTACTCTACACATGCCTAACACCCTTGATAAAAACTTCTCACTGCTTCTAGCAGCTTACCTTCCACACCATCTATTTTTAAGACCTTCCACAGAGCATCTCTGTTAACCCTATCATATGCCTTCTCCAGATCCATAAATTCTACATACCAATCCATCTGTTTTTCTAAGTATTTCTCAGATACATTCTTCAAAGCATACACCTAATCCATACATCCTCTTCCAATTCTAAAACCACACTGCTCCTCCCCAATCTTATGCTCTGTACATGCCTTCACCCTCTCAATTAATACCCTCCCATACAGTTTTTCAGGAATACTCAACAAACTTATACACTCCCTTTATCCCCTTTGCTTTTGTAAAGTGGCACTATACATGTATTCTGCTAATCCTCAGGTACTTCACCATGATCCATACATACATTGAATATTCTTACCAACCAATCAACAACACAGTCAGCCCCCTTTCTCAATAAATTCAACTGCAATCCCATCCAATCTCTCGCTTTGCACACCACCCCAACCAATATGCCCTATGTCTGCCACTCTATCATCAAACACATTCAATAATCCTTCAAAACAATAATTTATTTAACAAAATATGTTGCTGGATTGTATTACAGGCAGAGCTAAAATCAATTTACAAGATTCGTATTAGTGAGTTGTGTCTGTCTAAGTGTTTGCTGATCTCATTCATGAAAGTCAAACTTTCATCCTGCACACTCCGTATTTTACAATAAGCAAATACAGTGGATCTATGAAATTTTCTATGCTGTTACACAAATAGTTTCTCATTACGTCTTTAAGACATTTCATAATATTTGACGTTAAAATAGTAGGTCTAAAATCATTGAACACTTTAGGAAGTGAGAATTTGGCAATTGGTTTTATTTCTGACCATTTTCATATGTCAGGCACTACCCCTTGATCTAGTGAGTCATAAAATAGTTGCAGAAGTATGGTTGTCAATTGTTCAGCACAGCACTTTAGTTAGTTCCTTGGTTGGCCCACTATCTGGTCCCATGGCCTTTCCAGGCCTAATACACTTCAGAGACTGCAGTACATGTTCGTACGATATCAATATTTTTATATCATTTCTTTCCCGAATAACTGACATAACTACTGCATATACCTGAATAATCAGCGATCTCAGGTAGCCATTAATCCAAAATTTTTGACCATAATATCCTTCATTTATCATATATCTCATAAAACAGTCGACCTCAGTTCTTCAGAGGCTAAAGAAAGCTGAAGTGACAGAGAGCATTGCTTACTGATCACACGATCAAAATCTGATCAAACAAGAATAAAACTTTCACAGTTGTAAGCAAATTGTATCCGTTCAAATGTTTATATTTAGTATGTTAAGGGCCCATATCCAGGATTTATCACTAGGGTGGCAAGTGTCATTCAGCAGAACTTGCTACATAATGCAGTTATAGATGAAGTACACATTGGTATTACCAATATAAAGGAAATAGTGCCCATATCTTCTCTGTATTATGGAGAAAATGGAACAATATCCTCAACCACATAGGTAACCATGGTTGGTAAACAAAATGTTACACCATCTGCTGGTGGCCCCACTGGTCCAGGTTTTCAATCAGAACCTTGAAATTTTTATTATACACATTTAGGATGCAAATTTCATGACAGTTTGATGTATGCAAGAACAAGAAGATAATATGGATATTGTACAAGCTAAGATACAGTTGTACTTTGGCCAAACTTACTGTCTGTTTTGGAGTGTGCGCCACATTTGCTCTCTGCTAAAGAACAATATTCTTATGAAGTACAGTTCTCTACTTTAAGCTATATAAGTAATGTTTCAATAACAATATGGTAAATTGATTGGTAAACTTTCAAGACAAATGTAGGCTATGTTTTGTAAGCACTGCCATAACCACTTTACTTGCAGCAATACTCATATGATATGGTACTTATTAATATATGCATCAATCATCACACAATCACACACACTCGCTGTCTGCAGGGTGTTGCATGCCATCTTCAGTTCCTGTCATGCAACATTTCCACCCCCAAGGGAAACTGCTTCTTCCAAAGGAACACTGCTTCCTTCCTTGCCATGGGTACGTTGTTTCCCTTTGTTGAATCCCATCCCCCACCCACAAGTTACCCTCATTATGACTGAGAAGCACAAGAGACATGCAGCTGGTAGATGCTGGTGCATTTAGGAAGCATTGAAGCCTAAGCCTGAAGGTAATGTTAAAAATAATGAAGTGGTGTCACATGGGTAAAACTCCGACATAGATGGAGCATATTTTTGGCTTTAACTGTTGTGTAATTAGGATGATCGTAAGGATAAGGTGTGAATTCTTGAGCACATAAGGGGCTCTACACTTATGCAGTCTGCCTTGATTACTAAAAAGAGCAGTGTCATTGCTAAGATGGAGGAACTTTGGACTGTGTCTTTGAAGACCAGCACCAGAATTGTATCCATGTTAGCCTAATGTTGGTTCAGGAGGCTAAAAGTTTGTACAGAGACTTGAGGGATAAGTTTGTCAACACTTGTAGTGACGTGAGGGGTTGATTTATTCCAGGTAGTTTTAAGAAATATATTCTGATTTTCTGCAAATTTTCAATATGGTGTTTCTTATAATCTGACTTGCAAATATTTCACCTTACAAACAGGGTCCAGTAACAGAAACTGTTCATAAGTAAGAGGCTCCCTGTATATGTATTTTTTTTTTTTTTTTATGTACTCAACTTACACATAACATTATTATTTAGATTGACACAACAGTACTTACACTTGTAAATGAAAGTAATAACCTTATTTTCATGAAAAATATGAACAGTAATGCAAGAGATTTTGTTTCCTTTACAGTAAAAATTATTATTGTAGTTGCTGCATAATTATGGCTTCCCACTGTGATGATACAGTTAGACTTTCATTGATGGTTCATGGGTAACTGTGATGTGTGGTATCATTTCCAGCTATGTTGTGAGGTTGCTAGTGATATCTTTGGATGAAGTGTGGAGTCTTGCATGTACTAGGAATTTTGAAGAGGGTATGAAGGTTTAGAGTTACAGTTGTATCTTGGCCCGACGTACACCAATGACCAGCAACAGATGTGGCTTGCGATAATGAAAGGGATAATGTTTGTCATGCTTTTATTGCTATACTGAGAAAATTTGGCTTTTAGTACCCATCATACCTAAAACATTGAAATGGGTTGTTCTTTCCAGTAGTCCATTGTTGTAAACATTTTACATACAATGTGCAGACTGAATTTTGGGCCCATGATTTGTCTTGGTTATTAATTTTGCTGGTGGGTTAGTATTGAAATTATTTTCTCACTTGCTGCATTGGTTAATATTTTGTGTCTGGTGGTAGTAAAATATTAAAAAAAGAATTACTTATTTTTACATGTCCAAGGTATTCTTGAAATTTGAAAGGAAATAACATAATTTGATATATGCAGAGAGTAGGTAAACTGAAAAAGGTAATATGTAACTCCATGTGTCATGAATAAAGCCAGAAGTAAAAAATGTACTGCATCATGTTGAACTAGATGTCAAATAGCAAAAGCAAATATTCTGGAACTGATTGTGCCTTATGTCCTTTATAGCAATCACAGACTTCCTATGTATGTAATTCAGTTATTGCAGACCATTGTAAATGATAGTTACTTGTTATTTATATACTTTTTTCCAAGTGATATCAATGTCAGCCACAAAGTCTTGGCTCATTATTTCCAAGATACTGCCATAACTCCTACCCCTCCCACCCTGGCACCCCAAACCCACTGACACCTACCCTATGGCCGCTCACCCAGCACTCAGGCGGGAGGCGCATTTTTTCACAGAGGTGCGAACTGTGCCCGAGTAAAGATGGCGCCCTCAAGCGTACTGACTCGGGTGGTTGGGCACACGTGGTGTGTGCGTTGTACATCCCCGAGGTGCGCTTTGGGAATGTCACCACCATGGAGCCCATCATGCTCCAACTTATTCCTCAAGAAAGGTTCAATAAGGTAGGAGGAAATCATATTATGAAAAGTATGCATGCATGATAGTATGCATCCAAGAAGATACATATGGAAAGTATATTTTTGTATGTTTGTTTAGCATGCTCATTTTGTTAAATTTTAAGCACATTGTCATAAAGAACCATTGTTTAAAAAAAGTGTATATGGAATTACGACAAAATTCATTAATTTCTTTTTCATAACTCATATCAGTGTGTATTTTGAATATGGTGAGCAGCATTGGATGAAATAACCCTTTAATTTTATTCTTATATTTTGTACTTTACCATTACTGGATTTAGAATAATTATGACCATTATATTATGAAGAGATGACCTACACTTTTCAGTTATTCTTTGAACATGTATTCATTCATTGGAAGCTGTTCCATAAAGGATGATGATAGCTGTCATATTTTGCATTTATTGTAATGTAATTTGATGCATTTGATGTGCTCAGGTTTTATGGAAATGATAATTTTCTTCTTATAGTCATGCTACATCTGTGAAGAGAGTGGCAAAGAAAACAGAGCAACAATTGGTGCATGTATGCAGTGCAACAAATCTGGATGTAAGCAGCACTTTCATGTAACTTGTGCACAGTCTATGGGTTTACTCTGTGAAGAAGCAGGGAACTACCTGGATAATGTTAAGTACTGCGGATATTGCCAGTACCACTTTTCAAAGCTGGTAAGTGAAAGACTTTCCCATCTTTCAATCTTAGATTGATAACCACGTTAATCCTTTCTTTCAGGGTGTATATATGTACACATACTTATTCAGTTTTTCTTTTTCAAAAAAAACACACACACACACACACACACACACACACACACACACACACACACACACACACACACACACACACACACACACACATACACACACACACATACACACACACACACACATGCACACACACACACACACACACACACACACACACACGAGAGAGAGATCTAGGTGGTGATCCTTCTTTCCTTTTAAGATTTTGGGTTGACAGTAGCTCATGAAGCCTATTCTGTAAAAGGGGGTTGGAGATTAACTGTGCCAGATTTAGAGAGTGTAATAGGGCTTGGGAGTGGAATCTTCCTAGGTTCAGGGAGAATACAGGATTATTTTTTTTTTTTTCCCTAAGATAAAAGGAGAACCAATATGTTAAGAGAGAGAGTGGATAGTACTGTTGTATAAAAGTGCAGTTGTAGCTTGACAAAAGACAGTTAAAATTTAGGTTAACCAAAAAGGCAGTACACTCAATTAAAGATATAGATTTTCCTCATATGTGAGGCTATTTTTCAGTGCTAGTAAGCTTCCTTACTTTTGATAGTATTACTTTTGGGATATTTTAAGACCTTTATCACTGCCTGAGTAAGATATGTCTGCTATGGACTCAATTATAGGAATGTACCAAGACCAGTCAGTCATAACTAGGTCTGCAAAGAGGAGACTAAAGATGAAAACACCAAGAGAACAAATATTTAGGGATGTTATAGGAATTTCTTATGGAGCAAGACCAGAGGGTAATGCAACTAGAGCAATAGTTGAAAAAAACAGGAAACATTTTCAGTTTCATTAAGGGAGTCTAAAATTCAGTATAAAGAAAGGGATTCAAAAGATACAGAATCGGAGGAGATAGGATGAAGCTAATAAAAATCAAATAATGTTTTTTTCTAGATGTACTAGAGGCTGTTCAGTATGTTGAAAGTACAAAGATCCACACAAAATATATTTACAATGGTAGGCAAGGAGGTGCAGAAAGAACATTATTGACAGCAGTTCATAAAGAGAAAAAGACTAAAGCACCTAAAGAATACTTAGATAATAAGGGGCAGAGAAGTACAGGACAAAATTAGCTGCTGTTGGGTTAGAGAAAAGGGATGAAATACACACTGAATCTGTTGTCATTAGTGGAGAGGGATATTTAGAAGGAGCAGTTTTGGCAGCTGATCAGCAGATATAGAGCATGAAGACTGATGAAGAAGGAATTAGACTAGAGGAGATACAAACTGAGGTACAGGGAAAATTAATTGAAGAGGTTAAAAGAAAAATATGCATTGTTAGAGATGAAGCAATCAAGGAAGTTTATGGACTAGTTGATGAAAAGTTTAAAAAAGTACAGAGCATACAGGAATGGTGTTTGCCAGCTAAAAGAGAGATTATAAAGAAAGTCAGAGATGCAAATGTTGACACTATACCAATTAAGGAACTAGCTTTAAAGTAGGTGGCACCAAAATATGAAAGATTAATAAAGCAAGAATTTTATAGATGTAAATCACTGATTTATTTTTGCTTGGAAGATCATATACCAGATAAGGAAGAAAGGGTAAGAAAGAGGAAATGCTTATCAAAAGATTGCTAGAGACAATGGGACTGCTGGATGCAATATTCATAACGAAGGGAGGAGGAAAATTGGTGGTTATAATAAAGATGTGAGGGATTGATCAGTTATGGTTGTGTAACATGGAGTCATATATCTTAGGGGTACTTAGGAAAGTTAAGAAATGTAAAGGCAAGGTGCAATATTGTGTAATATATATTTCTTGTAATAGAGGAAGAAAAGGAGGAAAGCAAAGAGTACAGTCAAAAGACAAAAAACTGTAAATACTGCATGAGGTAAGAGGATGGAGCAGTCACTCAGCACTGCAGAAAGGGCAGCAGTCTTAGATGTTAATGTCAGACTGAAAGTAATGTATTCAAATTTTTATAGATGAATAGTTAGTGATGGAAAGCAGGAATTCAAGGATTCTATGAGGAAAATGCTTCTGATATTGTTAGAGTTGTGAAAACAATACCTACTAAAGAGATAAGGTATCACCTATTTTGCTTAGAGGCCATCTTCATGAAAGATAGCCTTAAGTTTCAAGAAATAGGAAGATATTACAAAGGAAAAGAGTGAATATAGGAAATACATAGTGGTTATTAATATTGTAAAATCCTCCAAAGAAATGCTGTATCCAGAACAAATATACAATGATAAGAAAGAAGGAGCAATCAGGATTGCACGTGAATAATTGGTTTTAATCACGTTGTAAGGGGGCATCCAGTTATGAGTATGTTTAACTTGAAATCATCTAGCCAGGAAGTACTTAGCAAAGGTATGAACCTTAAAGGTAGGGTGAAATTGAATGTGATATTAATCAAATGTAATAAAGGAAGAGAAGTAGAAAAGCATAGATTACAGTCAAAAGACAAAAAACAGTGAATGTCTTTATAAGGCAAGAGGATAGAGCATGCCCCTATGCACTGCAGAGAGGGTAGGAGATAGTAATGTTAGACGGAAAGTAATTTACTCAAATATTTGTGGATAGATAATTGGAGATAAAGATCTCTGAATTCAAGCATCTTATTAGGGAAAATGCACCTAATATTGTTGGAGTCCTGGAAACAAAGCTCGCTAAAGAGATAAGATCTCACTATTCTGCCCAGAGGGGTACATGGTAGTAAGGAAGGAAAGATAAGGCAAAGGAGGGGAGGGATTGACCCTCTTAATGAAAGATTGCTTTAAGTTTCAAGAAATATTGGAAGACATTACGTAAGGGGAATTGTAATGGCAGAGAAGTACATAGTGGAGTGATATTACATAATCCTCCAAAGAAAAGATATGATCCATAACAAATGTTCAGTGATAACAGTGATTGAACAATCAGAATTGCACTTGAAGCAGTGAAATACTCACTTTTTGAATAAGGTAAGGTAACAATAATGGGGGATTTCATTTGTAAATAGATATACTTGGGGAATTTGGATTCTCATAATAATATGAAGTTATGGAGAACTTACAATACCAGCATATCAGTGAGCACACTAGGACGAGAGGGACTGATATATTATCATTGCTAGATCTTATCTTAACACATACCTGCATGGATATAGAATATTATACATGATACTCTAGTTGGAAGAAATGATCATTTAATGCTCATTTGACTATAAGGTAGATTAGGACATTAACAGAGCAGAGCTGAGGCAAGATATAAAGAGGAAATTAAATCCTGGAAACTAGACAAACGTCAGCAATTTCTGTGGTATCATACTGTAGATGGGGACATGAAGTTCAGTAGCCAGGAACCAGAGCTTTGTTGTAGGAGGTTATGTGAAATTTACACTGGAGTTGAGACATGGATTCCTTAAGCCTCATATACTGATGGAATGTTGAGAAGATGGACTAGAATGGTTTAATAAAAGAAAGCATAAGAGCTTCAAGATGCTCAATGATGCAGATTTAGACAACACTCCAGCCAGCCGGCATTTGCAAGGTATAAGAATGCAAAGAATTAGTATAGCTGGAAAACAAAGGAAGAGAATAGAAACTTTTAAAAGAATATTTTGGACAAGGCAGGAGAAAATCCGAAACTTCATAAATTTACTAGGAATCATTTCTTGATTAAAGAGCAATTAAACAGGCTAAGGGATTCTGAGGGAAAAATTGTAAAGAGTGTTGTAAGGATATGTGACATACTGAATAACAATTTCAAAGGTGATTTCACAGTGGAAAACACTATGGCCCCAGCACTAGAGAGATGGAATAGGGAGGAGGTTTTGGAAGTCATTGAGATGTCTAGAAAAAATATTAACAGAATACTAAGAGGACTTTACCCATAAAAGGCTCATGGTCCTGATTATATTTTGACCTATGTGTTGACAGTGTGTGCAGATATGCAAGGTAAACCACTCTTTCTACTATTCATGATGTCACTGGAGAGAGGCAAAGTGCTAAGGGAATGGAAAAGGGCAAACATCATACCTGTTTAGAAAAAAGGAGACTGGGAACAGTCATTGAACTATAGGCTGGTCTCACTAACGAGTCGGTGTGTAATGTTCTGAAAAAGATCATAAGAAAACAAGCAGATAACTTTTGACATAGGAGATATTACTTAAATGATAAACAGCATGATCTTAGGGAAAGAAGGTCATGCATAACAAACCTCTTAGATTTCTACAAGAGAGTGAGTCCTCTCTTATACAAAAGGAAACAGTGGATAGATTGTTTATATCAGGACTGCCAGAAAGCATTTGAAACTGTTGTTTATATCAGGACCGCCAGAAAGCATATGAAACTGTACCATAAGGAAAGTTGATTAAGAAGCTAGAGCACCAGGCAAGAATGAGGGGGAAACTCCTTCAATGGAGAGATGATTATCTCAGAAGGGAACAAAGGATGCATGTCAAAGGAGTTTTCTTCAGATGGATCTAGGAGACCAGTAGAGTGCTACAAGATTCTGTTCTAGGACTGTTACTGTTCTTAAGTTACATAAATGACTTGCATGAAGTTATGGACTCCTACCTTGGCATATTTGCAGATGCAAGGGTTATGATCATGAAAAGTGAGGAGGATTGCATCAGTTTACAAGGGAACTTACACAGACTTCAAAGTCGGTGTGATATATGGATGATGAAATTCATTTTGAACAAATGTAAAATGTTGAAGATGGGACGAAGTGAAAGAAGGCCTCATTGTGATTATTATCCTGCAGGAAATAAGCTTAAGGATTTTGTGTGTGAGAAGGACTTGGGAGTTGACATCATCCCTAACCTGTCACCATAGTCCTATACTAGTAGAACAATTAAGGAGACAAACTGTCTGCTGGCAAATATTAGAATAGCTTTTAGGTATTCGGACAAGAAAATGTTTTGTAAGCTGTTCGTATCCTATAGAAGGCTAAAATTGGAATATGCTTCTCAAGTTTGGTCACAACACCTACAGAAGCACATTGATATTATAGAGAAGTTCCATTCTTTGTGCATACCACAGCCCTCTCAGTCACAACTCTTCCATACACCTTACCAGGTACACTCAACAAACTTAAATCTATGTAATTCAAACTCACCTTTGATCCATTAGCTTTTTACAGTGGCATTATATTATATGCATTTCTCCAATTCTTTTGCACCTCACCATGATCCATATATACATTAAAAATCTGAAGTAACTAGTCAACAACATAGTCATCTCCTTTCTTAAGAAATTTGATTACGGTACCATCTGCTTGAGCAGCCTTGCCACATTTCATCCTTTGCAAGGCTTTCACCACATCTTTTCACTTCCCACGCAACTTGTGTGACTCTTTCACTTTGCATGCCTCCCCGATCCAAACACACTACATCTGCCACCCTTTTGTCAAACATTCAACAATCTTTTCTTCACCCCACACTGCCTGTTATCGCTACCCCATTTGCTTTTTTTTTTTTTTTTTTTTTTTTTTTTTTTTTTTTTTTTGACATCTGTACAGATGTAATCAAGATGAGAAGAGAGAGATAGGTAATATGGATGGGGAAGAGCAGGGTTGTCCAAATGTGCATCGATTTGACGTCATGAGAAGAAAAGAGAGAGAAATAGTTTGTGTGAGGAAAGGTACTTGAAGGTTCTAGCTTTGAGTGAAACAAAATTCTAAGGTAAGGGGTAGAATTGGTAGGGAATGTCTTTTTTTTTTTAGGGGTAAAGTTAGGAGTTAGTGTGAAGGCAATGGCAAGAGCAAAGGAAGGGGCAGCACCTATGTCAAAGTAGGAGTTGTTATGAAAGTAAGAAAGTGAGCTCCAGACTGATGTGGATGAAAATGAAAGAGGATTATGGGAGATGGGTTATTATTAGTGCTATGTGCATAGGTACGAGAAGAATGACGAAGAGAGGTGATTGTTTTGGTACAGGAAAGTACAGTTTGTTGATACTATGTGGAGAAAATTGCATGTATGACAAGATTAGCCTATGATACTGATGAAAATGTAAATTTAACCTCTTCCCTTATTTTCTTGAGTGTGCCCAGGCTGAGTTATTGTGTAAACATTCATTATCCTGAGTTTGCTTGGGTCACACGTTTTAAAAATTATTATCCCAAGATAATTTGTGTTGGGTTCTAGTGACTTTATCTATCATTCCAAGCAGATGAGAACATAATGGGTGTCATTTCTCGCAGAAGATGGCATTACAAGCACATATTTCCATGTATGAGGATTATGTATTGGAGGTGAGGGTGAACATTTGTAGAGGCTTCTAGTAAATGAGGAAATTAAATATGTTGGAAGAGGGTTGTTACAAGTGAGTGAGCTTGGAAAACAGGTTTGTGTGAAGAGGTGCCACATGAGTTTGATCGAAGAACGGAAAAAAGTGACAGTAAATGAAGCAAGGGTGTGGGTGAGAAATGGGAGTTATTTAGGGAAGCACTGCATACATATACAAGAGAAATATGTGATGTGGGAGGTGGACATATGCAAAAGGTTAGTTAGTGGTGGGAAGATCTTGCCTTTCCCAGGTGCTTGACCACTATGATATGATTGTTGATTCTTGAGAACAAACAGAATTTTGATGTGATTTAAACAGATTTTGCAAAAGCATTTGACAAATGTGACCATGGTGTCATAGCATAAAATGCATAAGATGGGAATAAGTGGAAAAATTGGGAGATGGATACACATCTTCTTAATTAACAGATCACAAAACACAGTGTAAACCATGCCATTTTTAGTGCCTCCACGGTAGAAAGCTCAGTCCCCCAAGGAACTTTACTTGCACTTCTTGTGTTCTTCATTCTTATATCTGACATCATATAAGCATGAATAACAATTTCATACCATTATTTGCAGATTGAAGTAGAGTAAGTATGAAAATCATGGATGCTGAAAGGCTAGAAAGAGAGAAATGTAGTCATCCATGAAAATCATGGATTCTGAAAGGCTAGAAAGAGAGAAATGTAGTCATCCAATGGGTCTCTGAGGGCAGCATGTTTTTCAGTGGGAATAAGTTTCAACTCCTCCAGTATGGGGAAAATAAAGATTTCAAGAACACTACAGAATAACAGATGAACACATTGTCATAAATCAAATGAATGATGTAAAAGACTGTGGAGTAATGATGTCAAATGACGTAACCTTAATCAGACACAACAAAATACTAGTTACTCCTCCAGAAGGGTGTTAGGATGTGTCCTGTGGACTTTCAAGACAAAGGAAGAAACACCAATGATGGTACTTTTCAAGATGCTGATTCTTTCATGAATAGAATATAGTTGTGTTTTAACATCACATCATCATACTGGATAGAAAAATTATAGAGTTAAAAAGTGTTCAGAGATCCTTCTACAGCCCATATTGATGTGGTAAAGGAGATGGATTACTGGGAATGGCTGAAATCACAAAGGCTGTACTCCTTGGAGTGCAGACAGATGAGGTATATCATCATCTATAGCTGGAAAATCCTGGAAGGCATGGACCCCAACTTAATCTTTGGGATAACTTCCTACTGACACAAGACACATGGAAGACTCCACTAAATACTACCTCTGAAATCCAAAGGTGTAATATGCACAAAAATAGAGAACACATAAAACATCTGGAGCCTGAAACTTTCCAACACGTTCCCCGCGACCATCAGAACGACATTGGTATACACAGTGAAGTTTAAGAGGGCCTTGAACAAGTAACTAAAAATTGCACCAGACCAGCCAGGCTGTGAGGGACATGTGGGCCTGTGGGCTTAGGGTTTTAAAGGGAGGGCTCAGACAGTAATAGTACCGACCCCTCCCAAGACACTTCCCTTTCTGATAGACCTACCTCTTATTTTGTTCAGTGTACCAACATTCTTGATCTCTCTTGTAATCTCCCTTTTGCTGAACACCATATGTCAAGTACCTCACCTAATATCTTACTTCCCTCTGAGACCCAGTTGTCCAGTGATCTTGTTACTAGCCCCCTTTCCATATCCAGTTATAATCTCCACTCACATGTGTGGTTCAAAGGTGGTGCTTGTACTTATTCCAACATCAACACTCCTGTCCATGCCTCAAAGACCTTGAGTCACCAAACTTTGATGTTATCTGGCTCAAAATCTGTCTCCCAACTACCTCACTTTTTCATTGTTTCACCCAATGCTCTCCTAATTCTTTAAATTTTGTATCTTTCTTTGACTGTCCAAATTCCTGCCTTGAGACTGTGGCATCCTCTCACGTGCAAGCCAAGATCCTCTGCTTAGGGGATTTCTCCATTTACCATAGGAAAAGGTTAAGATCCTCCCAGCGAATGGTGGGGGATTGAAGCTTTCACATTCTTCTTTAATGATATAGAGCAAATTATCTCCAACCCCCACCCATATTCCTGACCACTGGGACCACTTTCCAATATTCTGGATCTGTTTTTACCTCTAATCTTTCACACTGTAAGTACACAGTCTCACCTTCAGTTGTTTCAACTGACTATACTCATAATTGTGTCTATTTTAACAGCACCTCCTGTTCCAGTGGCCCCTTCTAAGCATAAATATTTGCACCCCAACAAAGCTGACTGGAATAACTCTTGAGAATTCTTTTCTGACTTTCCTTGGGTAAAGTGCTGTCTCTTATTAGGTGATGCTTCAGTATCTGCCAAATGCATGGCAGAGGTTATTGTTGTGGGAATGGAAGTATTTATCCCCTCTTCCTCCAAGACAACCTCTTCTTCCAATCCATGTTTCAACCATTCCTGTTCTAAGGCCATTCAGGCAAACAATCGTGCATATCAAGCTTGGAAAAATTCTTTGTCCTTCAACTCCCATTCAGCATTTGTTGTTGCCTGTAATCAATATATTTACTTTATCCATGGGGCAAAGTGTTTTTTTATTCAATGGAAATGTGATTACCTCTCCTCATCATCCACCGATAGGTCTTTCTGGTCTTAGGAAGGGCAACGCTAACAACTTCTTTAATTTTACCTTTCCTTTACTTTTTTTTCTTTTCTGATGGTACTATAGCTGTCTCTCTCGTAGACAAAGCAGCTCTCTTTGGTTCCCGTTTCTCCTCAGTCTCTACCTTAGATGACTTTAACATTCCTTCACCCCCCTGATGGTCCTCATGCTAATTCAATGCCTCTTCCCATAATCTCTTTTGGAATTATCCAAAAAGCTCATTGCTCTCTTGACAGAAGCAAGGCTTATGGTCCTAATAGCATCCAACCCCATGCACCCGTGTTTGCTCATCTGTTCCATTTCTGTTTAAAAACCAGAACTTTCCTTCAATCGATACCTTGGATGACTCCAACATTCCTTCACCCCCTGATGGTCCTGTCACTAATTCAGTCCCTCTTCCCATAATCTCTTTTGGAATTATCCAGAACGCTCTTCTCTCTCTGGACAGAAGCAAGGCTTATGGTCCTAATAACATCCAAATCCATGTACTGGAAGAGTGTGCCTCTGAACTTGCACCTGTGCTTGCTCATCTGTTCCATTTCTGTTTAAAAAACCAGAACTGTTCATTCTTCTTGGAAGCATGCATTAGTATATCCCATCTCAAAGAAGGATGACTGTTCTGACCATTTGTAACTATTGTTCAGTTGCTTTGACATCTTCCATTTCCAAAATCTTTGAATCCCAAAACTTCCATATCCTCAGACATCATGAATCTCACTGTCTTTTCTCTAATCACTGTTATGGCTTCCATAAGGCAAGATCCACTGATGATATTCTTTGCTTTCCTACTCACATCTGGTCATCATCCCTGAATGATTTTGGGGAGTCTTTTGTAATTGCCATTGATATATCTACTCTTTTGATTTCCCTCCCTCTCTTTGCTCCCTTGTATCTAGTTTCCATTCTGACCGATCTGCTTCTGTGGCTGTTGATGGATCAGTCTCTCTTTCTTCTCCGTCAACAGCACCGTTCCTCAAGGTCCTGTCCTTTCTCCTAAATTTTTTCTCCTTTTGATCTGTGATAACTTTTTTTCCACACATAACCAGATGCTCTCAAATGCTGATGACACAACACTGCATTTCTCCATAGCCTTTAATTTTGCATCTCATACAACATAACTTCCTCAACAAACTCAGACTTGGACAGGATATCTCAGAGGAGTAGACAAAAATCTGTTTAAGATTAAAGCCTCCAAGGCTCAGTTTCTGCCCATCTCTCCATCGGAAAATTCCTCACAGCTCTCCTTTCTCCTTTAGTTCAATGAACATACTTGTTATTACTGCAACATCTGCTCTCTCCTGGAGACCCCACATTATGGAAGTAGTTAAGTGTGCTACTAAGAAACTTGGAGTGCTGTTTAGATGTCAAAATTTCTTCTCTTCCAAACAGTTGCTCTGTTTATACAATGGATTGATCCATCCTTGTTTGGAGTACTTCTCTCACATCTGGAGTGGTTCTAGCTCTGCGTCTCTACTTGACAGAAGTGAGTCGAAAGCAGTCCAACTTATAAACTCTTCCAGGCCAACTTCAAAGCTTGACCCACCAGCCCAACGCCGTATTATTGGTTCACTTTTCCTTTCTACAGGTATTACTTTGGTTTTTGCTCCTGAGGGCTGGCTGCTTGTGTGCCCCTACCACTAGCTAGACCATGCAGTACTCGGCAAACTGCACTGTCAAATGATTACTGGGTGGCTGTTGGCAACTCAAGGGTGGGCCATTTTGATGACTGTTTCTTTCCCTACACCTCAAAGCTTCAAAACTCCCTTCCCTCTCATCTCTTTCCCAATGACTTTGACCTGGCACATTTTAAAAGACAGATCTTTCACTACCTCCAAAATTTATAAGTACTTTTCCTTGTCTCTTCTTTTGCCTTTTAATTTACCTCTCTATGTTTCAAATAAGGTTTGGGCTTGATGTGGACTTTTTTCCATGAATGAATCCTTAAAAAAAAAAAAGTACATTAGGTAAACATCAAAAGAATGAGGAAAGTTATGAGGGGTTCTAGAGAGAAAGATGGGCTGAAATTGGAGCTTGGAGGCATCAAACTTAACCAGGTTCTGTCTCCTCCATTGAAATTTCTAGTTCAGTTCTGAGTTTATAGAGTTGGAATGTTTTGAAACAAGATGCAGGTTGAGTGAGAGAGGATGGAGGAGAGTTAAAGGTAGTGGAGGAATGCAGTGCTGCATCATCAGCATACGAGTGTAGTTAAGTATCTGTTGAAGAAAGGAAATTGTTGATAAAGAGGAAGAAGATTGTTGGAGACACTGCTGTTGTTAGGGAATAGGGGATGGTTACTATATCAACTACAGAGATACATCAACTAAAGAGGAAGCCATGTATGAGGAAGGGAAGCTAGCTGAGGGGAGCTTGCTGATAAAATCCTATGCCATACCCTCTCAAACACTTGAGAGATATCAAGGGCTACTACATTGGATTCTCTGAAATCTTTCAGTGATAATGACCAAATATTGTTAAGATAGGAAAGGATATCATCCATCGATCTTTCCCTTAGGAAGCTATGCTGATAATCAGAAAGAAGACTTTGAGGATATGGGAGTTATGGAGGGATTCAAAGACTTTGGTAACAGTAGATGTCAAAGCTGTAGGACAACATTTGAAGGGATGGGATTTTTTTTTGTGTCCGTCCCATACATGATCTCCATTTCCATGTTAGTGAAGTAGTGCCAGGAACAGACAAAGAAATGCAGCATTTGCTCACATCCATTCTCTAGCTGTCATATGTAATGCACTGAAACCAGGTCCTCTGTCCTCAGCCAGGCTTCACAAACCTTTCCATGGTTTCCTTTCGCAACTTCACATTCCCTGGTTCATTACATTGGCAGCAGGTCGACCCCTGTATATCACATCCTTCCAATTAAGTCTATCCCATTCATGATTTTTCACCCTGTTACATGTTCAGGCTCCGATCACTCAAAATCTGCTTCACTTCATCCTTCCATCTCCAATTTGGTCTCCCTCTTCATGTTCCCTCCACTCCTGACACATATACCCTCTTTGTCAATCTCTTATCACTCATTCTTTCCATATGTCCAACCCATTTCAGCATGCCCTCTTCAGCTCTCTCAGTCACACTCTTTTATTACCATACCTCTGTGTCATGTCACCATTGTTGCTTGATTTTTTATGGATGGGGTGGTGAGGGAGGTTAATGTGAAGGTCTTGGAGAGTGGGGTGAGTATGCAGTCGGGGAAGAAAGTCAGTGCTGATAATACAGCACTGTTTTCAGATTTTAGTGAGAAACTGCAGAAGTTGGTGACTGAGTTCGGAAGAGTGTGTGAAAAGAAGAAGTTAAGAGTAAATATGAATAAAAGGAAGGTTATTAGGTTTAGAAGGGTTGATGAACAAGTTTGTTGGGGTGTGAGTTTAATTGGAGAAAATTTGGAGGAAGTGAAGTGTTATAGATACCTGGGAGTGGATATAGCAGCGAATGGAACCATGGAAGTGGAAGTGAGTCATAGAGTGGGTGAGGGGATGAAGGTTTTGGGAGCACTGAAGAATGTGTGGAAAGAGAGTGATTGTTATCTGGAAGGGCAGAAATGGATATATTTGAAAGTAGATTAGGCTGTGCAGAGGAGGGTGGACATGTTGGAAATTAAATGTTTGAGGACAAAATGTGGTATGAGGTGGTTTGATAAAGTAATGATAGTATAAGAGACAGGAATGGTATTAAAAAAGAGTGTTGTTGATAGATCTGATGAGGGTCTGCTAAAATAGTTTGGACATATGGAGAGGAGTGAGGAAAGATTGAGAGAGAGGATGTATATGTTGCAAGTGTAGGGAGCAAGGAGAATGGGGAGACTAAATTGACAGTAGAAGGATAGATTGAAAAGATTTTAAGTGATCAGGGCCTGAACATGCAGGAAGATGAAGGGCATGTTCAGATAGAGTGAACTGGGATTGTGTAGTATACAGGGGTTGACATGCTGTCAGGGGACAGAGTCAAGGCATGTGAAGTGGCCGGGGTAAACCACGGAAAGGTTTGTAGGGCCTGGTTGTGGATGGGGAGCTGTGGTTTCGGTGCATTATGCAAGACAGCTCGAGAATTGACGTGAGCTAATGTGGCCTTTCATCATCTATTCCTGGTGTTACTTCATTAATGCAGGAAATGGCAATCAGGTATAAAGAGAATTCCTGTACCTTTTTATTACTAACTTGATCAAGCCACCTACACTCTCATATTGTCCTGAAACATTTATTTTCAACACATCTACCCTTCACATTTCCTCTGCTAAACCAGATCCATATTTCCTGGAAGAAGGTAGAATTTTATCTAGGCAGGCAAGCACAGGCTTAGATTAGATATTGCTGCCTTTTGATGTACAGGGGTGGATGCCATTTGGTCCATAAGCCTTTCTTGTTTCCAGAGAGAAAAGTGCTTTTCAGATGGCACAAAAATAAAGTACAGGCAGGGCCTAGGGTTAGTAAGAGGAGCATCAGAGGGGCTAGGAAATGTTAGGGTCATGCAGGGTGGAGATAGAGGAGAAAAAGAAACAAAAAGAGTTGCTTAGTCAATCGAAGAGACAACTGAATTATAATCAGAATGGAAGAATGAAGGAAAAGTAGTGCAATAAAAGTTGTTAAAGAAGTCTTTTGTCAAAGATCAGAAAGACTTGTCACTGGATGAAGAGATGTTATTACACTTCCATTGGATGAGGAAATGCTTTACCACATGAAGAAGATACTTGCAGTGATGTAGATTTGAGCAAAAGTGGCCATTTCTAAGTGAGGAGTACTCATCCTCCTCGAAGGCTCAGGCTATGGTGATTAAATTTATTTGGAAGTAACCAAAATGGATAGAATGGAGAAATAGGTAGTATGTTTGAGGAAAGGAACCTAAATGTTCTGGCTTTAAGTGAAACAAAGCTCAAGGGTAAAGGAGAAGATTGGTGTAGGAATGTTTTAGTAATAAAGTCTATGTTTATTGTGAGGATGAGAGTTAAGGAAGAGGTTGCACTTCTGATGAAGGGGGAGCTGTAGGAGTGTGTGAAAGAGTATAAGTGAGCCCCAGACTGATGTGAGAAAAATAAAAGAGGATTTTGAGAGGTGGAATTATTATAGTGCTTATGCACCAGGCCACAATAATTCTGATGGAATAAGGTGAGTGTTTTAGGAGGAGTTGAGTATGTCAGCAGTTTTGATGCAAAAGAATAGGTATTAGTGACAGGTTATTTGATTGCAAAGGTGGATAGTGTGGCAGTTTAGGGTATAAATGGGGGACATTGGATAACCAATGATGTAAATGGAAATGATGACCAGCTTGTGGTGTTGTGTGCTGAGAAAAGGACTGATGATTAGGAATACCTGTTTTAAAAAGAGGGACATACATAAGTATGCCTGGAGTAGGTAAGATGGTTTGTGGACTTTATTGGATTATGAACAGATAGATAGATTTGCAAAGGAGACTTTAAATGTGAACATGCTGAGAGGGGCAGCTGGTTGGATGTCTGATCATTATCTGGTGGAGGTGAAGGTTAAGTTTTGTTGCTGCTTCAGAAGAAAGGAAATAAGTGAAAAGATTGTTGTGAAAGAGAGGGGGTTTGGGATATAGGATTGTTTGAAGAAATTATAGAATGGTGTAAGTTGAAAGTAAGCAGAGCTAGAGAAGTGCGTTAAGAACGGGAAGTATTTAGGGAAGCAGTAGTGGGCAGGTGAGAAAGGGTAGTGAGAGGTAGGATGAGAAAGTTAAGTTGCTAGTGAAAGAGAAAAGAGAGGTGTATGGCTTCAGTTACAGGAAAGTGTGATTGATTGGGAGATGTGAAAGAAAAAGTGGCAGGAAGTGAAGAGGAAGGTTTAGGAGCTGAGAGAGAGGGCAGATTAGAGTTCAAGTGAGCAAGTTTCAGTAGACTTTTGGAAGGATGTTAATAGTGTGGGAAAAATAAGAGAACAGATGGGAACATTAGTGAATGGGACAAATGGGAAAGTGGTAACAGGCAGAGATGATGTGATGAGGTTATGGAGTAAGTACTTATAAGGATTATTGGATATATTTGATGGTAGGGTGGCAGATGTAAGGTATTTGGGTCGGGAAGGTATTAGAAGTAAGAGAGTCACGCAAGTGGTTTGGTGAAAAGAGAAGAGATGTATTTTTGATTGGTTAGTTCGGATTTTCAATGTGATCTTATGTTTGGATCATAAGAATATGCCTCAGGATTATCAGAATGCATTTATAGAGCCATTGTGTTAGGCAAGGGGGACCAAGGCGAGTGTTCAAAGTACATAGGTGAGTTTACATGGCAAGTTGTAGAGAAGAATGGTTATTGAGAGGGTGTTGGCATGAGACAAGTGTTAGATGGAGGAGGATCATTGTGGTTGTAGGAGTGATAAAGGATATGTGGATCAGGTGTTTGTTTCGAAGAATGTGTGTGATGAATACTTAGAGGAACAGGAGGATTTGTATGTTGTATTTATGGATCTGGAGATAGCCTATGTTAAGGTTGGTAGAGCTACTTTGTGGAAAGTGTTACAAGAAAGTGTTACAAATATATTGTGTAGGAAGAAAGGTGTTAGAGGAAATGAGGAGTTTTAATCAAAAGAGTAAAGCATATGTGTAAATAGGTAGAGAGGAGGGTGTATGGTTCCAGGTGAACATGCAATGAAGCAAGAAACATGTAAAAAAAATGTAAAGAAATACATTTAAATTGAAGTTGAATTACACAATATTTTGTTGTTGATTGGTTAGTTAGGAATTTCAGTGTACTAGTACGTTTGGAACCTGATAAGGTGCCTCAGGATTTTTAGATTCTATGTATAGAACCATTGTATAAATGCAAGGGGGACCAAGGTTCCTGTTCGAGTTGAAGAATTGTATGTTTGTTGAGCTTACCTGTTAAGTTGTAAAGAAGAGAGGTGTTTGAGAGGGTGTTGGCATGAATGGAACATCAGATTGTGGAGGAATAATATGGTTTCAGGATTGGCAGAGGATGTGTTGATCAGGTGTTTGTTGTAAAGAATGTGTGTGAGGAATATGTAGAGGAATAGAAGGATTTGTATGTTGCATTTATGGATCTTGAGAAAGCACTTGATAGGGTTGATTAAGCTGGTGGGTGGAACCTGTCACAAATATCTTGTATGGGGGAAGATATTAGGAGAAGTGAGGAGTTTTTATTAAGAGAGTAAGGCATATGTGTAAGTAGGTATAGTGGAGAATGTATGGTTCCAGATGATAATGAAATTAAGCAAGAAACTTGTTAATAAAAGTTATAAGTGTGTTAGATGAATGGATTTAACTGAATGAGGATGTGGTAAATGTGGACAACATACAAAAGTGTAAAAAGTTTGTGATAGTAGAGATTGTTCAAAAGATGAGGACCTCGCAAGTGTAAAACTTCCTCCCTGTACCGTACAAATAGGTAATTGTTCTATCAGAATGATCTGTTTTATTGTTTTAGAAAGGCAGCTTCATTTTCAAGTTTGAGTTCTTAAGGGAAAATTTTGAACCTTTCAGTATTTTGAGGTTTGTTTGAATGTGGCCCAGCAATACTTTTTTGTGCTTGAAGTAGGTGTCTTTGATAATAGAGTGAAAAGAGACATTCAGGAAGAAGTTTAATTGCATAGGGAGCAGCTTAAGTGAAGGATGCGGAATCAAGAGGTAACATAAAAGGAGTCATTGATAAATGGATAGCATGGGTACTGAGTTGGTATGCACATATGGAAAGATGCTGTATATGGAGTGAGTGTTACTCAGTGTTAGTACAATGGAGGGATTACAAGAGACAACAAGGGGAATCTGCAGAGTTGTATTGAGGGTGCCCCCATACACGCTGTAAAAGAGTATCATCACTTTTTGTGTGAATCAATATGACACGATAGATGAAGGATTTTGAGAAATGCTCATTGGTCTGGCCTTACATTGGTAGCCCTGCTTTTATGATATATTAATTGCTTGTGACCTTTCTTGTTATTTGCCATAGTGATGATGTATTGATTTCATATTTTGATAGGAGTAACTATAAAGTGGGGCTACCATAATTATTAGGGAATTTGTCTCATATTCACGCTTATCAACCCTACTGAAACAACACAAGTCATATTGGTCATTTTGAAAATTCACTTGACCCATCCAGGAAGATGCTTTTTCACTGTATGTACATTTGCCATTGAATTGTTTTAATGGAGGTGTATACAGGTATATATAGAGATTAGGACATATATGGAGGTTATTCTGTATAAGCTACTATCCTTGTCAGGTTGAGAAGGCTCTTGGGACCAAACCACAGAGTGGGATTAGGCTGTAGGCTGACAGTGGATAAGTTCAGTGTTTTCCATAAATTTTGAGATGCCCACAATATGATTTTACCAAATACAAAGAAATCATTGTTAGAAGTAGATGCTTTGCATATGAGAATACTTTTGCTTTCCTTTGCTTCTTGCTTTGGAAAAGATTATTTTTTAGGGAGTTCTGTTTATGACAATCCATTATATTTCATTATTTAGGCTCCCATAAGCATACTTTTAAAACCTAAGTCTTTCCAGACTTGAAACAATATTGGAACAAGGTGTAAATTATATATCAAGTTTTCTCTGAATGTTTTTTGCTTCACAGAAAGCTCTGTTAGATTTATAGAGTGATTTTAGAATATCCTTTCTGAGATTTATACTAAGAGGGACCATTGCTCCTTAAGCTTGTGTTTCACTTCTGACTGTTGAGGGTACACTCAGGCTCATATATGACTTTTATATATCTTTATTATCAGTATTTAACCATATGATCTTTGGAAACCTTAGAAATAGGTGGGTGTCAATTTTTTGTAGTTATTCTTGATACATTAGTTTTGAAGTATTAGTGTGCCACTAACTTACTCTTAATTTTTCTTTTCTCCTGGGTCTTCAAGGGGATATACATATCTTATATTAAAAGGATATGCCTGATCAAGTATTAACAACAATCGTTGACTAATAACTACTTCAACAGAGGAAAGGAAGCCATGTCAAGACAATCCCTCCATATCGCCCCGTCCCACTGGAGGCTGCGGGTTCTGATGAGGATAAAGCTGCTGCTGCACTTGAGTCCCGAGATCCTAAGTTAAAGAGGCGAACTGGACGTCCACCTGGTCTAAAGCCATCTGGTCGTGAAGGAAAAATCGGTGATATCATTGCCTCAGGAAGCAGTAGTGCTAGTTCCAGTGGGACAGCGGACCGTCATAACAGAGGACCTATGGGGGAGGAAAATGCTAGTGTAACCCCTGGGAGCTCTGGTATTTCACTGGGAACCAGTGTGAACTCTTCTGTAGTCACAAATAAGGCTGAGAGAGCAGCTAAAGCATCAGAACCTAGTCTTGTTAATAGTTCTTCCTTGTCTGTTACTGTGACCAAGGCTACGGCCCCCATAACAGTGAGTGCATTTGCATCAATTTCAACCTCCAGTGCTCCTCTCCCTACCTCTTCATCCATAACACCATCCTTCCCTACCTCCTTACCATCATCATCAACACCATTTTCGCTTGCAATACCATCTACATCCACGTCCACAATAACATCATCATTACCATCAGGAACATTTTCAACTGCTGTTTCCAGCTTGTTATCATCTTCATTAATAACATCTGTGCCATCATCTGTTGTAACCACAACTTCATCTCTCTCCCGCCCCAAGATATCAGAGTCACATCCCCATCCCTCAAATACTGCGTCTGACGAAAGCCCTAACCAGATATCCTCGCCACACCAGTCACTTAGTCAGGCACATATACCATTGCCTGGTGATGTTGATAAGGATAAAGACAAACAGCAAGAACGCAACCGCAAACTGCGGCGGAATGGGCCCCGGACTCCAAGTGGAAACAGTAACTTTGGGGATACAGAATCAAATGTTTCAAATGATGAGGCCCAGTCCAGTGATCTAGTGTTGAATATATGTGAAGAAAAAAACCTTAGTGTTGAAAAAGAATCAAACAAAGTGCCAAGTAAACCTTTGGATTCCTCAGATGATGGTGGAAGCTTAAACGTGCAGTTTACACCAAATATGTCTACTTTAACTTCTAAAGCAGCTTCTGATCCGTTCACCCCAACTATGGCGGACTTTGCTACAAGTGAACCAGCGAAAAGAGGGAGGTAAGTTCATAGAAGCATTATTACAATGTTTAGTATGTTTAAGGTAGTGAATAGTGTTCAGACTTTTTGACTTGAGTTGATGTAAATAACAAGGATACTAGAGTAATTTTTTCATTTTCAGATTTTTATAATAACTTTGAATGTTTCATGCATTATTTTCTGTAGCTTAGGATTTAATATTTTGTCATAGAGTTTTATGTTTGGTTACTTCTATCCATGTAATCTCAAGAGGTTGGTGTTGTTTGTAATTTCCTTTGTATGTTACTTGAGGAAGAGGTTTACTTTCATGGGGCCCTGTCACATGAACCTTTTCTTATCATGCAGTTTTTAAACTTTTGAATGGTATATGTATTTGCTAATTATTCATTCAAGTTTATTCCATTCATTCACCATTCTTGCACTATATATATAAGTGCTTCTTTACATCTTTTTTAACAAGTGTTTTGCTTAATTTTATATTATGTCCACTGGTTTTTCTATCCCTACATCTTATGAATGACTGTTCATTGTCTATGTCATCAGTTTGGTTTTAGAAACTTAAAAGGTTGTGATCAGTATGGCATATGTAACACTATTATATAAAAGAGAACCACATTGTTCCCAGAAAAAGTATAGACGAGTAAGCATAACCTCACACATAATTAAAATATATGAGCAAGTGTTGTAGAGATGCATACCGGAACATTTTATTAACACTAAACTTAGAAAATGAAGGCCAACATGGTTTTGTACTGGGAAGGAGCACACTAGAATGGTGTAACAGAAAATGTCAGAAATAAAAAGAGCATCAATACTTCATTCAGTCAGCATTTGCAAGGCATAAGAAAGCTAGGAATGAGTATAGCAGGATAGGAGAAGAGATAGAGGCAAGAATGGAGAAGCAAAAGTGTTGGTAAGTGAGCAGATGAATCAGAAAGAAAGCAAGAATTATGAAAAGAGGGTCACTTAAAGTGCAGGAAAGGTAGTGTTGTAGTCATGTGTGAATAAGGTGTTTAAAATGTTTAGAAAAAGACTGGTAAATGTTGTAGAATTAGTAATTGGATACAAAGGTCGTGAGATGCAGGAATAGAAAGGGAAATGTGTGGTGGATGGATGAGATTAGATGTGCTATGGAAGAGAAGAGAAAGGGATGTGGTAGGTTGCTCAAAGGAATGTACCCGTGGAAGTTCAGCAAAGGAGGAAGGAAGAATATAAGATGTGTAAACAGAAACAGAATGTTAAGGGGCAGTTAGAGGAATGCAAAGAAAGAGTGCATTAATATTTTGGAAGAAAGTTAAGTGAAAAGTGTAAGAAATGTAAGAAATTGTACTGAAAGGTGATGAAGAAAGAAAGAGGTGGATGTAAGAAACAAAATGTTGATATGACAAGTAAGGAAGGGGAGTTCCTAAATCAAAAGGAGGGAATTGAAAGGAAGATGGAAAGAGTATTTTGAATGACTGATGAATGTGGGAAAAGGTGAGGTAGCACTTGTTACTTGCTTGGGTATGGATGATGGAAGGAAGAGGATGCAAGTGTAATGGCAGATAACAAGAATGGAGGTAAAATAAGGCAATAATGAGGCTGAAGGTAGGAAAGGCACTTGGAGTGGATGTGATTATGGCTGAAATGCAGAAGGGTACATACTGGATACATTTGATATGTATTTTAGCATGGAAACAGGAGGTTGTGCTAGTGGATTGGGTGACAGCTATTATTGTTCTTTTATTCAGAGGAAAAGGTGAAAAGGGGAATATGTCTGTTAAGTTTACCCAGAAAAGTGTATGCAATCGTTGTGATTAATTGAGTGATGGAAGTGACAGAATGCAGAATAAGTGAGGAGCAAATGGGTTTTAGGAAAGGTAGGGGATGTGTGGATGAGATTTTTGTGGTGAAAATGACTGTAGAAAAGTGCTTAGCGAGAGGTAAGTTAAGTGCATCTTTAATGGATCCAGAGAAAGCATGTGATAGGGTCAAGTGGAATTCTTTATGGGATATGTTAAGGATATTTGGGTAGTGGGACAACTGTTAGATGATGTGAAATCCTTCTACTGAGTAGCAAATGCATGTGTAAGAGTGGATGGAGAGTTGAGTGAAAGTTTCGTTTTACATGTGGATTTGAGGCAGGGCTGTGTGATGTCACCGTGCATTTTTAATGTATAAATATATGGAGGATAAGAGAGACGAAAGCAAAATGGAAAAGAGGATGCTGAGATGGAGTATGGCAGTGAGGTATGGTGGCTTGTGACAAGCCAATTTGCAGATGATACTGTGTTGTTTGCTGAGAGTGAAGAGGAGTTGCAGAAGGTTGTAAGCGTCTTTTATGTAGGTGGAAATTTAGGCTGTTGAAGGTAAATGCAAGTAAAAGTAAAGTAATAGTTTTGAAAGGCAAGAGAAGAGAGTGCACTAAACCATGTTATAGATATCGGTGGAGAAAGACTGGAAGAGGTGAGAGAATTTAACTATTTAGGAGCTATCCTGGGTAAGTTTGCCAGTATGGAAGGAGAGATAAAGGAAAGAACATTAAAGAGTAGAAGAGTAATTGTGTCCCTTAATAGGATAATGAAGTAAGGAAGTGAAAAAAGGATTAATGGACAGCATAATCCTCCCAACACCAACCTATACAGCTGAAACATGGTCATGGAATTAGACATAGGGGTCAAGAATCCAGGGTGTGGAAATGAGTTATTTGAGAGGAGCTAGTGGTATGACTAGATGGAATGAAGAAAGAAATGAAGGGGTGTATGATAGATGTGGTATGGGAGGAAATGCAAAGGCAATGAATAGTGGAGTGGTAGAGTGAGTGAAATGTAATAGTTTGAGGTGGTTTGGGGGTGTGGAAAGAATGCAAGTAGGGAAGTTTGCAAGAAGAGTGTATGATAGTGCAGTTAAATGTGTTGATGTAAGAGGAAGACCACCTTTGACATGGGGAAATAGAGTGGAAGAGTACTGGAGGGAAAGAAATGATAAAAGAATGCATGGAATTGTGTATGCAAGGGAGGCATGTAAGGACAAGAATAAGTTGAGGCTCTTTCATTGTGGCTACCCCCTTGATTGAAGTTCCCAGTGGGAATGGGTGTCAGAACTATAAGCAGATAGAAGGGAGCGGACAAAGAATCCTTGAAAAATATGTTGTAGACAAAGCAGGGGAAAATCTAAAACTTTTCCACGAATTCATCAGTAGTCAATTATCAGTTAAAGAGCATCTAACCAGGCTGAGGGATTCAGAGGAAACAATTGTTTAGAATATTATAAGGATAAGTGAGGAACTGAATGACAAGATCAAAAGTGTTTTCATAGTGAAAGACACTAGCCCCAGTATTTGTGAAATGTCAAAGGTAGAACGTTTTAGAAATCATTTAGATATTTAGAGTGCTTAGAGGTAACAGAGGGATTTTTATATGACATTTATGGATCTTGACTGAGTTTGGAAAAGTGTGTGAAAGGAGAAAGTTGAGAGTAAATGTGAATAAGAGCAAGGTTATTTTAGGTTCAGCAGGGTTGAGGGACGAGTTAATTGGGGAGTAAGGTTGAATGGGAAAAAATTGGAGGAAGTGAAGTGTTTTAGATATCTGGGAGTGGACGTGGCAGCAAATGGAACCATGGAAGCAGAAGTGAGTCATAGGGTGGGGAAGGGGGTGAGGGTTCTGGGAGCGATGAAAAATGTGTGGAAGGAGAGAACATTATCTTGGAGAGCAAAAATGGGTATG
>JAYMFT010000039.1:534934-556260 GCA_038088735.1 Panulirus argus | reverse complement strand
TGATATGTATATATATATGTACGGTGCATATGTGTGCATGTATGTATATATGTGTGTATGCGGGGGGGATGGGTTTTACTTCGGCTGTTTCCTAGCGCTACCTCGCTGACGCGGGAAACAGCGATCAAGTATAATAATAATATAATAATATATATACATATATTCTAGTTAAAAGACAAATTGGTGTTACCACATGAACACCTGCTTGAGGATACACACCGAGTAAAAAGTCACCTTTGGTAAGCCATTATCACTGGGAGCACAGTTTTATCAAACAATTTCTTACTCCAAAGGAGTCTGCATTTCCTTGCTGTTAGAAGCAGTGTGTTCTTGGGTAGCAGGAACCATTAGAAAGATTTAGGGTAAAACCAGGATGCTTTCATAGAAATTGCTTTTGAGGTAATTATAAGTAAATAAATTAAAGATAAATATTATGGCTCACCTTTTATACATGTTAATGGACTCATTAGCATATTTTATGTTGAACTGTTACAACTCAATAATGTTTAATAATGAGATTTTCATATTTAAAGTATGGGATTTTATGATTTTTTAGATTTTAAGCATATTAATGCATTCATTATCATACTTTATGGAGAAAAGTTCTTACTCAAGTGTGTTAAATGATGGGATTTTCTTATTTAGTGCCTGGGGTTTTAACTCACTTCAACATGAAGTGTATGTCTATGGAAACTTTCTTGATAGCATTGTGACTTAAGAACAATTTTTGCATGAAAATTTCATACTTATGTTACACGTATCCTCTGTAGACTTGATGAACTGATTAGATTTTGAGGCATGTAGTTGCATATATTTGCATATTAATTGAGAAAACATTTTTCCTGTAGCTCAGGTGTGATGAATGATGAGAAATTTAAATTTATAACATTTATGTGTTAGGAGAATGCAATTATTTTGGAATACAAATATTGCAGATTAATTAGTTGTCTTTTCTGCTCATCATGAGACATTAGGCATTGTAAGATAAATATTTTAGTCATGGATAGAAGTCCTCATCAACGCTAGGCTTAAAGAAAGAAAAGTGCAAAAGAAAGAGGTACAAAGCTGGCAAGGGAGGTGTTACAGCTGCTAGGAAACACAAGATGGTGAAGAATTCCAAAGCTTACCAAAAAATGGAAATGTATGTGTCACAATAAGTTGCTTGTAGGCTGCTAATAGCCACCTAGTCATTTCTGAACTCAGTTATATGCAGAGTACTGTTTGACCATGTTGATAGTAAAGGCACACAAGTAGCCACCTCTCAGGAACAGAAGTCAAAGTAATGTCTGTAGAACAAGGAAACAACTAAAACTGGGGAAAATGGGCCTTCTATTAAAAATTAGACTGGGAGAGTTTATAACTTGGATTACTATACTCACATTTCCATCAAGTAGATATCTGTAGCTGCTCCAGAGAGAGCAGTAGTCCATACAATTAAAAACACTTTTTTGCATAACTGGAGTGAATGCTCAATTCAACAAGACTACCTGTATCTTACATGGCAGATTTAGCTGGAACCACAAGCTCTCAGAGAAGATTGAAACTGATAAGGGGGTGTAGGGAGAGAAAAAGGAAGAAATTGAAATCTAGAGCTGTTGAACTTAACTAAATTGTCTGCTCCACTAGGAGACTCCATCCAAATCAGAATTTACAGCTGAAGAGAGGAGATGTAGATCAGGTAAGAGAAGGTGGACCAGATCTAAAGGCACAGGAAAAATCAAAGTATATTCATAAGTTTAGCTAGGTTATTAAAGAATGGTTATTGAAAAAATCAGTAAACGGTGAGGAATACTAATGATGAAAGGGAAAGAAAGAGGTGATTCACCAGCAGTAATAGAAATAGACTGGTCAGAAAGAGATTGCATGTTTGTGCTCTGTAGTTATATTTTATGTAGAACTGAGCACTGACATTTAAGAGTGTAGATGAACTGGCTCCATTTTAAGAAAGTTTAGCCGTATGAGACGAAAGTGTTGCCATACTTTTTTTTTTATACCCTCAACTACATATTTTTAAATTCCACATAATTTTAAAGTATTTCTCATCATATATTTTATTCTGCAGCCTATACCTTATTTTTTCATGCTTCCTTTCAAATATCTTCCTCAATGTATTCATGTTGAGATAGCTTTCATTTGTATCCTTAAGTGCAAGGAAGTACTGCCCACTTCACAAATATGACAGCTAAAGGCCCTTGAAAAAAGTTTTAAGCAATTCATCTTAGAATATATGCTTGGTCTTCATTACTTGAAGTTGTGAAGATGGTCAGCATCAGAAATATTTGTGGAAGATTATGCATGCCCCACTCTTCTTTAACTAGTTAGCTCATTTATTATCAGTAATTTGTTCACCCCTTTCTTTGAAGGTGTACAAGATACTATTAGTTAATTCTGACAACACAGATGCTCATTTTCACTGAATTTAGCTGTAACAGATGTATGACATTTTTCATTAGGAGTACTCCTACGTTATCCATGAATATCAAAGGGGACTGCATGTGTGATTATTCATTTGAGAAGCTATATGATGAATGTTTATTTCTTTGATGAGTTGGAACACAAACCCCTTCATGATTTATGATTATGCTGACTTTAACTCATAATTGTAATTTTTAATTTCAGTAATTTTTCTATGAGTATCATAAGTAATTTTGTGATGCACTCTCAACTCTCTTTACTATACTTGGAAGCACATGTTTTTATGTGACAGTAAAACTTCCCTCCAAGAGTAATCTTAGTATCTTTCTTCAGGTGGTGGTGAGCATGTAGGAGTCGGGAGTTTGGTGGTGCCAGGCAACGTTGGATCTGAGAGCCTAGCAAGTTTTGGATAACATGGACTGAGGAGCTGCAGGCAGGCTGACACCAACAGAAGTGAAAATCCGTTTCCATGAATTCAAATCCATCCTGAAGAATCTGTGCTGATAAAGGAGAACTTGTCAGCAGTCTTTATCCTCGGTTAAGGGAAAGAGTCTTTACAATATCTACGAAAATATCAGTAAAAGCTTCCTCTTCTCCATTCTCCATGATATCTAAGGAACCTTGCTGGCTGATTTTAGGAGAGATTATGGAGCAACAAACCATCACCCACCACCATGTTTTAAGATTTTTATTTTTTTGTCATTTATGCCAAAAAGAGAATAATGTAAAGCACATTGCCATCATAGAAGATGTGAACATGTGAAGGTTTTTAAGTTATATGTGAACGACAGGAGAAGTGTTCGAGCAGTGATGAGTGATTATGTGCAGACATATTACAATATTTTTCTTTTCATAAGACAGATGTGTAACTGCTCTTGTCACATGTAAGATCATTTCTCATTTTCCAAAAGCCCAGCCCCTTCTTCCATCCATCCTAACACAAGAAACGGTCTACTTCTACACTTGTGTATAAGTAAGTGTTTTGTGTTGGAGCAACATAATGGAAACAATCCGTTCTAGTCACACAAAAGATTCCCCGAGATGGATATTGCTGCATTATCACAGATGGAAATTGTAATGCTTGAATAGAGTTATGCTCTTTAGTTGCTTATATCCAAACTGTGGAACAAACAGCAAGAGTAATATAGTTTATATTTTTTGATAAGGCAAGTACATAAAATATAATGATTGGTAGTTGAAATGAGGCCATTGACTTGTTATGATAACACTGTTGAGAGTAAGGAAGGTATGGGACTGGCAATACCTACCCTCCTGCAGTCTCCTGGTGACCCATTTTTGACTAGTTGTAACTCCACTCATGACTTCAGAAAATTTTTGTCGATATTACAAATTATGATATATATTTATCAAGATATTATATAGTTGGAGTTATCTTGTCAAGG
The DNA here is from genome assembly GCA_038088735.1 of Panulirus argus. Classification (NCBI taxonomy): domain Eukaryota; kingdom Metazoa; phylum Arthropoda; class Malacostraca; order Decapoda; family Palinuridae; genus Panulirus; species Panulirus argus. The sequence continues at coordinate 552,442 of JAYMFT010000039.1, read as the reverse complement.
ATGGTGAGTCTGTGAGCCATCCATCTTAGCTACCCAAATCCACTGTGGAATGTGTCAACGGATCTCCACTCAAAAGACTGCGCCCAGGAGTCCCTCCTCTCTCACTATAAACCTAATCTTCTACCTTATAGCATAAATGTTTCTCTTACTAAATTCTCTGGCTTCCCAGCATTTCCTTTCCCAAATTTCAGCATGAAAGTCATGTTAAATGTACTTTATTGTACTCTAACACAACTTGAATTTTTCATTTTATGTATTCGGTGTAGCCACATATGTTGGTGAAAGGCCAGGGCCAAGAATGCTCTATACTTTTTCTTTACTTTGCCATTCTAGCATTCCAACCTTACAACTCGAAAAGCTTTCACCACAGAATGGAGAAGGGTTGGTGCAATTAAAAGGATATTTTTTTTTTCGAATGTGGATCTGTTCTACTGCCAGAAAAACTATGAAGTGTGAGATTCAGAGTGAAGGCATGAGCAGACAGATATAACATACTTTTCAGAAGAAATTGAATCTGTGATAGACCTTTGAAAAATGAGTGGAATAGCTGCAACTTTTTTATACACATGAATATTGAATGCAATAATTACTGCCAGCTTTTTGACTGCCATCCCATGGAATGCAAGAAAGGTGTCCAATCACTTCGTTGAACAAGAATGTCATAGCTCCACTTTTGTCAACGGTTCTGGCCTGGCTGTTTTTACCATATTTTGGTATTCCATAAATGAGTTTGTATTGCAAACATTGTCAACAAGGCTCCACTGATGGGACACCTGGGCTGTCTCCTCTGTACAGTGTAAATACTGACTAGTACAACGTGTAGAGTCTGGACACAGGGTACCAGCCTTTTCCACTGGACTCCTGGTAGCTTTAATTTCTGCTGATTCCATAGGAGTTTTTCTTCCATTGTCCTTTGTAGATTTATTTATTTTGATTATTGTATCTAAAGGTACTGGCTCCAGAGGCCCTAATTATTTCCATGTATAAATGGATTATTTCTTTTCTGATTGTCTACTACAATGAAATTAAAATTATTTAGCCATTGTAGATTTTTAGTTTTTAGATTTCATTGTAGGCAAATTCCTTATGCTTTCATTTAAGCTATTAACTCAATGTGGAAACAGTGAGACCTTGTTCTTACAGACTTGAATCCCATTTGCAGACCTACGCACAGACCTCGGTGCACTCGTCCATTTACATGAGCCATGATGTGCACGTATGGCAGTTGACCACGTGCTCATTGATCAAAGTGTACACGAGGTACTGCTTGTAAATGTTGTGGCCGCAAGCCGTCCCAGGGGGTGTTGGGTGGTGCCATGATAAGTTCTTATAAGCAGATCATATTAGCATAGTTGTTTGTATGAATTTATGTTAAAGTTTACAACTTAATTAAGGCCTGCACTTGTTTTAAACACTTGTTAGTTATTACTAGTACTTTTTAACAGTGCTTCCTTAGCTTTGGTGTCATGTTTAGCTGTGAACATCTGCTATTTAACGTGTTAAAATAAACAATTACAAGCCTTAAACTGTCTCCATTGGGCTTATTTTCTTGTTTGTCAAAGAATCATACTAAACTGCATAGTTATTGAGAAAAGCACTGTAATCTTCCTTGAAGTAATCTTGCACCACCCAAAATCACCAGCAGTGAAGAATTCTGGCTTGTCTTTCCACAGACCATCCCCTGATAAGCTTAAATGTGCAATAACTGTTATTGATAAGCTGAACATTGTTAAACAAACCTGCAATGGAGTACCACTGGCAAAGCAACAGTATCCTGTGCACCCTCAGGAATTTTCTTCAATGGATTGCAATTTGCGCCACATTTCTAGATACTTTATCTGTGAACTATAGCTTGGGTATAACTAAGCTGTGAGAATAATGTACTGTACTTCTCTACATCATCGTTGTTGTTGTCATTTTTACGAAGTGAGGCTTCTAGAAGATGAATAATAATGACAAAACTTCTCCTTGTCATGCATTTGCCATGATTTGATTTTAAATCAAGAGATATTTCCATAATGATGAACCTGTTATAAGTTATGTGTGGGTAAACTGTTAGCATAAGTCATCATGACCCCATTACCCACAGGGCCTTGAATGTTACTGTAGTCAGTCGCTACCAACCAGCTGTAAGCTAGTGCTGCCAGTTTGCAGGTTACACAGTAATTGATAATTAAAACCGGTGTAGGAAAATCAGTTTTTATAATTTGATTTGATTAGTAAGTTTAAAATCCTGTAGCTCAGAAGCATGTAAGGGCTCCACTCCTGTAAACCTGGCATCACTTGTAACTTGGACTCTGCTGTCCTGGAAAGTTGCCTTAGTGCACCTATCTTTCTTACCTCACCCATCTTATCATATCTACCCACATTTTAAGCCAGCTTTATGGCTCATCCAGCTCATTTTGATGAAACTAATTTCAGGTATGAGACATTGTGTAACCGAGTGTGAGCACATCAATGTCAGCTTGCAGGTTATAGCACATGTGCGTGTAGCTGATATATACAAAATCCGTGGGATTAACATTACATCTAAACTGATATCTAATAAAGGAAGGCCTTACAGATTTGCACATATGTATGGAACAAATCTAACCAAATTGGTAGTGTGTGGGATTTTGGTGGGGGGAGAGCAGAGTCCCTTGCGACACCGAGGTTCTTCCCTCTTATTTCTTTAGTTTGATCTCGTGAGATGCCTGGGCAAAATACACACCAATACAGCAAGTACATGTATGTGAAGTGCCTACTAACATGCCAAGAGGTGCATTCACAGCAGTGCAGTACCCAGACTCAAGCCAGCAAAAAATTTATAGTATAATGGGACAGCTGTGGTGTGTATTGTGTCACTGGTGCCCACCCGAGCACACTGACAAGTGCAGCCGTGGCCATAGTGCCCAAGAGGCCCACCACCTGTCATCACCATTCCTAATTATTGTCTGCAACATTACGTGTAAATCCTGACCTTGCTGGTAAGCACAAGTGATATTTCAAAAAGGGAACTCAGTCAATTATCTTTTTTTCTTGTTATGTATTTGTATGTATGCATATGTTTTTGTGTATGTGCATATGTGTGTGGGTGCGAGAATATGGGATATATGAGCATGAATGTACGTAAACACTATGGTGATGGTGGTGGCGGTAGGTGGGTGGTGATGTGTGTACACCTGTATCCTCTAGAAAAATGGGGTGGGTGCTCACAAAAAATGTACAAAAAGAAAAAAATTTGTTCATATTGTGTCAATGTGTCTTTCCCTTTCCTTAATTCTTCACAAGCCATGTAGGAGCTGGGGAACATTTTTAATATCAACCAAGTCATAATAAAGGGTCACATTTGAAAAATGCCCATACAGAAGATATATGAACTGCACTTTTCACCCCAGCTCCTATTAGGGCTGTAGGTAGAATTTCCCAGTCTTTGTTCTTTTAACTATTTTATTTCTCCTACGTGTTGGATTGTCTGATGTGCTTCAGTCATCCATAGAAACACTCATTGTGAAAACTCATCTGTGTCTTAACATTTCATCCACCTTGTCTCAGACTTATCTAAAACCTTTGCATCAGACTCAGAAAATACTACAAAAACAATCTGTTAACAACTAATCCCTTTGTGCTTGTAACATACACTACTTAACTAAAAGTTGGAGGCTGGTATAGGTCCGTTGAGCAAGTGGTGTGTTTTAGTAGGGTGGGCCATGCTCCAGTGTCCAAAACCTGTCATTTCTAAGTGGAAATGGACCCAAGTACTGCTCGAGAATTTAATAAACAATCATATGTTCAAAATTCCTTCTTGAATAAAATGGTTAATTGTTGGGAGGGTGAGATAATTATAAACCAGTTGTCAAAGTGTTCTGCAAAGGTCTTTTTACAACTGGAATGCCAATGTCTTACCCATTCTGATTCTGATCTTGCTTTATGTTGTAAATAGAGTTTGAAATGAATGTGTTTGTTGATTTATGTAAAGGAAGAACTTAACCATAGCAAGCTGTGATGAGCAGACTTGCCCTATGTGGATAAGGGATCGGCTGGAAGGTGTAGATGGGAGAAATCCTGCCTAGAGTGTTGGGTAGAAGAGGTGTTCAGAAATTTTTTGGACATAAAATTTGATTAGCAGGGTCCTTTGTTTTTTAATCTGCAAATGTAAAGTGATACTGTTATTGGATTAAATTGCATAATTTTAACTCATTTTTGTCCAGTTTCCTTTTAGCCATCACTATGATGAATTCATCACAGCTTTACAGAGGTGAGGATGCAAGGCTGCCCTGTGGCCTCAGGCTGCCATGTAGTCTGTTGTTCATCCACTAAAAAGCCGTCCTTGGCACCTGCTGCTGACTGCCAACACTCTTTTTAAGTTACTGCTACTCAGAGGGATTAAAAAATTGCAGCAGTTTGGTTACTCCTGCAACTGTCCCCAGTCCATTTACTTAAAGCAGTCTCAAACATGATGGGTGTTCACACAACCAAATACAACGAACCCCTCCACATTAGCATTATCACTGATAATTTGTTGTGTAATTTGGCAGCCTTCCAGCCTATACAGAAGATCCCTCCACATTACTGATTCTAACTAGCGAATTTTCTAGTTCTCCCTGACCTTCCAACCAATCAAAACTCAACAGTCCTGGGTTCTTAGACACAGTGATGGAATCAGAATTAGTCACTGGCCCCCCTCTCCTCTTTTGCCAATAGATCAGCCCCTCCTCAAGTCGAACCCGCTACGTGTCGCAAATACCATTACTGTAAATATTTCTGGTAACTGTTGTTTCTGTTCTACATGATTTTCTTGAATCTAAAATAAAAATAATTTGTGTATATACATTTATTATTATCCTTATTATAAACTCATCAGTTGTGCTCTTAATACAACTGAATTTATGTATGGTGATTGGTATGACTAATTTTGAAAATGAAAATGCCAAAAGGATGACAATAAAAGTGTGGTACACATGAACACTTTGACAGCTGTATGGTAACCAAAATTCTACTTAATGTAAGCTGTGAGCAGCTGAAATTCCCATCGCTATGTTTACCAAACTGCAACTGCAGTAAGTTTTGCTTGATCAATGGCTGGTGCTGCATCAATCATCAGTCATCTAAGGGTCTTGGTTCAAAATATTTAACGCATGCTTGGTGAATATTATGGTAAATTTTATTTTTCATGTGGTTTTCCTACACAATTGTGTAGATGTAGATCCTTTCCTAATGCATGAATTAATTTTTTTTCGTACATATTTACCATTTCCCACATTAGCAAGGTAGCGTTAAGAACAAAGAACTGAGCCTTAGAGGGAAAATCCTCACCTGACCACCCCTCTCCATTCCCTCCCATGGAAGATTATATTCAGTAGAATTAAGAAGGAATTGCTGAGAGAGATGGAATATATACATGGCTCGCAATCATGTTCTGCTGAAAACAACCCAATCTTAATTGACAGGGTATGATAAACTTTATTGTCATAATTTCTTTTCCAGTTCTCTTTAGATGGTTCTTACCTAACTCACCAACAGATAATAATTCATATGTTTAGAAAATAATGGTAAAAAGAGGTGGATAAACTGATGTGCCACACAAAACACAAACATAGGAGTCTTGGTGGATGATATGGTACTGTAAATTGTTCTTCGTATAATTTTTCTTCACATTTCTTTTTATTGGTGTCTTACCTAATGCATGAACTGATAATTACCCACACACTCAGAAAATATCTGTAAATTGTATTTTACATATAATTTTTCTCATTTCATTGGGTTCTTACCTAATGCATGATAATTATCCACATACTCAGAAAATAAGTGAAAATTTAAGAAAGAGATAGAATTCTTATCTGGTTTGTAAATGCCATTGGTGCAAAGCATTCAACTTATGACCGGTGAATGATACAAATTAATATTTTTCCAATAATTTTTGTACACATTTCTCTTAAGGATATTATTACCTAATGCCTGAATTGATAACCGTCTACATACTCCTTTTAGGAGAAAATTGCCAAAAAATTGGTTCCAAATAACATATGCTGCCTGAACTAATGACTTTGTGGACTATGACAAGGGTAAACTAGTGTTAAAAAAAAAAGCTATTACCTTTAGGATGGTTTTTTAGAATTCTCCCTTTTATCGTTAGGAACTTCAGTTGTGGCGACACCTAAATCGTACAAGATTTCTCAAGGGAAGAAAATAAAGATGTAATATCTCGTCCTCACTTTTATGACAATGTGACTTTGAACCCCACCGGTAAAACTGGGGGCCCAACATACTGAACGATCTTCAAACGGCATTTCTCAAAGGTCCATTTACTCCCTAATTGAATCTTGATGGCCTCTAGCAGAATGGGATTATACCAATGATATGATCAGGATTTTGGACAACACACCTCCTTCGTAACTCTGACTGTAGCGAATTTGAGCGTCCTCACTCACAGCCAAAAGTTAATCCATTTTGAGTGCTCATGGTCGCGGGCATCCTTCTATGATGTCATTACCTTTTTAATGCAAAGACTATATTTGATACTCTTTGCTTTCAAAGTACTTCAGTGAGGTTAAGAAATATTAAAATTACAATAAAGTATAACTCAAATTATAGATGTCTTTATCATGAACTCAAAATTTTATTCCAATTGTTTCTACTTCAACAGGAAGAGGAAATGTAACATCATTACTGCAACATTATTGTGTATCAATTTACTCCCAAATCCTGTCAAAGGAGCAATTTTCCTTAAACGAGAAAAAAGGCTACATTGTTGATTGTTGTCATTTCCTATAAACCACACATTCTAAACTGGGAAACGTTAATGTTTCTAAATTCATCATCAAAGAATCAGATGCAATGGAGATGAATCAGATAATCATAAATGAAAAAGTATCATATTTAAACTGTCGACGTATAAGATGTAAACACTCAACAGATATAGTCCACATAAAATCCTTAGAGTATCAATACATTTGTATATTCTAACAATTTACATTTACTGTGATTCATTTACTTAATTAATATGTGTATACAATTGCATGACTGCTAAAATAAGCACATATTTTACAATAAACTTTAGATTCTCTCAATGCAATCCAATATGACAAAGCGTAGTACCGACAAAGCATATCCCCACAGTTAACTTCAACAGCAAAATTTTTTGTCTAAAATTAATAGATTACCCAGATGAAGTTCATATGTACTGTGACGGTTCAGCAAATGGTATTAAGGCTGGATGTGGGGCTGTAATTAGGGACTTCTTTGAAGAGGATATAAGTTTTGATGAGGATATATCTAAAAGAGTTGATTATACATCCACTACAAGTGCAGAACTTCATGCTATATATGAAGGTTTAGTAGCTGCATCAGTGAAAGACAAAGATATTTTTGTATTTGTAGATAGTCAGAGTGCATTACTTTCTCTTAACTGTACGAATATTGTAAACTGGAGTAGTGTCACAATGCAAAGGTATTATTTATCGCATGAAAGCTGTTGAACACACTGTAGAATTTAAGTGGATCCCATCACATATTGGCAATAATTTCAGTGAAATTGCTGATAAACTGGCTAAGGAAACAATAAATAAAGACTACATTGATTCTGAAGCTAATATGAATTTGAGAAGAATCAAAGGTGTAATTAGGAATATAAGGCAGGTATGGGTCTTTGAAAATTCTCAGAAAATTATACATAAGGGAAGCGAAAGTATGAAACATTAAATTACTGTTTATGAGAACACAATGTAACTTATGGGAAAGCATTCACCATGAGTGGACACTGTTATAATGCATTTGAGATTAGGTTATAAGTATTACTGGGAGTTTATATATGGTGGATATGGAATACCTTGTAAAGTACGTAATGCAAAAAGTCTCATACATTTGCAACACTATATATGTCATTGTTCTAAAATAAGACTTCAGAAACCAAGGTCTCACTGATACTGCTAAGCAAACTTGTTATATCATTAATAACAATGTGATACTCAGCATTTTGAAAAAGTACAACTACTTTGTTTTTAGGATTTATTTTTTTTGTGCAGAATTTACAGGTCAGTTGGGTGGCTGTATCAGCATGCTGACCGCTCCCATTGATGTATTTTTATTACGTCAATAAATCTGTTGAACTGAATATCCTTCAGTTGTTACGCAAATAACAACAGAAGTCGACTGGAAAAGAAATGATGGCGAAATTAAACAAAGGTCCCATATTCCAAGTCGAATATTAGTAAGTAAATCAATTTAGATAACACGTAAATACATGGCAAAGGTAAAGGCGATCCTGTGTTCTAGAACGAAACTAGTTTACATAATTTGGTAATCACATAAACATGACAAAGAAATCCTGTGTTCTAAAACGAACACTGGCTTTCAGAATAATCTGGTCACCAACTACAGAAATCAAATGCTCTAAAACGGTCACAACCTACAATATATCTAACCATCTCTTTCATACTAAATATAACGAGCTGTCATAGAAAATAAACAGATTTCAAGACAATTGCAGAACTGTGAGTGTGGAGAAAGAGGGACTGACGGGTAGATGGTATGTAAATCATATTTCTATGCACTGGCCAGATTTTAAAGAAGGACCGGAAAATTTTGATACCTCGTGATTCGCATGGAAGACGGTTGAATAGTTCAGTATTTTGCAACAGAAACCTAGTGGTTCTACGAGGAATATGTGAAGCATGCATTGGAGATCTATGATAACATATGTTTTGTGTTCCTGTCTATGAATGGGGTAATAAGTGAGATTAGAAGGAGATGGAGTCTAACTATATCTGTGGGAAAGGATGTACCATGTGAATTCGCTTAAGGAAAGAGATCCGGTTCTAAAATGTTCGTCAGAGTCGGGCAGTTAATAAAGTTCTTGATGATAATAAAAAATAGACTTAATACCAATCTCAGTTGAAGAACTAGAGGTTAAGAGGGTTTATAGCCATCAGTAAATAATGTCTGATATGGGCGGTAGTGAAATGGTGGATGGGAGAGTTTGTAAGATAACATGTATGTATGTGTCCAGTAATGGAATCAGAGTACGATCAAGGGAAATGGGAAATCAAGAGGAATTAAAGAAAGATGTGGAAAGACGCGGACCAAGTGGGGAAGCCAATTCAAATATAGTGGTAAGGTTGCATGTACAGAAATAACGTGCCTTAAACGCATGTATCAAACTATTTAAACTTCAACCTCTGTACCTATCATGTAAGAATGTTAATTCAGTGCTTGCTAGAACGTGAGGTGTATCATGTGATTTTAATTACCTCAGATCAAGTCGTGCACAAAATGAAGTACAATAAACGGAAAAAGAAGAATATTTCACAGCAAACTCCATTGTGATGCCAACTGAAGAAACATTTGAGAGTTGGGACGCTTCACTGAGGAAACATCGGTATAGTTGAATCCACTCCCAACACTGATTGGCAATCAGTACTGCCTGTCTGTATATTTATGGCGACTTGTCTTTGATTACCCTAATCACCAAAGTCCCTCGCACAAGGTAGCAACAGGACGCATATTTTTTTACACAAGTAATGTTTAACACAATCAATCAACCTTTATATCATCGTCAAATGATTAGCATGAATAAGAATACCATTAAACTACTGCACACACACACACACACACCTATTGCATGTAATCGTTTGAAGGGGAACATTCCATGTTGATCCAATTAATCTAGATTCCTGTGACCAAAATAAGGGAATATATCCACGATACGAATTAATACCTGCATAGCTCATTGAAACAAGAGAAAAATCTACTTAAGTTATTTACAAGAATATTAAAAGAATAATCTCTTCCAAACACAATACAAACACGTCAGTTTTCTTACAAAACTAAATGAAACCTTAATCACAACATTAAATACAAGGTGTTCATTAATAACACAATGCCTGATAACTTTATTAATTCTAAATCATAACACACAAGGGTCAATGTGACCAAACTTTACTATACCAGTCAGTTTAGTAGTTCACACACCTTAATTACGTTCGTCCATTAACTTCTCTCCACATTAATCCTTCACACCAGCACTAATTTTTCACACTCCAAGTCCTGCTCCAACACTACACAACATTTTATTCTGCGTAACCACTCTAGGGATGCCATTCACTTCTGGAACCCAGCCTCAGTACTTCGCGTGTCGATATCGGCTGAGTTCCACCTAAAGCTTGGAAAGTTTCATGCCACTCTACAGAACCGGCTAAGTCTCACCTGGCACATTTCTTCTCTCTCTGGGATCCCTTGGCCTCAGTGCAGCTGTCCGTGACACAACGAAGCAGACCAGAGCCTGCTGGGCGTTGTAGGCTCTCTCAGTGATGGCATCCCTTAGACGACGCGAAGTCGCCAACCCTCTTGATTCCCGTCAAAAAATCCACAGTATCCTCAGTGCCGGGAGTTCCTCATATCATCACAAAAATCTATATCTCTCTGTGCATCATATACAACCATGATCCACAACTCAGCCACATACCTGCTATGATAACAGCAAAATTTCAACCACATGTGATGAAGGTATTGTTAAAAAAAGTCGGCAAGCGCGCGCCTCAAAGATACTACTTATCAACCTGAAAAAAATTGCCGGCCCCAAAGCCGCAGGTCCACCTACCTCAGAAAACTTCGCTCATTGTATATATATGATCACACTCCGTGATTTCACCTTATATATATATATATATATATATATATATATATATATATATATATTAAGGTGATAGTCATGATCTTTCATAATAATCGACTTAATTTCAGCTCTATAATGTCTATTTTATCGACCGTATTTTCATATCTTAGGCTGAAGGAAAATACTTCTTTCGACACAATCTAAACTTGAATTCTGAATTCAGATTAAGAGTCAGAGAGCGCTTTTTTTTTTTTAGACAGCATGTCGTAGATTGGTTCAGATAACTGCATATAATTATATCTATACTTAATCCCTTGAATTTACATTGTATTCATTTGCACAGTGCAAAGTAAGTTGAATTTCGAGTTATCATGAGAACAAAAAATGACGTGTAAATGCGCAAGATAGGCAAGTCAAGCACATAACTCTGAAAATAGAACTTATGCTTGGTCATTTTCCGCATAACATTCGGATTAAGACACTAAAAATCTATCCATGAAAAAGAAATATTTCACGAGTCATGTTCACATGGCTGAGATGTAAAAATACTTCGCAAAATTGCGATGTAGGAAACAGTGTCACTTATCAGCTGGAGGAGGAGAGCGGACGCCGCCCTCAGTGTTGTTTTGGTGGTGGTTGAGGTGGTGACGTGCCATAGACTCTAGCATGGCCGGGATTGCTGCATGGATCTTATTTAGTTGCCTCTCCGTCGTAGCTGCTGCTCTCAACACAGTCCTCAACGTAGAAGAGATCAATTCAATCCACTATGCCGTCGATATATTAAGTAAACCTGTGCTGAAGGACCAGGTAAGGTTAGGGGCCCAGGGTGACATCGGGCTGGCAAGGAATATCTTTGCTCAGTTTACACCTGCACTCTTATTTTTAGGAATTATACGCATGCGGATCTCAGGTCAGAATTAGACGTATTGCCAAAGCGTGATGCGTAAATTCATTGGTGTGACCTTTATAACAGTAGCAGTACATGTAGAATGTTAAGTATTTAACCTGACAGTTAAAAGGATAGGGCCTAAGCTGTTAGCTTACCAGCTTACCATCAGTCTTAATAGGTAAACGAGAGATGCAAAGATGTCGTTAACGGCGGCAATACACCAGTATATCCTAATATCGTTAATATTAGGGGACCCAAACTAGACTAGATTGAGATAATTGTCAAAAATAGCTCTACAGTTGTATTAACTCTGAATATCTTCGACTGATTGTATCTTGCAATGCTTGTGTACCGTATTGAGAAAACAAGTGGTTGCAGAGCTTGATTTTGATCATATTTTATTAAATAAGTGAACAAAGTTTAGGTATAATGGTAAATATATGGAGTTAATGTGAAAGTACATAATAGAGTTAATATGAAAGTATGTAACAGACTTGTAAGTTTCAGTAGAACTTCCTAAAACTTTACCTAACCTCTAATAGTTGCCGAAATGATAAATGTATATCATCTTTATATATGTCTCGTGGAGATCACATAGCCTCTTGTTGAGATTTCTTTTGACGTCTGGTTTGTATGACAAAACACAGAAATGTGCCAAGATATACCAGTGTAACAGATTTTGCCATCCAAATTGCCCAAATTTGTCTTCAAATGAGCTGGTGGAGCAGAGTGTGATATAAAAGAAAATAAGATTGTTAGCCACTCAAAGAAAAATATTATTATGTTGACATAGTGGTCTCCAGATCAGTCTCCCTAAACACAAAAATTTTACTTAAATACCAAAGTTAAAGGGGAAAGTGAAAAATTATATCTCTTTTATGAGTGGAAAGGACATCGTATAAGAATGATAAAAAACAAAGAAACAAGTGATATAGTCCTTAGCTTACCAAGGGAGGAATAACAGACGTATGATGGGATCATTTTCCTATTATAGCTGTAAATGCTACATGGCCTGATATTAAGATGTCATCCCCAGCGTTGTAATCTCATTTTTACAGTATACAGTTTTGGTGCTACGTTTTTATTCAAAGTGGTCATTTGACTGGGACTCTTGGCTAAATAACCTTAGACTTTTTGAATGTAGTTAGTTCTTAGCCAATTTATGATGATTTATTTGAATGCATTGTATATGCATTATGTTACCATGTAAATATTGATGATTTTTCCTTAGCTGTTTTCAATTTTACAGGGTGAATGTGATTTTGCTAATGTATATCAGCAATATGATTAAGGTAACTGATATCTACAGTAAATGAATGTGCTATATGTTTTAATTAATGACATTTGACATAAATGTTTAGTAGGTCAGAATAATGAGATAAATGAATTTTCATTAGAAGAATATTATAGAAGGTTGTATTATTACACCAGCCAGTAAGTTTCAGTAAGGATTTGTTGTAGATTACAGTTTAGTGCCTTTCACTCTTTTGTGTAGTTTTCATGATTAAGAATTTAGCTCAGTGAAAGTACTTCTGGTCACTGGATCATGTTGATGTTGATGTGGTGAAGATACTAAATCTGCACATGCACCTAAATTTGTTGTATGTTTCAAAGTTTCATCCCGTGTGAAGTTCCAGTCAAATAGTCAGCTTTCACAAGGGATTACTCCCAGCCAAATAGTAAAGTCTTATTTTTACCCTTCTTTGTTATGCCTAGATTTTTTTTTTTCTATCTCAATTTTAATTTTATATTTTTTTTTACTTCCTTACTTTATAAAGATATAACCAGACTGGGTCAGATTTGAGGTCTAATGCAAATGATTACTGAAAGGCATGGAGTAATCCATTGTCCAGGTATACTTTGATACTGATTGGCATCCCATCCAGCTGGCAGGGGAACTATTCACAGTGAAAGGCAACAGGTATTTGTTTAGAGCTTAGCATGTTTGATGGTGTTTAGAAGCAAATTGCAAATTTAGCAAGTTCCCGTACATAGGCTATATACCTCTGTCATATCAGCATCAACTTGATTCTCAGACCAGAAGTACTGTAATATTATTCAGATCTTAATTCTCTATCATGGAAACTACACTAAAGAGTGAAAGGCACAAAATTCTAAACTGTGATAGACCGTTCTTGCAATATTGGCTGGTGTAATAATACAATCCTCTGAAATATTTTTGAATGAAATTCATCTACCTCACTGCTGTATTATGACAAAATTAACGTGTGTGTCAGATGTCATTAATGAAGACAGACAGTGTATATATTAAGTCATCAGTTATTAAAGTCATATAGCTAATATAAGCTAGTAAAATCAAACATATTTACATGGCAAAATCTTTACAGTTATAATGACTATAAAGTATATATTGAAATCAGGATAAAACCTTACACTCTCCAAGTGAAAGAGCCTACTTGGCCAGGAATCCTGGACAGATAACCCATGTGTTTAATATTAGTATCAACTCCACCTTGTTCTAGATGTTTCCATTGCTTATGAAGATGTTTATGTAGTTTTTTAACATTTTATAATTAAATATGTTCAATAAACTATCATCTTCTCTGATCTTTTCTTTCTGCCTAACCCACATGTGGACTACTGGCATTCTCTACACAAACATACAATCTCTCCCTGTCATACATAGTACTTGACAACACTTAACTCACACATCATTCTTTGTAACTCTAGATATTCTTGTGATGAGCACTATGTGCTAGTCCTGCCTTTTGGCAAAATGATAGGAGAAATAGATAGAAGTAGTAGGTACAGATATTTGGGTAGAAACATTAGGTGGAAAAAGTAGGTAGGGACATAAGACAGGAGCATTAGGTAGTCAGAAGGAACATTAGATTGAAGCCTCAGTAAACCCTTCTCTAGATTTGCCCTCTGCCAGTGGCCAGTTAAGGGTGAGGCACTAAAGGCCAAGAAGCAGCACTGAAGTTCACGGGATATGGATACTTTAGCAATGGCCACCCCCTTGAGGGAATTCCAGAATGGAACAGGCATTAGAGATATAGATAGATAAGTAAATATGGAGAGAGCAGGTGAGGAGAGGTTAACATAGAGGATATATATGTTGTAAGTGGAGGGAACCAGAAGGGGAAGACAATTGGAAATGGAAAGACTGAGGGAAAAATGTTTTGAGTGATTGGGGCCTGGACATGCAGGAAGGTGATAGGTCCACATGCAGAATAGTGAATTGGAACAATGTGGTATACAGGGGGTGACAAGCTGTCATTAGACTGAACCAGGGAATGTGAAGTGGCTTGGATAAACAATGGAAAAGTCTTTATGGCCTAGTTTTGGATAGGGAGCTGTGGTTTTGGTGCATTACACATGACAGCTAGAGAGTGGATGTGAGCAGATGCAGCCTTTCTCTCTCTCTCTCTCTCTCTCTCTCTCTCTCTCTCTCTCTCTCTCTCTCTCACTCTTTTTTACTATGCTTGGTGCTACCTTGCTAAAGTAAGAAACTGCTATTAATTGTGAAAGTGATTATTAAACAAAATGATGGTGAGATAATAGTTGATAACTTGTTTCATGTTTATTGATGATACAGCACTGGTAGCTGGTTCGAGTGAGAAACTGAAGAAGTTGGTGACTGAGCTTAGAACAGTGTGTGAAAGGAGAAAGTTGAGAGTAACTGTGAAAAGAGCAAGGTTATTAGGTTCAGCAGCGTTAAGGGACAAGTTAGTTAGGGAATGTTTAAAGGAATAGTAGTTCCAGAAATATGGTTGCGAGGCATGGGCTATAGATAGGGTTGTATGGAGGAGGGTGGTTGTGTTGGAAATGAAATGTTTAAGGACAATATGTGGTGTGAGATGGTTTGATCAAGTAAGTAATGTAAGGGTAAGAGAGGTGTGTTTTAATGGGAAGAGTGTGGTTGAGAGGGCAGAGGAGGTTGTGTTGAAATGGTTTGGACATACGGAGAGAATGCGTGAGGAAAGGTTGACAAAGAGGATATATGTGTCAGAGGTAGAGGGAACAAGGGAAAGTGGGAGACCAAATTGGAGGTGGAAGGTTGGAGTGAAAAAGATTTTGAGCTATTGGGGCCTGAACATGCACGAGGGTGAAAGGTGTGCACTCATTAGAGTGAATTGGAACAATGTGGGATGGAGAGAAAGAATACTTCCCACATATTCCCTGCATGTTGTAGATGGTGACTAAAAGGGGTGGGAGCGGGGGCCTGGAAATCCTCCCCTCCTGTTTTACTTTTCCAAAAGAAAGAACAGAAAATGGAGCCAAGTGAGGATTTTCCCCTCTAAGGCTCAGTCCTGTGTTCTTGATGCTACCTTGCTAATGCGGGAAAAGGCGATGTATGAAAATAATTTTGTACGTATTTGTCCTTTCCCACGTTAGCAAGGTAGTGTTAAGAACAGAGGACTGAGCCTTAGAGGGAAGATCCTCACTTGGCCCCCTTCTGTGTTCCATCTTTAGGAAAATTAAAAACATTGATTAATGAATTTTTATGTGACATTTATGGCAGTAAATTTTATGATCATTTTGAACTCCAGCCACCTTGGCACATTTCATTTTATGCAATGTTTTCACCACCTTTTCTCCCTTCACCAAACCACTTTCCATTAACACCCACCTCATGCCTCCCAAACCCAAACATCCTACATCAGCCACCCTGTCACCAAACACATTCAAGTTTCCTTCAAAGTATGTTTACGTATGTGTGTTTCTTCTTTGTCTAGATATATTCCAGGATCTTAGATTTTGTGTACATTAACAGAATATATATTTCTCTCCAGGTCTGGGATGGGGAGGTGATGACTGTTGTGAACAAACATGGGCAAGAGTATATATGTTCCTTGCCTAGCGTTACTCCATTAGACTCTGACTTGAAACATGATGAAGATATACTTGATCAACTGGTGGATATTTCTGGTAAGTTCTTTGATCAATTTTCAGTCCACTTTTACATCTCTCCTTTGCAGTCCGTCTCATGAGCATGAGGGATTCTTTAGGATATCTCTAGGAAAATCAAGGTTAGGACATAAGAACCCTTAGTATTTCTGGTGAGGAGGCATTGGCATTCCTTATCTTTAACTAACTGCTCAGCCATGGTAGTGGCAGCTTGCTCATATTGGACCTGCCTTTATTCAGTCAAGAGACCATCACAGAGATGATGTTATCAACCTGTTCACTCCCAGCTGCTCAGCAGCACAAAATTCTCCAAGCAGCTGCCTAACTGGATTTTCCCATCACATGAATCGGTTTCCATTTTCTTTCTTTTTTATATTTCATATTTACTTTATAGCTTTCAGGATTCTCATTATGTGAAAGTTTGTTGGGGTTTTGTTATGTGGACATATGTATGAAGTAATAAATGTAAGTTTAATGATGGCTGTACTTTGTATCATTGGCTTTTGTACGTACTATTCATGATGCTGGTGATTGGACACTCACCATATGCCTGGTGCATCTTTCCAACTTTGTCTTTCTCCGACCCAGAACTGTGGTGCCTTATTGGCATAGTCTTTGCTTATATATATATATATATATATATATATATATATATATAATTGTTTTCAGTGTATTTTTATTACTTTTATCTCGAGGTAATACTGTGAAAACGTTTACATACCAGTTAATATTAGAATAGTAGCTGATCACTGTAAATCATCCACAATGGGTGTACAGACATTCAGAAAGTGCAAACATTTGACTGTTGAGATGCCTGAAGGACATATTTGTTCCTCACAAGAGACAGTAAATAGAAGCCAAAAACTAATGTGCTGTATCTTATATTGAGAATGGCAGTGCTATTTCCTGTGGGGTGGGATGGTGTCAGGAATGGATAGAGGCAAGTAAGTATGAATATGTACATGTGTATATGCATGTATATGTATATGTATGTTTATATGTATATGTATGTAATGTGCATATATGTGCCTGTATGTATATATGTATGTGAGTGGATGGATCTTTCTTCATCTGTTTCCTGGCGCTACCTCGCTAATGCGGGAAACAGCGATCAAGTATAATAAAAAAAAAGAAAATATATATATATTTATTTATT
>JAYMFT010000039.1:521386-531512 GCA_038088735.1 Panulirus argus | reverse complement strand
GTGCTCAAGTATATATATATATATATATATATATGTGGTCGAAAATTTTTGGATTTTTCGTCTACAAAAAATCAAAAATGTTTCAAAATTACTCGTGTCTGCAGTGTTGCCTTTAACGGAAAATCGATCCGTTCGACGTAAAAAAGTACTTTCAAAATTTGCAACGTCTCCGGAGAGTCTCGGAGAAGCGTAAATTTAAGTCGGACGAAGGCGGATGACACAGATATTTTCCGGTTCGAAAATTAGCTTTCGCGCGTCGGGCGTGGCAGTCATGGCGGGCGGGCGGCCCCGGGTATATAAAGCGTGTGGCGGGCGGGTGACAAACGCAGTTGCTCCCGTGGCTTCCTACGTACAACATGGTGTCAATCAAGACTGTAAGTCAATCGCTCGATAATTTAGTACCAAAAAAAATAAGAAGTGATATTTCATGTGCTAATATGGGAATAGTTCAGGTTTGCAAGCTGAAAATCTTAAAAAATTCAGATTTTTGAAAATTTTTCGATCCCTCAGGAAAAGCAAATTAATTACAAGTTGTGTTGATCAGATTTTTAAAAAAAGTACTATCATTAGGATGATAGTATTTTAATTAAACTCCCTCTCCCTTAATTGCAATATTGCTTCGGCAAATTACTTGGGTAAATCTTTATATTTCATTTCCCATTTTCTGTTGCCTAAAATTTTTCCTGAAGACAATGGAACTGTTCAACAGATTCCTATATCTATTCGCTTGAGGCCATTATAATATTTTGGGGTCATCCACGTCATTGGATTAAGTCAAATTCAGATAAGCAAAGTTTTTGATCTTGGATACGGTAAATGAGGTCTTTAACGATGAAATATCCGACGTCGCAGTGTTTTACGTCGAGTTTAATGTAATGGAGGATAATTCTGTCTTAAAAAATGTCTCGCTGGCTCTAGTGTGGCAAGTTTAGGGAGCCAAAGTTCTTTTTAAAAGTTGTTGTGGGGAACTCTGAGAGGTGGTAGGCTAGCCTACGAGTCCTAACAGCAAACAACTGTTGAAATTCGAATGTCTCTTTCTCCTTACCCTACTGGTTTCCTTCCTCCTTTTGCCTTGCCTGCGGAAGCCCAGGCGCCTCTAAGAGCACCATCAACACACAGGTTCTCGTGGTGGCGATGGCGTTCCTGCTGGGGACGATGGAGATAGCACGAGCGCTCCCAGACGGGTACCAGAAGGAGCAACTCGGCCGCGTCAAAATGCAAGTGTACCGGGGTCCCAGCAAGGGCGAGGGGTACCACGTCTTCGCTCCCTGGGGGTACTATGTCCAACAACCTGAGGACTACAAGAAATACCACCACTAGCACTGGGTATGTTATATGTCAATAAGGTATACCAGTATACCCGCTGGTACATACCAAACTAAAATATCGTAAGTTCGTGTAAAGACAAATATAGTACCTTGGTTTAAATACTATGGGGCTTGGTTATACATGTCTACTTGCACATGCATTGTAGTATTTTAGCTACAACAAAATGTTAGTCTACAATAACTAATTGGATTTTGGTATTAAAATTTGGGGCATAACGGGTGTGTGGTTCGCCTCGAGACATTAAATAACTCGTTGGGAAAAAAAATTGGTCCTTGTTATATTGGTTTGTTATACATATAACGAATGATTATGAGCAATCAACTATGTTTTGGACATCCCTAAGGGTCAGGGTATATATAAGCCAGGGCATCATACCCCAAGGGTCATTAAGAGGTCACTTAATGAATGATGTTTATCATTATTTACATTTATTGATTTTTTGACTTGGGGGTTTTGTGGGGATAGAGATGGCGTCGAGTTAGAACGAAATATATAAATGCACGTTATAACGATGGATGGGACTCCAGGGGCAGTTACGGTATATTATAGCCGTGGGCATCAGCCATGGATGGTGCTGCGTTGGGGAAAGTAGCTGGGGCAGCGTGGTAGTTTTTTGCCAAATGACGCCAACCGTCCCTTTCAGAAAGTACTCGTAATCCAGTCGGTGATTTATATATCGTTATCACTGGTGCTTGTTACAGTAAAATGCTACATTTTGAAATATAACAAACATGGGGTGGAATTAGTACAGTAAGGGCCTGGAGACCATTTTCTATTGACGTGGGTGAGAGCGAGTTTGGGGTGCGGGTTTTCACTAGTTGGCGCACCAACTGTTGCTGACCAGATGGCTTGTATTGACAGATGGTCAATGGGCCGCTTTCTCATCCGAGAGAGGCGAACATTTTGTTTTATATGTGAAAGGTTTCGTCAATGCAGTTTCACTTTAATAACTATTCCTGATATGCATCTTATTTGGGACTCATTTTCTTAGTAACGTCGCATATTAACGACTTTAAAGTGGACTTACATCTACAAATCTTGGCAAATGTCAACCACAGTTACGGAGTAGTTTGTAGAGCTCACTTCAAGAGAGGACGAAGGGTTACATGATGAAGTAAAGACAAATTGATGAAGATAATTCTACAGTTGAAGTTTTTCTATGGCAGAAGGAATTATCATAACTTATGGAAAACATGTCGTACCTGGAGAAATTCATACTGGTGTTATTTCACACTCTGGAATAGACAGCCACTATACACTATCGATAAGGAGTTGATCTGCCACTGATAGTAAAGATACGAGCTCCATGACCTGTAACATCCAGAAATGATCTCGTATCAGTGAATTCTGACCCCTACTGGTCTCCAACAACGCCGCTCTATACCCTTACTTCCTAGTAACGGGACCTTGGCTTAAATTACATCATCACTACAATCTAGGCCACTTGCCTACACCGTGTGTATGGACTCCTTCAGATCTACTCGTAGTTATTACCTGCTTTTGCCTATGTCACACAGCATTTTCCACAATTGGTACTAGAGGGTTTATTCTATTGGATAAAGTTCATGTCGTACGATATACCAAAACCTTAGCTATTTACAGACATGTTACGGAACAGATTACCCCATTGCTCTAAAAGTTCCTTTACTTTTTCGATTAATCAAATGTATTAATCTCTTGCTGTCCAATCAAATCGGGAGAGTTTGTGTTACATTTATATTGTTCGCTACTGTCGTTGATCATGAGGCGGTGATGGATAGAGAAGTTCATGGAATACTGCAATTCGATCCCTTGAGCAACGTGGGTTCCGACCCTCGGGTTGTGACAAAGTGGAACTTTGACCACATCCTCAAGAGGCCAGTTCATCACACCCGAAGGTGGAAACGCACTCGAGATGAATTTATCGTGTCAAATCCGTCACATCGTCAAACTCAACTTTAAAAACCGGATTCCTTTTAACAAAACAGATGATTCAAATTGTCTTCCTTGTAATTTTGAACCATTTTTTTTCTAAGGTCGTTTGGAAAACTTGTCATTACATCCCGACTAATTTTACAGATATCAAGATTGGTGTCGGCTGGACCAACACGGACCTTTACTTACCACTGACCAACCTGGTGTGTGTGTGTGAGTGTACTCCAGTAAGCCATTCCCTTTCATCTCATTAAAAGTCTTCAACCCCGTCCCCTTTTATGGGGGTCATTCAGGAGAAACAAACAATGACCCAGGGTCAAATTCATTGCTCCCGGGTTAATCATTGTGCTGAAATAACCCTCAATCTCTGAGAAACAATATTCATTTGTTCTACTCACCATTTTGTGTGTGTGTAACTCTAATCGTCAGTGTGTACAGCTTCAATAGCTTGACTTAAACAGCTTCGTCTTTAGTAACCCTCACTCTCTTGTCAATTTATGTTCAATGTACTTACTGGGTCTATACATCCCTAGAATGTATTGATCTATCTTGTCAGTAGCAAAGGATCTCAATCAAGAGACTCCTGTCTGGCCGTCATGAAAGTTGCATCATCTCTGAGGCAACTCAGGCTTTTGTTGTTAATAATACTTTTGATAGTTTATGGCCAAACAAGACACGTGTGACTATTTATGAATTTATGTATTTTAGGTTATAGTTTTCCTTAGTACACCTGGTTATGTACACAGGCTTTTGTAATAAAACGTAAATTATATATTTATATTTTCAATGAATTATCAAAAGCAGGCTCTTGGGAAGTTCCATCAAATTGCACAAACAGTTAGCCTTGGATATATATATTTCTAGTTAATGAGGAAAGGAATACTTTCACCTCATTAGCAGACAAAAATTTCTCACCAAAACTGAGACAAATTTAAAAGCTCTTGGGACCAAAACCTTTTTATTGAGAAGCTAATCTTTTCAAGATATACCTACCTGGCAGACCTCATTGTAGTGTAACAACCTCAAGAAGGTATGGTTATTAAAGATGCACATATATATATATATATATATATATATATATATATATATATATACAACCCCAGGATCCCTTTTATGGGGTTCCTGTAGCTTTAAGGTTTCACTTAAAAGCCGGAACATGGATATTAAGGACTCTCTTAAGAGTGAACAGGTCTTCATTTCAGTCTAATAACTGACACAAACCTCGCCCAAGGAGACTCCTCACTCACAGTCAGTATATAGTACCACACAAGACTTCCTGCCCTGGGCTTCTAAGCAAGGATATAACGCATACTTCACTTATGCAGTTACCTATTTGTGCAGGTGGGAGTTTTACACTCATGGAGTCCTATCTCGAACATTTTCTACTACCAAACTTCTTAAATTTCTGTATGCTGTCTACATTAATCATGTCTTCTTTCACTATTCCCTTCATTAACCACATTTTTGCATTTTTCTGAAGTTTGTAGCCTAATTTCATGTTACATCATTAGGTTGTTTTATCCATTTTTTGAAAAAGTGTTCATGAAGTTGTCAGTTTTAAAAACTTGAAAGGTTGTAATCAAGTCACCTCTCTCTCTTCTCTTCCATTATGGGCATTTACGGCCTCTAATCTTTCCTGTAACTCACTTGTCTTAATTCTGGTACCATCTTTGTTGCTTTCCTCTAGGCCTTCTCTCTTCGCAGCTGTGCTTCCTTAGGAGCTGCGACTAAACTTGAATCATACTCTAGTTTCGCCTTTATTTATAACATGAACGGCTTCGTGAATATGTCCTTACCCCTGATGGTGAATACAATACTAATATTTGCTAGTCTCCTTAAACTATTCCTCTAAGGTAGGGCTCTGGCAATAGGTTAGTGATGATGATGACTCCAAAGACCTCACACACAAAATCCTGCAGCTTATTTCCTGCTAAGATGATAATCACATCAAGGACTTCTTTAAACTATGACCCATCCTCATTACTTTACATTTACTTGGTTTGAACTTGATGAACCATGATCAGATCAACTGTGTGAAGTCTGTCAAGGTCCCTTTGTAAGTATATGTAGTCCTCCAAGCTCTTCACTTCCTTCATGACTTTTGCATCATAGGCAAATATGTTCATACCCTCTCAGAAGTCATTCACAGACCAAGAGTAATGGTCCCAAACAGAATATTGTGGCACTCCACAGTGAGAAGTTAACAACCATGCACGGTAACTTCAAAGGGTGTTTTGAATGCTGCCGTGCCTGCAAAATCTGACGGTTACTGAAACTGTAAGCAACTGATATGTATGTTGACTATCTGTGCTCTGTGTGACACAACAGAAATGGTGTAAGCAACCTGTTGATAAAGGGGAATGATCCACTTAAAATCAACAAACACACAGTCTAAACTGGCTGTACTACAACCAACTTTCATGTCAAAAAAAGTTATCCAAAAACATAAACTGTACTTAACTAAATGACATAGTACATAAGCTACTCAAAATGAGAATAGAACCAGGAGAAAATATACCATCATATAAGAAGTGGTTGAGAAATCACGGAAAGGTCCGTATACTTGACTGTGGATGGGGGTTCTGGCTTTGGGGCATAATACACAACAGTTAGAGAGAGGATGTGAGCAATGCTGCTTTTCATTTACTCCTAGGGCTGGCTCTCTTGTAAGAAAGTGAGGACTGAAAAATGAGGGGAATTAAATGAAAAGTAGAATGCTGCCTTGACAAGCAAGTTTGTTAATGTAAACACATTTGCACTGATAACTTAAAAGCATGATTAGAAATGGTAATGGAAAGACTGTGATTGTACTTGGGTTAAACTAAGTAGAATACTTTTGAGAAATGAAATCAGTTACTAATGGCAAAATAAAATGAACATCTACATATGTAGATAAGTTATCGCATGTAAAGAAAAAATCTGAAAGTATTATTCTAAAGACAGATTTAACCTAAGGATTCTTTTGCTTAAATATCTCCCATAGGTAATGAAGAGGAAAATGTTAAACACTGCAGTGAATACTCAAGGGAGACCAAGTGTAAGACGTGTCAACTATAAGTACTATATAGGAAGATGTGTGTGGGTGTGGTCATAATATCTCTATTTTGTCATCAAAGAGGCAAGAGAATATAAGTTCATGGGAAACAATAGTTATAAAAGGTGAAGTTTTCATTTAATACTAGGGAGACATACCAGGAATTCAAAGGATGATGGCATATGAAAAATATTTGGTCAAGTTGCATACTTTGGCTATTCATGACTCAATGAATTATAATCATATTTCCAAGAAATTTAGCAAAGATACTAGTATTCTGATTTGAATTATTCATCTTTTTAACATCTCCATATTCAAGCAAAGATCAAATATACACATACACATACAGTCTGCTTGTACTGACCTGATAAGGTCCACAGGTGCATGAGGCAGAAACTCTTTCCTTTCACTTAATAAAGCATAGTTATGACAAATAATCTTTTTTCTAAAATTTTTTGTAAGTGTATAAAGTAAAAAATTTACTTCTACTCACCACAGATGTGAGAAGAGTAGACTTGAAGAGTAGCTGGAAAAATGCTCTGAAACCAAGGCTAAGAACACCACATCTTTACCTCTGGGTGGATGGGTATGTTCCATTTCTGTATACAGGTGTGAGCTTTATGTGTATGTATGGGTGGACGAATTTTCAGTGCAAATCTCCAAACATCATACTTGCTCTCATGTACATGTACTTCCTCACTCACGCACCTCATCATTCATATCAAAGTATAACATCTTCAAAACATATTTTTATTCTATTAATTAAGAATGGAATAATATCATTACTTTTGTCATAACTCTATGATCACTCAATATGAGTTACCAACATTCTGCTGACAATGTCTACATGAAATAATATGGCTTAATCTGCAAGCAACAAACATTTTTAGTCTTAATGCTATTAGGAATATAAAGAAAAATCCATGATTACAAAGTCTATCTATGTATTGTAGAGGGCTGAATGAATGAATGAACTAAGTACAGAACAAAAATTAGCATGTCCATACAAAATTTGATGAGTGTCTCATGATTTCCATCCATCACAACCCCTCTGCTGGACTTGAGGTTTGGCCATTTGCATCACTTTTTCACAGAAGGGATAATTTGGGACAGGTTTGGGTAACAGTGCTGCTATAGACTTGGCCATATGTTTCAGTTGCTATAAAAATACCTATATTCAGTTGAATTTGCAGAGATTCCTATTCTAAAGGTAAATTATGCAATCATAGACTAGAGTTGAAGATTTAAATAATTGTACATAAAAGCAGTCTTCAGATATAAGCTAAGAATATAGCAGCATGATACGTACCCAGCAAGACAAAGAAATGTGTGAGTGTACAGTTATCACATATAAAAGATAAATAACTGACAGGTTTTATTTTGGTCACTTTTCTGATACTATGATGCTCTGTTGGGAAGGCCACACATCAGTGGTTGAAGATCAGCTTTGGCTTGATTTTTGTGAATGCAATGAAACCTTTTGTTCTCAATTGCACATTCTGCATGAGAAAAGAAAAAAAAGAAAAAAGAAAAAAATCCAAAGAATTATTTCATAACAAAATAAATATCGGTAAAAGAAAATGTGGTAGGTAAAAGTAACTGATCTGTGCTCTTGAGACTACAGTAAAAAGATGGATTGTAACGGAGACTGACCCTCGACAATGAGATTTAGCCATCCCTGACCGCAGGCACAGACTCTGCTGCCACGGACAGAACCCCTGCCGAAGATCATTCTGGAATCTCGGGATAGGTGTTGAGAGTGATCACGACATAGCGCTGGTTGAAGTCTTATACCCAGTCCAAAAATTGATACTGGTGCAGAAAATCTTCAATTTGACAAAATACAAAGTACACAAATTATCGCTAATATCACTACAAATCACTGAAAATTTCATGATGAACATGTGGGAACCATATGTACACAAAAGAGTCTGAATAAAAAATAGTGTCGGTGCTGATTTAAGTTATTGTTGTTTTTCACTTTGAACTTTGGGTGGTGGTACTTGGAATTCACTGACCAACATGGGCAGAAATAAATTTCCCTTGTTTCACTTCTGCACACAGCATTATCTTCTGACAAAAATGTATAACTTTTCTAGAATAGTTTTTACTGATTCTATCACTCTCCACTGTGTTTTCACTCTTTAACAATCTTGCAGATTGACAACAATTCAACAGATACTGTTCTTCATCCATGACATTATTTACCTCAGTAATCCAGTCAGATCAGATCATCAACGAAGCATCATCTTGGATGTTGCTTTTCCTCAGGTACTCCTCACCGATTCACACTTTAACTAACCTGTGAGTCAACCTAGAGAACTAGTCTACAGATCCATCATCTCGCATATTCCTTTAAACTTTCACTCACACAAAATGCCTCTCATAACAAATATAAGAGGGTTTTGAACTTTGATTCTTCCATCGGGAGTTCCACATTGCAGTACCACGAGGCTGAAGGAGAAAAAGGTAATTGTAGCAAACTCCAAACTGCTCGGGTTACTTAATAAAATTTTTATTTAACGAAGACAAACCATGGGCCTAGAAAATGGCTTTTGACTTTGTAGTTTAGTTTGTAGCCAGTTGCAATTTGCGCTATCATTCCCCCATCCGGGTGTCATACCCCCTAGGGGACTGACGATGCCACTCATTGTTTATCTTCACAGTACTGGAATTTGATGCACACTGGGGGTAAGAGAGAGCGTTCTCTCTGGAATAACTTTTTTCACAGCAACACTACACCAGTGAGCCACATATAATGGTACACCACACTGCACTCTTAAAAGTGTTCTGCTTGTGCACACAAGTCACTATCCAGTGTGATGCAGCAAACCAACCATTCTGGAGCGTCCACAGATGATCCCAAGCACTTCAGCAGGGAATGTGTTATTGCTCAGCTGGTTAGCTCATTGTAGGGTGTTGGAGTCAGGTCCTGATTTTCTTATTGTCCTGTTCGGATCATTCACTAGCAATATGCGTGATGGGCGTAGATGTTGGCGTCGGCATGCAGGGTGACAACTCTGTTTCCTGAATCTTTTTCCAAGGCCTTCGGGCTGCTCGTTTTAGGTCATTGGTTGTTAAACTTTTACGTAACTTCCTGCAGAGAAAAGGGAATATAAGTCAAAGTGAAAACTGAAGACAACAGGAGAGGTATCTCTCACACATACAAATATTCACATTTTATACCTTACTACCTTGTCTGCCTAAGATTAGTAGCATCAAGAACAGTTACTTACATGCATATATAACTAGGTTGCTAATAGACTCTACCTGCAAGTGGTAAAACTGAGAGCAAGATGTCAACTTTGACAAACTGTAACTTTGTCAATGAATGGAAAAAAGTTTAATGTCATAAAGGACCATTTCACCCTAAAAGAGCCTACCTCATCCTGCTCCTGTATGGAGCAAAGCCTCAAAGCTGCAGGAATCCCATAAAAAATGCCTTCATTATGCAACCTTAAAAGTCCCCTTTCAAATCCCATTCAGGAAGTCTGCTGCATCCAATGGTGAAGACCTCAAGTCCCTTTTCTCCCAAAAAGCAATGCTGTACAATTATGTTCTACCCCTTCTCCTAAGACCTTCCTACATTTCAACAAACAACTTCAGAGTTCTCATGAATTTTCATCATCTTTTACATGGTTTGAGGTTTGGGACCCCTGTTTTGCAAAATCAACTTCCTATAAACCTGCACAACAGTACATTTTTTTTTTTCATACATATTCGCCTTTTCCCGCGTTAGCGAGGTAGCCTTAAGAACAGAGGACTAAGCCTTTGAGGGAAAATCCTCACTTGGCCCCTTCTCTGTTCCTTTTTTGGAAAAGTAGAAACTGGAGGGGAGGATTTCCAGCC
>JAYMFT010000039.1:510879-521286 GCA_038088735.1 Panulirus argus | reverse complement strand
TCTTGGTTACATCCACACACATTCAGACACCCCAGTCTGAGCCTTTGAGGAGGATGAGCACTCCCTGCCTGGCTCCTCCTTCTGTTTCCCTTTTGAGAAATTGAAAATACAAGAAGAGAAGGGTTTCCAGCCACCCGCTCCCGCCCCTTTTAGTCGCCTTCTACGACATGCAGGGAATACAGGGGAAGTGTTCGTACACCCCTATTTATTTATCTATTTAGTTATTATACTTGATCGCTGTTTCCCATGTTAGCAAGGTAATGCCAGGAAACAGATGAAATATCCATCCACTCATATACACACATATATACATGCACATATATATGCACAAAACATATATATACATACCAACATATACATATATACATACATATTGGACTTGGTTACACAAAGTTCTGTTGTTTCCTCTGTGAGTGGGACAGCTGGGACAAGAAAAATCATTATGTAAAGAAAGTGTGGCCAAAACAAACATCACTGACTTCATGGAAGAAGAATGTCATCAATCCTCTTCTTGTTAAGCTCAGGTTGATGAAGTGGAAAAATCTGCATGGCTGTCATTTAAAAGAGTTTACAAAGACTTTTTGGGAATCACAGATCAGAAAACTACTGTGATGTTGTAAAAGATCTGGGGTGCAATATAAGTCTAAAAATCCACTTTTTTGACTCACACTTAGACTCTTTCCTGGAAAATCTTGGGGCAGTCAGTGATGAGTGCGGCAAAAGGTTTCACCAGGACATTTTGGACCTGGAAATGTGGTACCAAGGAAATTGGAATCCCTCCATGTTGACAGATGCTGCTGGACACTAAGGAGGGATGTTCCTTAGAAATATATCCAAAATTGTATGCTTCTACATTTTTAAGTGTAATACCAGCCTTATAAATGAATGAGTAATATACACTTATTATAAGATTTAATTAATTACACTGTTAGTTGAAAACCATGCCTGATGAAAAAATCCAAAAAACAGATTCAAATTCAGCCTAAAAAGTACTAAAAGATCCTCCTATTTTAGCTTGTGGGACAAAAAAGATTTAAAATCATGTTGACCAGTGTTATTGTTTAGTTCTTGTCAAGTTATTACATCGTGTATATGTTTCTTCACTGTTGTGTTCTAAGGGATGGGGATCTGTGGTTATAGGTTGCTTAGGGTTAAAGCAGGGATTAAGAATCTTATATCTACTTAGGCTTTAGAGATCAATTATGGAGTGGTTTAGCTGAGATGGTGTTTAGGCGTTGAATGTTTTTGGTTGCTATGCAGCCAGTGATTGCTCTGAGTGCTCTATTTTTGAGCATTTCTCATATGGGGCACAGAGGAGTGTAGAGTATGATATTCACAGATTAAAATAGAGATTTACCTTCACAAATTCATGATTATGAAGGTAATATTAGAAAAAACTGCTCATCTAACATTGCACTTTAAAAAAAAATCTTTAATACAAAATATAGGATAATGATACAGGTGTGTAATACAAAGTATAGGATAATGATACAAGCAGTGATCTTCATCAAAAATTATAGTATATCTGCAATGTTGTTATTTTATATAACATGGTGGTGTTTACAGTTTGCTTAGTTTGGTTCTGTATTTATTACTATCATTTTGATACACCCAAATTTAACATTAGTACAAGTTTGTACTAGATCTATATGCCAGGATGATTGTGATTTAACAATGAATTAGATATAACTGAATGATTCATGCATTGTATGAACAATCCCAAATCTGAAAAAAAATTGCCCCTGCTCACACACAATTGGGATAATTCATACATTGTATGAATTCTCCCAGCCTTTAAGAAACCAACCCAAATGACCATGCTGCTTGTTGTAATGATATTGTGATTACCTGGGGGGCGGGGGTCTTGCACTGTCAGTTGCAGCTGTGTACAACAGTAAAATTCCTGTAAGTCCAGTTGTGAACTTTAAAACTCATCCTACTTATTTGTGATTAAAGTTATAGAATACCTCTTGTTACAGAAAGGTGTTGAAGCATGCATGGACAACTTTTCTCCATTAGTTTGCACTGTAGCTTTGTTTTAAAGGATTTGAGGATTTATATTTTCTGTTTAATGATAAACATTTGCTTTCTTAGTTTTACAAAATTATCTTCAACAAGTAGTTGGTATTTTAGACTCTATCAGAGAAGGTAGTTGAAGGTAAATGCTGGTATGAGTGAAGATGATATTTTTGAAAAAGGGGAGAAAGAATTGGTAAGCTTTTAAGTGCCATATAGATTGATTAGAACTGGTGAGAAGGAATGTAAGATTAGGATGAGTGGTGAACTGTTGGAAGAGGTCAGAGAATTTAATAATTTGGGATTAGTACTGTGCCAACATTGCCCAGTGGAGTTACTAAATGAGGAAGCTGTTTACATCCCTTGGAAGAATTGAGAGGTAAAATGTGAGCATGAATGTAAAAAAAAAAAAATAGAAAATACTTAAGGAGTGCATACTTCTGCCACTGCCAACTAATGAGTAAGAAATATGGATATGTAAGGAGGCAGACAGTTCTAGGATTCAGGGTACTGAAATGATCTGCTCGAGGGGTGTGTGTTAAGAGCATTAGTATAAAGTAGTTTGGTCATGTACATAGGATGCACTGCTGGGTAAAAAAAATGTATAGGAGCAAGGTACAAGGAAGATTAAGGGAACACACTGGATAGAGGACACAGCGCTAACCAGTGAGTATGAAATGTGGACATGGAATGAAACGGACAGTTTTGGGATTCAGGGTACTGAAATGGTTGTTTGAGGGATGTGTGTTGCAGAAAAAATTGTAAATTAGTTTGGTCATGTAGATAGGATACACTGGTTGGTTGAAAAAATATATAGGAAGAAGGTAGAAGAAAAATTAAGGGAACACACTGGGTAGAGGACACAGGAAACTGCAATAGGGATGTGGAATCTTAGAAAGGGATATTTAGGTAGCTCAACCAGAACCTTACCTGCTCCCCTCTTCAAGTAGAAACTCCCAGGAGAAATGAGGCTTTGGAGATATACATATAGATAGAGAGATCTTTAATAAATGATTGTTCCATTCTTTGTAGGTTACTTTCATTACAGATTGGCTTTTTTTTTTTTTTTTCCATATTTTCCCCTACTCACTGAGTGCATTGAACCATCTTTGTATATGTTAGATGCCTGTAACTTTCAAATGTCATGTTATAAATGTAAATTGATAAAAGCATAGTTTGGTTAGATTTTACCCAAGTACATAATGTGACAGTGCTGACATGTGATAAACATACACATATATGGAGATGCATGCACATAGTGTCATGGAAGAGTCCAGTTATTATTTACATATATGATATTTCTCAACATTAGGGAGTTTCAGACAAATTAATTTAATTCCATAATTATTCATTTAATGTCCAAATTAGATTTCTTCGTTTTGTCATAGAATTAAACTTTAAAAAGAAAGGAAAACTTTCATTTCCTTGAGTTAACTAATTTGTGCATGTCTGTTATTTGATCTTTACTGTAGTTGGTATGCATACTACTAAGTTGACTTGCAGCCAACTGAACATATTGATGCTATGTTGTAAGTTAAAAGTGTTCAGGGGTTTATAGTATTACATTTCCTCAGACACTCAGCAGGTAAATTGATATTAACTGCAGGTTTAGGTATGCTTTTAGAATGTTCCTCTTTCATGAATGATTCTTCATATTATCTTATATTTCCTCACAGCCGGCTGACAGGTGAACTTCAAGAAGAAGTGACATATGCAGAGCCTGTTTTGGTTCCTCAGGCTCTAAATAAACCTGTTAATCTTGTGCTGAACATGTCTCCTAAGGCTACGTTAAAGACACCTGGCTCTAACACTCCTGGAGGGAACATGGGGACTGTGGGAGCCCCCATGGGACCATCCCTAGGGCTTCCTACTAGTGGAGTGTCAGCAGGACCTCATGATATCCCCTTGCATTACACACCAGAGTCATACTCTACTCATGGAACTCTGCGCTCCTCCGAGAAGTATGGAACAAGGGGGCGTGATCATCGGCCACGAGATTATGATCATAGGTTGGTTGATGGATACTCAACCACTCGCTCTGTGAAGAAGGTTTACCTGTGAGGTGCCTGCCCCCACAAAACCCCAGCCCCCCCTTAAAGGGTGCTCAAGTCTCTTTGTATTGGGAACTTGAGTCATAAACTCACCATAGCTTTGCAAATGCTGGAAGAACATGGGTGGGCTGGCAAGGTGTGGGCATGTGGGATAGACGGATTTAATGCGAGCTCTAAGAGTCCCGCTCTAGTCCCTACTCACCGCCAGTATTATGTACATACCACCCTAGTGCCAAGAGACACTTCTACTCCTTCGATGAATCTCCTGTAATCAAAGTATTCTGTAGCTAGTGTCATGTAAATCAAATCCTTGAGTCATGAGACACTGCTGGCAATACTCATTGTGACTTTAGCAAGCATGAGAAGACGTAGGGTGTAAGAAGTGACTTAGTTTAAAGTAGAAAAACATTACAATAATAATATGGAGGTTTAAAAAAACTTGACATTACCAATATATTTGTAAAATACAGGACAATTTTTTTACAGCCATCAGTCAGTGAATGAAAAGAGAAATAGGTTGATACCATTGGCTACTATATTATGATCTGATTGAATAAAGGTGTAGTTTTACAAACATCCAGTTCAGTATGATGTAAACTTTCTAGAATTGCAAAACATGATTAGAGATGTCTAATGCAAAGTTAGACAATAGTTTGAGTATTCCATGGTGTTGAAAGAATATGCACAGTATATGAACAGGAGTATGAACAAAGCTAATGGTGGTTGATACAGATGTTCAGTTATATTTTTTGGTCAAGTTGAGAGTTGATGGGTGTGAACACCAAAGCATCATATAGCTTAGTTAGTGGTAATTACAGTGAAAACAAATTACTCAGCCTGGTTATAGTTGGGTGGTCCAAATACCACAGAAGACATGATTTAACAAAAGTACATTACCTGCACATAAAATAATTATATAGCCTTACTGGAGTTCAGTACCAGATTATAGGACCATTTAATGTGATGTTACATAATCTGGCAGGCTTATTTTGTGCATTTCTTGTAAGTTGTATAGGGCCTGTGATAAGTGATATTTGCTTGGACACTCGACATCACAACTGTATGTAAGGCATTCTGTGGGGTCATTGACTCCTCTGCTCTTGTCTAGTATATATGCTATGTAATATATCACCCAATCCTATTGCTACATTCTCAGACAGTTTTGCTCGAAATTCCTTCTGTCTCGGACTTCACTCTGATAATTTTTATTTAGACTGGATGATCTGTATATAGTGTACTCTTGTCCATTGTAGAAGTATTTAATAATGAGTGGCAGGATCAGTGATTTTGGAGCCTTTGATATTGATTGTCCAAGGTTATTGCTCCCACCTGCAGACTGGGATGGAATTTAATGTAAAGCATATTAAAGGTTATTAATTGCTGATCTTTTCACAAAGATGAACTGACAAGTCATATTTCCCACAGTACATTGTGTCTGACAAGGAATGATATGGGAAATTACATGCTTAGGTTGACATAGTTTTTCTCAGCATTGAGGCATTAAATGCGCACACTTTGAATTCAAGATTAATTCATAAAGAACAAAGAAACTCAGAACTCGAAATTTCTGCTTTTTAAAACTCAATAGAGATGAATTTTGTCTACTCGAGTGTGCAATTTCCCTTTGAAGTTGGTTCATGGTAATTACTCCATTATGCATTATTTTTCATGCATTAATTTTTTAATTTCATTTGTCTTTTAACAACAGTATTTTTTCTACCTCTTGTACTTTTGAAAGAGGCACAAATTAGGCACAAACTAATGGTGCTGTCATACAATTTTTTTTTTCTTTACAGGAGATATTGGTGTAGTTATGTCATTTTTTTTTCTTATTTGTGTGTGTGTGTGTGTGTACCGTACTGTACAGACAGTAAGGTGGGTATTGGATAGGACAGTGCAATTATAACTTATAGATTCAAGGTTAAGCATGGGTGCTGAGCTAGGTTGCCAGGTGTTATTGGCTGTGGTACATAGAAAGCTTAACATTTAGCTAACAAATAGATGGCTCCATCTCACCTGAGCCTGTCAGCATCACTTGTGTAAAAAAATATATTTTTTTGGTTCCATAAATTTCACAAAAGGGGAGCTAACCAAGAATGGACATTCATTGTAAACTCTTTAGGGCTTTTGTACTGCTAATAAAATTTTGTGGTTACCTTGACATTTTTTGTGAATAACATTAATTTGAAGATTAATAGGATACACACTAAAACTAGAGTTTGTAGTTTTCAAGCTCCACTATCATCAGTTTGGTTGGAAATGGTACAGTTTGGATGGTATTACACACCACTTTCAGGATAACAATTAAGTTGAATAATTTTATATTTCCTATATGTATGATCAGATTACCAACAGAATAAAAAAAACATTAATGTAAACTGACTGACTTGTGAACTTTCCTGCTGTTGCTCTATGCCATGTTATAATGGTATTAAGAAGCATTTATTTATTTTTTTCATTCCCATGCATACTATGAATCTCATCCTAGGTCAAAGATTGTAAGGCTTTAGAAGTACAGATTAAGGAGTAAGAGGGAATTTTTAGGGTGTAGTGGAAGAAAAGTTACTATACAGCATTGCTTTGTTGTGCGGGTGTCGCTTACAACTGTACAGCCAAGGAAAAATTGAGATAAGTAGAGCAGTCAGATCACCAAACTTCCTATGCATCATGTTATTCCTTAACAAAGCTCCTGACCATTTTCTCTCTCGTTAAAAGTGCTGCCACACACTGCATTACCTTAGGGATAATGACTAGCAATACTATTCTTCAGATTATCTTAAGTTCCAAATTAAATAATTTAAGGTTCAAGAGGGATGATTAAGTATTCCAATTTACTTTTAACTTCAAGAAAGGCAATTTTGGCATGGTGCTGAACAATAGCTATTGTCATTCCCATGCACACGAAGTATTTCATCTTAGGTCAAAGATCGCAAGGCTTTAGAAATACAGATTAAGGAGTATGGAATATTTACAGGTGTAGTGGAAGAAAAGTTACTTCACAGCATTGCTTTGTTGTGGTGGTGTAGTGTGGGTGTCACTTAAAACTGTAAAGACAAGGAAAAATTATATAAGCAGAGCAGTCAGATCACCAAACTTCCTATGCACTTTCTTTTTCCATAATAAAGCTCCTGACTTTCTCTCATTAAAAGTGCTGCCACACACTGTATTACCTTAGAGACAATGACTAGCAATACTATTCTTCAGAATGCCTTGAGTTCCAAATTAAATTGTGTAAGGTTCAGGAGGGATGATCAAGTATTCCAATTTACTTGCAACTTAAAAAAAGGCTATTTTGGCATGGTGCTGAATGTTAACTTTTGTCATTCCAATGCACACCATGTTTCTCAACATAGGTCAAAGATTGTAAGGATTAAGGAACAAGGAATTTTTATGGGTTTAGTGGAAGAAAAGTTACTAAACAGCATTGCTTTGTCGTGTGGGTGTCACTTAAGACTGTAAAGACAAGGAAAAGTGAGAAGTATTACAGCAGTCAGAACACCAAACTTCCTATGCACTTTCTTCTCCCATGATAAAGCTCCTGACCTTTTCCTCTCATTAAAAGTATTGCCACAGACTATTATCTTTGGGTTAATCACTAGCAATACTGTTCTTCATAATATTTTAAGTTCCAAATTAAATTATGTAAGGTTTAAAAGAGAGGATGATTAAGTATTCCATTGTATGTTTTCAAATTAAATTATGTAAGGCTTAAACGAGAGGATGATTAAGTATTCCATTTTATTTTTAGCTTCAAGAAAGGCAATTTTAGCATGATACTGATCATTGGCTTTTGAAATTGCTCATTACAGTCAATCTTTTCCATGCTTGCTATTTCCTTAATAGCAAAGGGGTGCCAGGAACAAATTAAGAATGGCCTTATCACATCCACTTCTTACTGTAATGTGTAATGCGTCAAAAACAGAGGCCCACTATCCTCAGCCAAGCCCTACAGACCTTTTGTATGGTTTCATCCCCGACTGATTCTTGTGCTCTGGTACAGCCTATCGATGTTACTGGCCAATGTATAACATATTGCTTCAGTTTCCTCTATTCAGTGCATGCCTCATACCTTTCTGCATGTTCAGGCTCTGATCACTTGCATCATTTTTCATGCCACCCTTCCATGGTTTCTGCCATCATGTACCCTCCACTTCAAACGTGTACACTTGTTTCCTGCTATTTTGTACCCTCCACTTCGAACGTGTACACTTTGGCAGCCTCTCCCCCACTCACTCTTATATCCAACCCATTTCGTCAGACATTCTCCAGCATTCTCAACCATATTATTCTTATTACCACACCTTTCTCTTGCCCTATCAATATTTACTTAATCAACCCTCCTTATGCCACATGTTGTCCTGAGAGACTTATTTCCAACACTCATCCTCTTCCATACATTCTCATGTAAAGCCCATACTTTGTATCCATACAACTTAATTGGGATTAATGTATCTTCAAATATGCCCATCTCAGCCCTCCCAGATAGCAACCTCTTTCCACCCATTCCTCAATTAAGCAGATGAGTCGGATTCAAAGCCTGCATAAGGATGCCTGACTACCTCCGCCTCGTGGAGTTTAAAGAAATACACGCCAGAATTCTGGTGTTTTTATGTGTCCCATCATCATCTCAGTGGGGATGGCATGGACTTTAATCTATCATGGCTCCAATGGTATGTTGATGGATAGGGAAGTGTATATACACTATGGATCATATTTGATCACTGGGCAGGATGCCTGGCTATCATGGCTACACAGAGTTTAAAAGACACACTCCAGAATTCTAATGAGGTACACATAAAAATACTAGAATTCTGGTGTGTAAATCTTTTAACGTCCATGTAGCTGAGGTAGCCAGGTATACTGCCCAGGGTTCAAATCCAAACCATAGTGTAATAATATTACTACTAATAAAAATACTTTATTTAATAAATTTGTAATACATTTACAAATTGAAACTCTTTGTGGATCCACAGCCATGTTATAATACACATTCAGTCTCATACACAAGGTAAAAGAAAATAATAATCTAAAAGTGTAATAGCTAAAAGTATACATATACATTAAAAGACAACAGATTTGGTTTAGCATCATTATCTATACACACCAACATCAATACTGTCACAAACAATGAACAATTATCTTTTTAAGTTTACATGACTGTAGAGTTTAATACTTCCTGGTACAAATGAATTTTTGTATCTGCATAATTTTTGCAATGGTAAACACAATCTTTTGCCTGATCTTAAAAACACAGTCATTATTCTGATAATGGTGAGAATCACTCAATTTTATCAGTAAAATTCAAAACATATTTTGAATATAATACGTCAAAAGCAGTTACATTAACACCCAATTTACTAGCTATTCTTACAATTTTCCTAAGTTTATTCTCGTTCTTTACACACAAACATCCATAGTATCACGCTATACAAAAACAAAGTGCTGACTCTACGAATGACTTATAGAACATAGAAAGAATAGTCCCATCAACTTTCAGATTTTTCAAAACTTAAAAACTGAATTCTTTGCATACATTTTCCATTACCCATTTTAGTGTTAACATCACCATTTAGACTACCATCAATAATCAAACCCAAGTATTTATAATCATGCACAATATCTACTTGCTCTCCTTTGATGATTTGTTGTTCATTGCACTTTTTCTTCTCGCTAAAGTGTCACCATTTATTTAGTCTTTTTGATATTCAGATTCAAGTAATTTTCATCACATCACTGAACAAAACCATTAACTTGAACCCGATATTCATGTTCATATTTATCCCTTATTTTTCCAATACTCAATGTGTCAGCATATATGATAACAGAGCAGGTTCTGTAGTTACTAGTACAATCATTTGTATATAAAGTAAATAATAAAGGTGATAAAACAGTGTTTGTAGATATGGTATGAGATTTCACATGTTTAAATTTTACAAATTGTAGTCTGTTTGTTAGGTAACTATATATCCAAGAAATGAGGATGCTATTTACCTTCAAAGAACGTAATTTCTTAGACAATATGAGGTTGTATAGCACTGAATGCACTACTGAAATCAATAAATAAAACACTTGCATAAATATCATGCATTTCAAGGTGTTTAATTTGATGCAATAACATTATGGTTGCATCTTTAACACCTCTTCCTTTACAGTATGCAAACTGTATAGTATCTCTGGTAGAATCTACATATTTACATAGACAGATTTTAACAATGAATTCAAAGCATTTCATCACAACTAATGTGAGTGCCACAGGTCTTAGTTTATTCATAACAATAGGTAATGGAATCTTAGGGACAGGTATAATTTTTGATATTTTCCATAAAGTAGTAACTTTACA